>OX030948.1:86391639-86499139 GCA_943735915.1 Pherbina coryleti
TAACTTTTGATCAAGGTCTATATATATATTCTTAAATGCAGTGTCAATTTTGACCTTAGAGAGTTTAACGAAAAAAAAATGGTTCAGTTTGTTTTTATTTGAACTGGAAAAATTCAACTTTTCTGTTAAAATTTGCAAAAAATTGACCAAACTGTCAGTACCACAAATTCTACAAAGTTAAATAACTTTTGATCAAAGTCTATAGATATGCTTTAATGTAGTGTCAACTTTGACTTTAGAGAGTTTAACGAACAAAAAATGGTTCAGTTTTTTTTTTATTTGAACTGGAAAAATTCAACTTTTCTGTTAAAATTTGCAAAAAATTGACCAAACTGTCAGTACCACAAATTCTACAAAGTTAAATAACTTTTTATCAAAGTCTATAGATATGCTTTAATGTAGTGTCAACTTTGACCTTAGAGAGTTTAACGAAAAAAAAATGGTTCAGTTTTTTTTTATTTGAACTGGAAAAATTCAACTTTTCTGTTAAAATTTGCAAAAAATTGACCAAACTGTCAGTACCACAAATTCTACAAAGTTAAATAACTTTTGATCAAAGTCTATAGATATGCTTTAATGTAGTGTCAACTTTGACCTTAGAGAGTTTAACGAAAAAAAAATGGTTCAGTTTTTTTTTATTTGAACTGGAAAAATTCAACTTTTCTGTTAAAATTTGCAAAAAATTGACCAAACTGTCAGTACCACAAATTCTACAAAGTTAAATAACTTTTGATCAAAGTCTATATATATGCTTTAATGTAGTGTCAACTTTGACCTTAGAGAGTTTAACGAACAAAAAATGGTTCAGTTTTTTTTTATTTGAACTGGAAAAATTCAACTTTTCTGTTAAAATTTGCAAAAAATTGACCAAACTGTCAGTACCACAAATTCTACAAAGTTAAATAACTTTTTATCAAAGTCTATAGATATGCTTTAATGTAGTGTCAACTTTGACCTTAGAGAGTTTAACGAAAAAAAAATGGTTCAGTTTTTTTTTATTTGAACTGGAAAAATTCAACTTTTCTGTTAAAATTTGCAAAAAATTGACCAAACTGTCAGTACCACAAATTCTACAAAGTTAAATAACTTTTGATCAAAGTCTATAGATATGCTTTAATGTAGTGTCAACTTTGACCTTAGAGAGTTTAACGAAAAAAAAATGGTTCAGTTTTTTTTTATTTGAACTGGAAAAATTCAACTTTTCTGTTAAAATTTGCAAAAAATTGACCAAACTGTCAGTACCACAAATTCTACAAAGTTAAATAACTTTTGATCAAAGTCTATAGATATGCTTTAATGTAGTGTCAACTTTGACCTTAGAGAGTTTAACGAAAAAAAAATGGTTCAGTTTTTTTTTATTTGAACTGGAAAAATTCAACTTTTCTGTTAAAATTTGCAAAAAATTGACCAAACTGTCAGTACCACAAATTCTACAAAGTTAAATAACTTTTGATCAAAGTCTATATATATGCTTTAATGTAGTGTCAACTTTGACCTTAGAGAGTTTAACGAACAAAAAATGGTTCAGTTTTTTTTTATTTGAACTGGAAAAATTTAACTTTTCTGTTAAAATTTGCAAAAAATTGACCAAACTGTCAGTACCACAAATTCTACAAAGTTAAATAACTTTTTATCAAAGTCTATAGATATGCTTTAATGTAGTGTCAACTTTGACCTTAGAGAGTTTAACGAAAAAAAAATGGTTCAGTTTTTTTTTATTTGAACTGGAAAAATTCAACTTTTCTGTTAAAATTTGCAAAAAATTGACCAAACTGTCAGTACCACAAATTCTACAAAGTTAAATAACTTTTGATCAAAGTCTATAGATATGCTTTAATGTAGTGTCAACTTTGACCTTAGAGAGTTTAACGAAAAAAAATGGTTCAGTTTTTTTTTATTTGAACTGGAAAAATTCAACTTTTCTGTTAAAATTTGCAAAAAATTGACCAAACTGTCAGTACCACAAATTCTACAAAGTTAAATAACTTTTGATCAAAGTCTATAGATATGCTTTAATGTAGTGTCAACTTTGACCTAAGAGAGTTTAACGAAAAAAAAATGGTTCAGTTTTTTTTTATTTGAACTGGAAAAATTCAACTTTTCTGTTAAAATTTGCAAAAAATTGACCAAACTGTCAGTACCACAAATTCTACAAAGTTAAATAACTTTTGATCAAAGTCTATATATATGCTTTAATGTAGTGTCAACTTTGACCTTAGAGAGTTTAACGAAAAAAAATGGTTCAGTTTTTTTTTATTTGAACTGGAAAAATTCAACTTTTCTGTTAAAATTTGCAAAAAATTGACCAAACTGTCAGTACCACAAATTCTACAAAGTTAAATAACTTTTGATCACTGAACCATTTTTTTTTCGTTAAGCTCTCTAAGGTCAAAGTTGACACTACATTAAAGCATATCTATAGACTTTGATCAAAAGTTATTTAACTTTGTAGAATTTGTGGTACTGACAGTTTGGTCAATTTTTTGCAAATTTTAACAGAAAAGTTGAATTTTTCCAGTTCAAATAAAAAAAAACTGAACCATTTTTTTTTCGTTAAACTCTCTAAGGTCAAAGTTGACACTACATTAAAGCATATCTATAGACTTTGATCAAAAGTTATTTAACTTTGTAGAATTTGTGGTACTGACAGTTTGGTCAATTTTTTGCAAATTTTAACAGAAAAGTTGAATTTTTCCAGTTCAAATAAAAAAAAACTGAACCATTTTTTTTTCGTTAAAATCTCTAAGGTCAAAGTTGACACTACATTAAAGCATATCTATAGACTTTGATCAAAAGTTATTTAACTTTGTAGAATTTGTGGTACTGACAGTTTGGTCAATTTTTTGCAAATTTTAACAGAAAAGTTGAATTTTTCCAGTTCAAATAAAAAAAAACTGAACCATTTTTTGTTCGTTAAACTCTCTAAGGTCAAAGTTGACACTACATTAAAGCATATCTATAGACTTTGATCAAAAGTTATTTAACTTTGTAGAATTTGTGGTACTGACAGTTTGGTCAATTTTTTGCAAATTTTAACAGAAAAGTTGAATTTTTCCAGTTCAAATAAAAAAAAACTGAACCATTTTTTTTTCGTTAAACTCTCTAAGGTCAAAGTTGACACTACATTAAAGCATATCTATAGACTTTGATCAAAAGTTATTTAACTTTGTAGAATTTGTGGTACTGACAGTTTGGTCAATTTTTTGCAAATTTTAACAGAAAAGTTGAATTTTTCCAGTTCAAATAAAAAAAAACTGAACCATTTTTTTTTCGTTAAACTCTCTAAGGTCAAAGTTGACACTACATTAAAGCATATCTATAGACTTTGATCAAAAGTTATTTAACTTTGTAGAATTTGTGGTACTGACAGTTTGGTCAATTTTTTGCAAATTTTAACAGAAAAGTTGAATTTTTCCAGTTCAAATAAAAAAAAACTGAACCATTTTTTTTTCGTTAACCTCTCTAAGGTCAAAGTTGACACTACATTAAAGCATATCTATAGACTTTGATCAAAAGTTTTTTAACTTTGTAGAATTTGTGGTACTGACAGTTTGGTCAATTTTTTGCAAATTTTAACAGAAAAGTTGAATTTTTCCAGTTCAAATAAAAACAAACTGAACCATTTTTTTCTCGTTAAACTCTCTAAGGTCAAAGTTGACACTGCATTAAAGCATATCTATAGACTTTGATCAAAAGTTATTAAACTTTGTAGAATTTGTGGTACTGACAGTTTGGTCAATTTTTTGCAAATTTTAACAGAAAAGTTGAATTTTTCCAGTTCAAATAAAAACAAACTGAACCATTTTTTTTTCGTTAAACTCTCTAAGGTCAAAGTTGACACTGCATTTAAGAATATATATATATAGACCTTGATCAAAAGTTATTAAACTTTGTAGAATTTGTGGTACTGTTTTGCAATTTGACAAAAGTTACTTTTTTTGATTTTCGAGTTGAATTTTTTGTAGAATGCGATTGCTTTGTAAGAATAATATTTTATTTATGAAAAGTGTACTCCATACAAATTTATTTCTCTTTTGAAAACTCATCGACTTTTAAACATAAATATATCTTGTTGTTAGAAAACTTTTGGTTTTCCTGTTTAGGTATTATTTTAATATATTTCTTTTTTAAATTATTGTGTAGAATCTCTTCGCGATTGATTTGTTATTTCTTTGAAATTTTTGGATATAAAATCTATGCGATAGGGTTTATAATAATGTAAAATATTCGTTTTTGTTTATAATTATCTCCACTCTTTATATGAAGTAACATAAAAAGAGCTTTTTTTAAGCTTTCCTGTTAGAAAAAAATGTTATTAACAGAGTTATTACATTTTTCTCTGTTAACATAATGTTAACATAATGTTAACATAATGTTAAATTCTTAACAGAGCTCTGTTAAGTTTTTTTCGCCGGATGCTGCATTTCGCCGCATGCTAACTTCACACAAGTTCTCGAATGCTCTTTTAAAATCCAAGAAAAGTGCCATTATCTTACTTTTTGCGTCTCTGTATTTCCATTTATTTATCACATAGTTAACTGCTGTTTCACAAGAAAATTTTTTTCTAAATCCCGACTGATACATTGATAATAAGTTATTTACTTCCATATAGTTTTCCAATTGTTCTTTTGCAATTTTTTCTAAAATTTTTTCACATGTTTTTAACGTGTTTATTGGGCGGAATTCGTCACATTTGTTTGTTTTAGCCACTTTTTCTACCGGGGTTACCATTGAGTATTTCCAATTTTCGGGAAAAATCCCAATTTCGAGTGATTTATTTATAACATTTAACATATTTTTACCGACAATGTTCCAGTTATCTAAAATTATTTTAATTGAGACTTTGTTAAAATCGGGTTTATCTTTTAGGTTTTTACAAGTGTTTTTAAGTTCTGTTAAAGATATTGCACGGAATTTAAATCTAGAGTTTATCACAGGTATTTTGTTGGTATATTGCACATTTTCTATTGTATTTCTTATTACTTGTATACTATTTACAAAGTAATTATTAAATTGGGTAGCTATTTCAGTGGCGTCCGTGGCGTAGTTGGTTAAAGTGTGTGGCCGCTATGTCAACGAACTTTGGAAACCCAGGTTCGAATCCCAGCAGCGACAGAAAATTATTTGAATTAAAATAATTTTTCTGTACGGCCGCCACCTCTCTGCAGACAATGGCAAACCTCAGAGAGTAATCAAATTGCCATGTAAAGCTTCTTGAGAACGAGAACATTCCGTTCATCGCCGTTCGGAGTCGGCGTTAAGCATGTAGGTCCGGTTCTCGGTCAATTGTGTACAAACTTAATAACACGCACAACACAATTGATCATAAGAAGCTAGGTCAAAGTCCTTTCAAGGGCTGAAATGGCCAGTTATTTATTTATTTATTTTAGCTATTTCATAGTTATCTTTATACTCTATATTGTTAACCATCACAGTTTTTATCACAGTCTCATTTTTTTAAGTACTAAGTCTTTTATTTCCTTCCACATTTCTTTTTGGTCTTTGGCATTATTTATTTTATTATTTACATATTTGTTTTTTTCAATTTCAATTTTATTTTTATATATATTTCTTATTGCTTTATAGTCGTTCCACGCATTTTCTGTTTTATCCGTTTTTGCAATTCGGTATTTAATATTTTTTTCTTCTTTGAGTGATTTTAATTCTTCGGTAAACCATTTTTTTGTATCGTTTCTTGTATTTATTGTTTTTTTATTTGTACATTTTTTAACCGTGTTTTCGAGACATGTATCAATTATATTAACGCAGTCGTTTACATTATCACTTTCTCTACATACTAAAATTGCACTGAGTTCTCTATTAAAAACGTCTTTATTATATTTAAATACTTCTATTATTTTCTTATTTTCTTGGTTTTGTTTTTGGTTTGTATATTCGATTTTTATATCTATAGCTTCGTGATCTGTTATTTTATTTGCACTGTTGTTTCTCGTTGTAATATTACCATTATTTGTTATTACGTAGTCTATTATTGTGCTAGAGTTTTGTGCTATTCTAGTATATTCATTAACAATTTGTTTCAGCCCGTTATCATTTAAAAGACCTTTTAGTCGGATTTTGTACGTATCTTCCTTGTTCCAATCTATGTTAAAATCTCCTGCTATTATTATATCATAATTTGTCTCACATATGTCCTCGATTATTTCCTCAAATACTGTACAGAATTCCGCTTCACTACTACTTGGTGACCTATACACCGCCATTATTAAAATATGTTTTTCCTCGATCTTAGCCAAATATGCACTAATCCAATAATTTGAGTCGGAAATCTTCTCGCCAATTTTCGTGACATTCCATAGCTTTTTAAAATAAATAATAACGCCTCCTGTTCTGGTTGAATTAGAAAACGTATTGTAATGATCGTATTCTAGTAATTGTATCTCACTTTCATCAATGTCTTTTGTTACGTGGGTCTCTGTTAGGATTATAAAGTCTGGGTCCTGCTCATCAGCAATTATCTCCAATTGATTGTAGTTGTTTACTAATCCACATATAGTTGTGTAAATACCGTGTATCTCCTGTGGTTGTTAGAACACTAACCCTAGCCTCTTCTTCTTCATGTTCAGCTTATTTTGATATACTGGACATTCTCTATTTGATGTGACATGATTTTCATCAAGTCCCATATTTAGTTTTTTGTTCGCTCTAATACAGTTGACACATTTGTTTATTATTTCCTTTTCGCATTCTTTTGACTTGTGGTTTCCATGACATCTATAGCAAATTTCTTCATTTTTACAATCGCCCGCTTTGTGATTATATCCTAAACATTTAAAGCATTGCACTATATCGGTTCCATCAAATATTCTACATCTTTCCCACCCAATGTTCAATTTTTGAGCCGCCTTAATCTTTGTGTAAGTATCTTTATCTATTATTATTTTTACACTATATTTTGTTCTATTATATTTTTTGTATTCAAAAGATTTCACTATTTTTATTTCATGTTGCTGTAATTGTTGATTTTGCCTCTTCATTTTCTCTATTAATTCAACTTCATTATATTTAAATGACATATCTGCTATTATTATTGACATATCATTTTCATTTGGGGCCTTTATTTCATATGCATCACTCATTTTATTTTCTATAGCATTTTTAATTTTTTCTCTTTCTTCATTATTTTCACTCTGTATCACAATTGTTCCATTTGTTCTATTTTCAATATTTATTATATTCAGATTAACTGGATCTACCTTATTGTTTAAATCCTCCTTTGTTTTTACAATTTTTTGTTTCTCTTTGGGTTTAATTATTAAAGGCACTTGTTTTTTCAAATCTGGCAATACCGTATTGTTTTTTACTGTCTCAGCGAATGACAGTTTGTTTTGTTGATCGCCTGTTTCTTTTATTGCTTTTTTTATTTCATCGCACATCTTTACACTGTTTTTTTCAATTGTGTTATAAATGTCTTTATTTTTATTTTCAAAATCATTTACGACGGCGCAAATATTTTTTATTTCGTTAACATTCTTTTCACAAATTTTTTGTGCACTATCTATTTTCTTTAATCTTTCTTCGTATCTTTTTTCAATTGCCTCTAATAATTGTTTGATTTCATTTTCATTTTGTTTTAATGACGCTTCAAATTCGGTTTTATATTCAGCCAAGTTTATTTTGTTTTTGTTGACACCATCTTGAATATCTTTCAAAGCAAAGTCTACATTATGAAGTAGTTGGACACAATCTTCACATATACACTTTAATAAAGCATTTTCTTTCAATACCTTTGATGAATATTGATTGAGGCCTGAACATTTATCAGCACAGTGCCACATTTTGCCACATATTCCAGCACATGCTACGCCTGTTTCGCCACGAATTGACCTCCTGCATTTATGGCATTCAGCCATTGCAGAGTCAGTCATAAAAATCCAACTTTTATTTTAAATGCAAATAATTAATGTTTTTTATGATTTTTTTGTTATATACCCGTGATATTTGGTTTATCTATAGGTAGGTATAGTCTTTTTTCTATTTTATCACCAATAAATATTTTATTTTTCACAAATTCACAGAGCAACAATAAATCTCATACTTTGCATTTTGACAGTTGTGACAGTTTTTTTTTTATAAGAATACGGATGAGCAAAGAAAGTTAAGATTTCTGGGGCGCCCCGATTTGTTAAGAAGTACGAAAAATATATTTGGTCAAACAAAAAATTGGCATAATTGAAGATGAACCGAAACTCAAAATAATTTTTTTTTTTAATTTTGTGGAATATATTATGTATGAGGGGGGAAACCTAAGTAAAACAATAAGTAAACGAAAAAGTATGCGTATTTTCCGACTTTTTTTTTTGGCTCAGTGAAAAGGTCAATAAAAAATCGGCATAATTGAAGATGAACGAAAACTCATAATTTAAAATTTTGTGGAACATATGTATTAACCCCTTCTAAGCTCAAATCTGGAAAAATGTTTCGACCCTCTCAAGTGGTTTAGAAGTTATAGGGCTTGAAAGTTGGGAAAATGGACCCCAAATTTTGATTTTTTTTTATTTTCCAACAAATCCTAGCATTATGGATATCAAAAGAAAGGTTATTCTGTAACCTATTCAAAAGGCTATCAATCATAAAAATCCATCCATTACTTTTGAAGATATTGCATTTTACATATGATGCACACTTGAAACTACATTTTATTAATTTCATGTGCCTTGATTCTTGTTGTCACCTTACCTATGTGATAGTTCTCACACTTTTGTCACGTCACTAGAAATCTGGTATTCTTGTTGTCATGTGACGTAAGTTTGTGGAACAAGTGAAAATGAAATAAAAGAACGCATTGAACACACCCTCCTATTTCTGCTTATTGCAAAGTTTTATTTGTTTCAGCAAACTGAATAGTTAAATTAATTAAAATATGAGTTCCTTTGAGTTTTGGTTTTCAGACAGTGACAGCTCGGATGATGGTGAAAATTTATTAAAAGAAAGAAGAAATTTAAGGGATGCCTCAAACCCGATGAAGTTACCTGATGGAGTGTGAGTTAAATATTCAGACTTGGTTGTTAGCATAACAAATCGTTCCAAAAAATTCGAAAGTTAAAGCTTTATAAACTTGAATACAAAAGCATAGAGTGTAATGTCAGCAGAATGTACAAAGTGCAGAAGTGCGATACGTGGAGAGACGGGAATAAGATGTGCGGGTGTATGTGGAAAGAATTTTCACTCCACACCCAAATGTTCTGGACTCGATCAATACAGTAGCAATATTCTTAACACAAACAATATGTTAAAATTTATTTGTGATGATTGCATTTTATATATAAATAACGTTGATTTGGTTTTGAAAGACATGCAGGAAAGTGTGAATACGAATGCAAGATATTTGAAAGAATATAAACAAGAATTTAGTAATTCTTTAAAAATTAATGAGAGTGAAATCAAAAATTTGCTTGAAGCAATTGAATCGCGATATAGTGAAAGAGTAAAATTTATGATCAAAGCTCAAGAATCATGTGAGGCTAAGGTTAGTGCCCTAGGAAACACTGTAAATGGATTTAAACTGCAATGTGAGCAAATAAGCCGGGAGGTGGGAACAAGTGCAAAGGAAAATAAAAAAATTTGTGACGAGTTAAAAAATTTCGTAAACAGCAATAACCCGCGAGAAGGTAATAGCGAAACTTATGCTTCGAAGCTTAAAAAATCAGCGGTCACTAGTGCGCCTGTTATTCTGAAACCAAAAGAAAAACAAGAGAGCGAAACAACAAGAAACGAAATAAAAAAAAAAATAAACCCATCAGAGTTGAGTGTTGGAGTAAATGGAATTGTAAATAGACAAAACGGTGCGGTTGCTATTCGATGTGAGAGTGAAGAAGCTAGAGCAATTTTAGCAAACGAAATGAAAAATAAATTGAGTGAAAAATACGATGTCCAACTGCCAAAAATGAGAAACCCCAAAATTTTAATATCAGGAATGAGTGCTAATTTGGAGAGTGAGAAAATTATAGCCGCAATAAAAAACCAAAATGATTTTTACTGCAAAGAACTGAAATGTATTAAAGTGTATAAGTCCTTTAAAAATCCTCGAGTGTACAATGCATTGATTGAAGTCGATGGTGAAGGCTTTAAAAGGATCATGAAAGAAAAAAGAATAAATATTGAATGGGATAGATGCGTAGCTTACGAAAGCCTTAATGTAATAAGATGTTTCAAATGCTGGGGTTTTAATCATAAATCAAGTGTATGCAGTGAGAGTAACCAAATATGTGCGAAATGTAGTAAAACAGGGCATTCCTATAGAGAATGCAAAAATGACTTTTTGAAATGCATTAATTGCATAAAAGCAAAGGAAAAGTTGAATCTCAATGATCTGAATGTAAACCATGACTGCAGAGACACTACATGCAGCACACTTCAGAGAAAATTGAGAGTAGAAGCCGAAAAAGTAATGTACTAGCAATCAAACTTTAAGTGCCTGTGCTTGAATATTGGAGGGATTCGTACAAATATTAATCAACTCGAAGTAATAGTTGCAGAAAATAAATTTGATTTTATCTGTGTAACTGAAACTCATTTGACAGAATCCATACTGGACTCAGAAGTACAGTTAAATTGTTATAACATGATAAGATGTGATAGTATATCTAATCACACTGGTGGAGTGGCCTTTTACATAAGACACGAATGGCATACTCAAACAATAAAAGTGATTTCAGTTGGAAAAATGATCTGGTGGCTAATAATAAAAGTTAAATTAAAAAATATAAATTTAGTGCTAGTGGCGGTATATAGATCCCCTGATAAGCAAAAATCACCGGAGGGTATTTTTTGCGAATTTTTTAAAACTCAAATGGAAGAATGCGAACTTTTAGGAGATCACGTGATTGTAATGGGTGATTTTAATGTTGACTGGCTCGAAAATAATATACATAAAAGAAAAATTGAACAAGTTATTAATGATAATTCCTTCAGACAAATTGTTACTGAACCAACCAGAAGAACGAGAACCTCATCAACTCTAATAGACTATGTAGTGACTAATAATCCATGTGTTAAAGCAAATGTAAAAAAAGAATTTAGAGTGAGTGACCATGAATCAATTGATATTGATATCAAAATCAACGCACGGAACGAAAATAAAAAAAAAATCATTCAGACTATAAATTATAACCAAGAGACTTTCTTTCGAGAACTAGCTCAAAGAGGCTTTGCAATGGTGAATTATTCTATAAGTTGTAACCAGTCAGCAAATTCTTTTAGTCAGATTCTAAGTGATTCCTTGAATAGAATGATGATTAAAAAGGAAATAACAGGAGGAAATCAGTGTAGTGCTTGGTTCAAATCTAATCTTTATAATTTGAAGAAACAAAAAATTCAATTATACCAACTTGCAGTAAGGACAAACAACTTAAATGATTGGCATAACTACAAATGTTGTAGAAACATATACGTATACGAACTAGCCTTGGCAAAGAACAATTATATAAAAAGGAAGGTAGACGAGGCATATGACCAAAAATCAATGTGGCGAGCAATAAAAACATTAGTCTTAAACGAAGAGAAACATGAAATAAATAAGATTGTGATGAATGGAAGAACTATAATAAACAAACAAGAAATGGCGAACGCTCTTAACAGATTTTTTATAGACAGTGTTGAATGTATAAATGCAAATATTCCGTATGTGAAATATGAAAATCCCCTTGAAAGAAGTGAAAACAGTTTTAAATTTGAGTTGCTAAATCTAAATCGTTTAAAAACTATCATGAAAAATATGAATAATAAAAAAGACTCTAAATTTCTTTCCGTGACGATGATGGTTGACGCGTTTGACATAATTGGACCAACATTTCTGCAGATTATAAACGAATCTTTACGTTCTGGAATATTTCCTGACTGCTGGAAGGAATCAACAGTGGTACCAATTGAGAAAGTGAAAAATGCTACAACCCCAGAGAATTTTAGACCCATCAATATGTTAACGACAGAAAACAAAATAATTGAAAAAATTGTTCATTCACAATTAGAAGATTATATGGAAACGCATTCATTGCTCTCTGACTACCAATCTGGCTTTCGCAGAAAACATAGTTGTGAAGCGCTGCTGAATCTTGTTGTCCCTCAGTGGAAGTCGGAAACACAAGACAAAAAAGTCATAGTAGCCGTTTTTCTTGATCTGCAAAGAGCGTTTATTTATTTATTTTATTTATTTATTTATTTATTTATTTATTCGGGAAGAAAACAAAAAACAAAAGTAGGAGAGTACGTTTCTGAACCAGCGACAGTTACTTTGGGTGTACCCCAGGGTGCAGTTTTGGGTACACTTCTTTTCATCATCTACATAAACGACATGGAGAAGGTTCTACATAAATCGAAGATATGCATGTTCGCCGATGATACTCTATTGTACGTCACAGGTTACTCTGTTGAAGAATGCATCAGTCAACTTAACTCTGATTTAGAAAACGTTGGAAAGTACCTTAAAATGAACAAACTTAAACTAAATACAAATAAAACAAAAGCCATTATTTTTAATGGTGACTCTAGTAATAAAATTGTTGTAAACGGTGAAGAAATTGAATACGTAAAAGAAATTAAATACTTGGGTATTATGTTAGACAATCAGTTGAAATTCGATGTACATATTAATTACATATGCAAAAAAATAGCCAAAAAGATTGGTTTTTTTCAAAAAATACGCAAGAAAATATCAATTAGTAGTGCAATACAAATATATAATGTCATGATTAAACCACATTTTGAATATTGTTCAACAATTTTGTTTCTAGGATCATTGCAAATGATAGAAAGACTTCAGAAATTGCAAAATAGAGGAATGAGGTGTATCCTAAGATGCAGCCTTTTAACGCATATTAGGTATATGTTAGACACCTTAAACTGGTTGACAATCAACCAAAGAACTATGATGAATGTGATATTATTTATATTTAAAATAAAACATAATTTGCTCCCAAAATATTTAAGTTGTCAGATAGTTTATGTTTCGGATGTACAACCCTATAATTTAAGAAATAATTCAGATTTTAGAGTAGGGTTCTTTCCAACGAGTAGAGCACAAAACAGTTTATGGCATAAGGGTTTAAATTTATTCAACAGTTTGCCCAATAGCTTGAAAAGTGAGGGTAATAGCAATATATTTAAGAGAAATCTTATCATTTATATAAAAAATAATTATAATTAGGATCAAATATAGATTTTAAGTAAAAAACTGTACTGTTTCTTTAAATAGCTATAA
Source organism: Pherbina coryleti (assembly GCA_943735915.1). Classification (NCBI taxonomy): domain Eukaryota; kingdom Metazoa; phylum Arthropoda; class Insecta; order Diptera; family Sciomyzidae; genus Pherbina; species Pherbina coryleti. Next base: position 86,404,859 of record OX030948.1, read on the forward strand.
GCTAAATAAATAAATAAATAAACAACTAGATTTTCATGACTAGAATTCTTACTTTTTGCCACGCTGCAGTAGTTCTAATTGGTGGACCAAAACTATTCAACTTGGTTGCCAGCGCTTGCCACTTCCCATCAGCAGTCCCCTTGTCTGTAAACTTCATCCCCTTAGCGAGCGATGGGTTTTTGGTCATAAAACCCACCATCTCCTCAAACTGTTTTTGGGACGTTATCTTCACACTAAATTAAAAAATTTATTAATATTTCTAACTAAAAAACCCTTAATTATATATTTTTATTTACTAAAAATAATATTTCTAACTAAAAAAAACCTTAATTATATATTTTTATTTACCTTTTTTGTTCGCTCATCTTTCTCACTTAAAAAAAGAATGCGAGTAAATTGTCACTTTAACTTGCCCAAAATGTGTTCAATGTGACAACAAGAATACGAATTGAAGTCACAGTGACACGCGTCACCTCACATGAGAAAAAGTGACAACAGGAATAAAGCCAATGTTTATGTTTGCCGTTAAATTATTGTAATATTTATTATTATTTAATTATTATAATAATTGCCGGTTTGTTGAAACAAATGCAACTTTGCAATAAGCAGAAATAGGAGGGTGTGTTCAATGCGTTCTTTTATTTCATTTTCACTTGTTCCACAAACTTACGTCACATGACAACAAGAATACCAGATTTCTAGTGACGTGACAAAAGTGTGAGAACTCTCACATAGGTGAGGTGACAACAAGAATCAAGGCAGTTATTTCGTAAAGGGTGAACCACCAAGTAACGATTTGTACGAAAATTTAATAAGAAAACACAAGCTTTTGAAGTCCATTTTCTCAACTTTCAAGCACTATAACTTCTAAACCACTTGAGAGCGGCGAACAATTTTTTCACTATTAGTTTTTTAGCACCAAATACACATTTTCAAAAAAAAAAAGTGAAAAAAATCCATTTTCACTCATCTTCAATTGTTCCCAAAAATCTAAAGTACACTATTTGGAATATGAATCCTCAAAGACAGTCTTCGAAGCCTCCTCGAAGACTAAGTACGCATACTCAGAGCGAACGCTGACGCTCTCCAAAACAAGTTATTCAGGCATGGGATAGAAGTCGTTTTCGTACGAAATAGCTAGCGAAACATATTTGACCTGTCTTTAAAGTACACTAATTTTTGTAATTTTTCACAGTTTTGCACAAATTTGTGAAGTTCAATATCACTCAAATTTAATTTAATTCATTTTAACGGATTTAAATAAATTTAATACGTAAATCAAATTCGTAGATTTGGAATTTCGTTTGCGTTTTGAATTAGTATTATTTCCATCACAAGCCTGATTATAATTTATTTGCATATTTTCATCATATGTCTATTATTCAAATTCTTTTTTCCAGACGCTTGTCAAGTAACAGTTGTGATTTAATTTGGGAATTTGAAATTAGTTTTTATTATTACTTTTTCTCGCACTAAACCCACACGTGGCAGCCGTGGCGCAGTATGTGGAGTGCTTGACCCATACGCCAGAGACCCCTTATTCAATTTCCATCTGACAAAACTCTTTTTCTATTGGCAGACAATGGGTGCGTTCTGGAAACTCAATTTTGTGTTACTGTTGTGCAACTGTTGAGCAACTGTTGAGCAAAAGTCTTCTGAACGGCAAGTATCAGTTTCCGCTACTCACAACATGTTGTCTATTTTTCGCCACGCTTTATTTTTCCGCTACATTTACTCAACATGTTGTAGTTTCAATTAAAAAGTTTGACATGTTTGAAAGCGAAAGCGCTTCTATTGTATAAAACGTCAAATAACACAAAATTAGGTAAAGTGAAGAAAAATATAATTAATGACTACTTTTAATTAAAGAAATGATGAAAGTTGTTTATACTCTTGGCAATTGTGTGTATCAAATAACCGATGCAGAAGAGGTGCACATGAAGCTGAGGCACAACGATTTACGGATATGCACTTGGAACGTCCGAACCCTTAATTGGGATGGTGCCTCAATCCAACTGATAGATATCCTAGAAAGATACAAGGCTGTTATCACTGCAATCCAAGAAATGCGTTCGAAGGTACAGGGTTGCTTACGGTAAGCATGCTGTTATAAGTAAGTAAGTATATTAGCCCTATTACGGTTCACAGCAATATACTGCTGTGTCTTCTATCAAGTAGACACAACAATCGAGTAGATACAGCAGAAATGAGCTATGATGGTATACAACAATACATTGTTGTGTCACTTGATTGTGGAAAGAATGTGGAATTTTTTACTTATGACAGCTCGTCAAGTTGCCACTGCAAATTCTCATTAAGAGCCTGAACAGAATCAAAAATCGTTGCGGCGTCCGATCTTTGTTGTTGGAAAATACATGCAAAATGTAGAAAAAAACGCAGCTCTTTTTCCGCAACGATAAATCGCACAATTAGAATCTATTCTATTTCTTCTCTTGCGACCGACGATTCTCTCTCTGAGTGCCATTTGTGTTGCCATATTTTTGCTAAGAATTGGCTGTGTTTCATGAAATTTGCTTGGTTTTTTGTTATCTTCTGACATTTCTTGTTTGTGTGTGTTGTATTCACACAATTGAAGAGACCAATACATAGAAATGAAATAGAAAAAATAAATAAAAAAATACTAAATAAAAGCAACTTTGAATCGTTAATCGCAAACGCATCATTCTGGACACATTCTCTGCGTTCGACGACCAGAGAGGAACGTTGGTCGCAACGATTTTTGATTGTGTTCAGGCTCTAAAACACAATTTTTCCCACAGTAATTTAATACCACGAAAATCCCACAAATATTAAAACTACGGCAAAAATACCAAAATAAGACGTTTACATTTTAAAAAGGGGATAAGTAAATAAATCATGAATATATTTTTTTGACTAAAGAAAAAATAAATAGGGTCGAAATACTAAAAAGACGAACTGTATCAAAGGAATGGCTTTTTCCCACAGCAATTAAAAAGTTCCACAAATGAAATATTTCAAAATAGTGGCAACAGTGCAACTGGTAGCTATCAGCTGACAAACAAAACAAAACAAATCATATTATTTGCTGCCAAATTTATTTAAAATAAATAAAATAAATAAAATAAATAACTGGCCATTTCAGCCCTTGAAAGGACTTTGACCTAGCTTCTTATGATCAATTGTGTTGTGCGTGTTATAAAGTTTGTACACAATTGACCGAGAACTGGACCTACATGCTTAACGCCGACTCCGAACGGCGATGAACGGAAAGTTCTCGTTCTCAAGAAGCTTTACATGGCATTTTGATTACTCTCTGAGGTTTGCCATTGTCTACAGAGAGGTGGCGGCCATACAGAAAAATTATTTTAATTCAAATAAAAATTCTGTCGCTGCTGGTGTTCGAACCTGGGTTTCCAAAGTTCTTTGACATATCGGCCACGCACTTTAACCAACTACGCCACGGACGCCAATTTATTGTGCAAAATTTATAATAAAAAGTGATGGAAATTTGAATTGCGTTGTGGTCAAGTGACGACGAAGATGATGTGGCGCCATCACGAAGCAGAAGACAACTCCGAGACCGCTCCAATCCATTTAAGTTCCAAAAGGTTATCCTGTGCCTGCTTGCTTTGTCCAAAATGTCGTTGTCGTCGAGCAGTCGCTGGATTCTGTTCCATTTTATTTTCAAGCAACTCATCTTGCGATTTGTTGGATACTGCTCATGTTGCGAATTTTCTGCAAATAGTTTATTACATAAATTTAACAAAAAGACACATTTTTAATTCTATTTTACATTAATCTTACCTTGCTAAAGCCATTCTTCTGCTTAACGCTGATACAACACAACACCAAATAAGCTGTCTTCAAAATTTGACAGTTAAGAATACAATTGAGGACAACTGCTGTGTTGCATAATAGGTGTATTGAAGACACAGCATTGTTGACAGACAACAGTGGAATGTATTCAGTTGTATTGTTGTGTACCGTAATAGCAAATAAGACATTGAACACAGAAGTTACTGTTGTGTTGTGAACCATAATAGGGATATATATTTTTAATACATGCATTGCGTTTCTGAGCAACTTCGAATAAATTTTAATCGTATGTGTTCACTTAAGTGTGCAATAAACCACCAACAGTACAAACAAAGCTTTCGACATCGTCTATAACACAAATATTAATCAAATTCATATTTTTGTTATTTAATTTTTTGGGCACAAGTATGTACATTTTTGTAACTGTGTTGACAGAGAATGCAACCCACCGTACAGAAGACACACAAAGTAGCGTAAAGTGATAAATACAACATGTTGACAACATGTTGAGTTTCCAGAACGCACTCAATGGCAAACCTCAGAGAGTAAATCAGTGGGACGCAAGAAATTTTAAGCGCGGGCCAATGCCTAGAAAACAAAAAAGAACATTTTGCTCATCGTTGCGTTTGGCAAAAAATCGAACAAAACAAAAAAACAATTACAATGCAATAAATGTGAAAATGTGCTGATACTGAACGAGTGCGGTTTGTGTTGTTGTTTTTTGCAGGCGTTCTTTGATTTTAGCTAATCGCAAAGACAAAATTAAGATAGAAAAAAATTTGTATGAAGACCCATACGGGCCACTACGTGGGCACGTTTGGAGTAAATTATGCCATATTAGAGCCGCCGCACACTAAAGACTTTTAGGCGGCCGATAGTTTGATGCTTGATTGGCCGCAACTGACAAGCCAACTATTTATTTGGTTGTAGGTGCGCACACTGTGTCCGGATAGTTTGGCAATTGCGGGGTTGCATTTGAGAAACATTCTCATGGGGAGTTTTAAAATTATTTGACTGTTTTGAGTTTTGTAAAATTTTTCGTTACGAAAATATTTTTTGTTGATTTTGGTGCGGGTATGAATATTAAACGTTTTTTGGGGAGATTACGATTTCCGTGGACCCTCGATTTCAGTATACAGTTTTGAAGTACTCTTTGAGAAAATTAGATTCGATTTATCGATATATCTACCCTTATCATCGTCGTCGAAAACGACTAAAAAAACACGATGCGACTCAAATTGGATCATGGTTAGTCGTTTTACGATGCCGACTGTCGAAAAATGGAAAATCTTTTACATTTCTGGACTCGTTATAGTTTTTTCAAATCATCGTAAATTAAAACGATGCGTTATCTGTCAAAATAAATTGATTTCTGCCGCCAAAAATTTTACCAAGGACAGCTTAAAAAGTAAGTTTGTTTCTCTTTTATTTAAATAAATTAATATTAAAGTACAACTTTTTTAACTTTAAAGATGAAAATAACAAACGAAGAGCAGTTTGAAAAGGAAAGAGTTGACTTGGCCAAGGCTTTCTCCAAAAACATTTCTAAAGTTGATTTTAGAAAAGAGTGGGAAACCGTTGCAGAAATTTTAAACAGCCTCGGACCTCCAAGCCGGGATGGTGTAGGCTGGCAAAAGGTTTGGTTTTTTTGTATATGTAACAAACTTGTTCTAAAAGTCTTATTTTAGGTATGGGGTGATTTGAAATTTAAAGTAAAAAAAAAAATTACTGCACAACAAAAAGGAGGTAATGGCCACAGGTGGAGGACTTTTTAAACAGCAAAAACTTTCGCCGCTGGAAGAGTCTGTGGCCAATTTGTTAAATTTTGCAAAGGTCATAAGCCCAGAAGGTTATTCTATGGGTTTTGTGGCAATACAGACTGCTGCTTGCGATAGTGAATCGAATGTAGTGTTTGATCTCGACCCAGTCCCAAGCACATCAGCAGCTGTGTTTGATGCTGAGGCAGAAGAAGTCCCCACTTTGATGGAAACAGAATCTTCCACTATCGAGGTAGATTCCAACAGACCAAGACGAAGTGGCACACCAAAGCCCAAGCAACAAAATAATGATATGTTAGCAAAGCAGACCGGGATTCAGGAAAAGCTTTTCAATGAAATTGCTGGAAGCTTAAAGCGCATTGAATCCCACCTTAAAGAATCCGAACGGTACGACAGAAAAAGATACGAACTGGAAAAAGAAAAACTTAAATTTCTCAAATCAGAATCTAAAAAAATTGAAATCCAAAAAATTCAGGAATATGAACTCAGAAGGAGTGAGTTAGAAATCAACAAAAGAAAATTAGCATTAAAAGAACTAAAAATAAGCAATGAAAGAAAAAAATGTGTGAGTAAAAATATGCGTACACAATTTCTTTCTTTATATCTCTACTTTACTTTATATTAAATTAAAAAAAAATATTTTTAAAAACAAAAACATTTGTATGCCTGTATTATATTTTAAATATATTTATGAATTCTGCGCAACTACCATTGAGGTCATTATTCTATTTCTAATGTTAACAGCTATAGCACTTTCAGTTTCATTCTGAGTATGTGTTTCTTCATGGCTGGTTTGGAGCGTTTCTTCAGTCGGCATGGTGGGCACTCGATGGTAAATGCATATATTATGTAAAGCTGCTCAAACGTTAGCAATTTGAATTGCTTTTTGTGGAGTGTAATGCAGCTGTCGAGCACTAAGCAGGCAACGGTTCTTGAAAACACCTATTGTTCTTACAATAATGTTGCGTGCTTTTGTATGTGCTCCGTTGTATGAGCATTGCTGACTTCCATCAGCAACACTTCTGAATGGAGTCATCAAAAAAGGCTCCAATGGGTATCCTGTATCACCTACTCGTTTTAAAAATTAACATTAGTGTAAGCCTTTAATTTATTTAGCCGCTTAACCAAAACGCACGCTTCGACACTTCAACAACGAATGAATTTATTTCTGCTTAGCGAGTTATAGTTCACAATCATTTTCTTATATTCTACCAAACATATTCACAATAGTTAATTATTCTGCTACATCTCGGCCAATCTGACCTTAAGCGATCATCCTTGATCGCTATATACCATAAGACTTAAATACATAAGACTATAGACCATAAATACACTAACATAATACATAAAATCCTATAATGCATGGCACATAAATATTAATTTTCCTTTTAATTAAATTATTCCTTATATAATTCTGTAACTAATCGCAATTTATATATACATCAGTACCCTAGGGTTAAAACATGCTAAGTGCCGCTTTGCTGTTTATCTTTCCACAATTTGATATAACATGCTTCGACGACCCCATTATACGGTATCTGTGTTATCTGACAGTTCTCTATATCTCTGATGACATATCGGTCATTCGGTAGTATTTTATGTATACGGTATGGGCCTTTGTATTTTGGCAAAAGTTTCTTGTTAACACCCACCGTTGTGTCCACATTCTTTATTACCACAAAGTCTCCAACATTGAAACAATTCACCTTATTGTTCCTTTGCTCACTACGTTTTAAATTATAGGTCTGCGTTTTCTCAATAGATTTACCTGCCTTTTCTCTTAACAGCTCTAAATCCCTCCCCGGGGTTGAAATGCATGAATCTAAATATTCGGTTAGTTTATCTACCCTCTGACCCCTTTGTAAGACTCCAAACAATGCTTGACTTGGAGTTATACCAATAGATCTTTGGACGGTGTTGTTAAGAGCGAATTCAATATCAACTAAGTGTTTCACCCAATCAGAATGTTGTACCGGATCACTTGATTTTGCTAACATTCCAACAAGGGTGCGATTTACTCTCTCCACCTGTCCATTTGCTTGAGGCGAATGAACAGCCACTTTAATATGAGTTATGTTCATATCACTCATAAATTCATTAAATTCTTTTGATGTAAACCCAGACCCACGATCAGTTATACATCTCACCGGTCTACTATAGTATTCAAAATACTTTTTTAAGGAAGCAATTATTTCCCTACTACTTGTGCTCACAACTGGATATAGCTTAACAAATTTGGTGAACGCATCTATAACAAGTAAGAGGTGTTTTCGTTTTGATTGTAATGATGGCAAAGGGCCGAAATGATCCAAGTGAACTGTATGGAACGGTAAAGGTTCCTTCGGAATGCTATGAAGTATTCGTTCATTAGGTTTTTGCGGAGCTGAATATATTATGCATTTAAGACAATTTTTTTTAAAATTTTCGATTTTAGTTTTCATTTCGGGAAACCAATAGTTTTCTTTTAGTTTGTAATAACACTTGTCTACTCCTAAATGACCAAGTTTTTCATGCATTTCTCTTATAACTTCATTTTCAAGTTCTCTAGGAACGTATAATCTAAACTGATCATTCTCTTTTCCCTCTTTTCTATAAACGACACCATTTAACATAACAAAGTTTTTCATATTTCCTTTTTCCAACTGACTCTTTAGATTTATTACATTTTCATCCCGAGCCTGCGCTACTTGTAATTGAAAATCTATATCTTCAGTTTCTACTGCGGCAACAACATTTTCACAATCTAATTCGCTCCTACTGAGAGCATCTACATGGTTCATTTTTGACCCCGGGCGATGGTGTATAGTATAGTTGAAATTTTCCAATTCAAGTGCCCATCTTGCAATACGGCTATTCACTAATTTTTTGTTTAGCGTTAATGTCAAAGAGTTGCAATCAGTTATAATTTTGAATTTAATTCCTTCCAGGTAGACTCGAAAACGACGAATAGCATAAATAACGGCCAATGTTTCGAGTTCAAAACTATGGTAGCGAGTTTCCGGATCAGATGTTCGCTTCGAAAAATATGACACCGGGTGAAACTTACCGTCATCCTGTTTTTGAAGCAAAATGGCACCGAACCCATATGAACTGGCATCACAGTGTAACTCTGTTTCTCGTTTTGGATTATAAATGGACAAAACTGGACCCGAAATCAATATATTTTTTAAATTTTCAAAAGCTTTTACACACTCTTGATCAATTTCGAATTTCGTGTTAATTTTCAACAAATGGTAAAGTGGCCGTGCTATTATTGAAAATGATTTTACAAATTTCCTAAAGTATGAACAGAGCCCCAGGAAGGATTGCAATTCTCGCTGCGTTTTGGGCAGTGGATAGTTCGAAATAGCATTTATATGATTTTCTGATGGACATATACCACATGCGGAAACTTCGTATCCCAAGTATTCAATTTGATCATATGCAAATCTACATTTATTCATTTTTAATTTCAAATTATGATTTGCTAAACGTTGCAAAACTCTAAAAATTGTATCAAAATGGTCCTCAATGTTCTTACTAGCAATCACAATATCATCCATGTAAACAATTATTTCATTTTTATCAATGAAGTCTTTTAGAATTTGTGTAATAAACCTTTGGAATATAGCCGGTCCATTCTTCAAACCGAACGGCATTCTTAAAAATTCAAATTGACCATTTGGAATCACAAAAGAAGTATACTGAATCGAATCTTCTGCCATTTTGATTTGATGGAACCCTGACTTTAAATCTAGCATGGTAAAAAATAACTTTCCTTCTAAATGTTCAAGGCAGTCTTCTATTAGCGGTAAAGGATAATTATCCCGAGCTATCATTTTATTCAAATTTCGATAGTCTATACACATTCTAGTTTCTCCTGATTTTTTCTTTGTCAATACTATGGGTGACGCATATGAAGAATTGCTTGGTCTTATAATGTTTTTTTCTAAAAGTTCTTTAACAATCTCACTAACTTTTTGTTTCTCTGCAAAAGAAAGACGTCTAGGTGCACAAAATGTTGGAGACTTCGATGTCAAAACGATACGAGCTTCATAACTATTATTAGAAAAATCATCACTTAGCTGATCCAAGTATATGTTCTTAATCATCTGTTTAAATTTATTAATCCAATCCACAGACATATTTGGGTTAATATTAATTTCAGTTTCCATTTCAATACTCAAAATTTCTTTAACAGCAATATTAAAATCATCAATTTCTTCGATATATTCTTCACATTTTTCAGAAACGTTTCCCTGATCATTAATTATGTTTTTTTCGAAATAATTTTCACAATCACTGATAGTTTTGTGATAATTGTCAAATTTTTTTATTACATTTTCAAGTGGTGTTTTATTTAAACATAAAGAAATATTAAAAAGTTCAAGAAAATCTCTTCCCAAAAGTATTGGAAATGGTAATATGTCATCAGCTAATATAAATAAATTCAAAGGTTTAGTTACATTATTAAAATGAATCAAACAGCGTGTTTTGCCAAAATGTTTAATGGTCGAATTGCCAATCCCTTTATATTTAGAATGTTGTGCGCTGTTTAATTTCAAATATGGTTTAGCTGCAACCGCTAGGGATCGCCGAACAAAGCTACTGGAACTGCCCGTGTCCAACATACAAAAAATAGAATCAAATTGTGGATTTTCTACTTGGTCTTCATTCAAAGCGACACTTACCATTTGCCTATAATCAATATGTTCAGCTGATTTGTCATTATCCATTACAGTTGCCACTGCCTTGCTGGGACAATCGCGAAATTGGTGATCAGATCTTCCACACTTAAAACAGGAACCTCTTGGACGCTTTTCCTTCGTACAGTTGTATGCGAGATGGCCGAACGCTGAACAGTTATAGCACCTCATATTTGGCAAAACTTCTCCGCTGCCCGCTGTATATACCGTCTTGCTATCTCCCATTAATTTTTCATATTTTGGAATAATTTTTTTAAATTCTGCAATCGACGAAACATTGTAAAATATGGACGCTTTGGATGTCCTATCTCCTAGTCCTTGTATAATATATTCAACCAAGTCAGATTCGACCACCGATGCGTCTCTTGCGATTTCTTGCATAACCAGCACATAGTGATGCAAACTTTCCTTGTTTCTTCTCCATGTACGTTTTTCCAATTTGTTAAAAATATCTTTAAGGCTCACTGGTTTATAAAATTCTCCTAAAAGCTCCTCTTTCAACTGGTCCCAAGTTTTTACAGAGCTCATCTTCAAAAACAAAGCAGCACTTCCAGTGAGCATTCTACGTGCAAAGAAGAATTTGTCCTCATTAGTACATTCATACACCGTTGTAACGCATTCAAAATCAGCTATCCATTTCTTCACGTCAACATTGCTTTCGCCGTCGAACCTAGGCACGGCCGCTTCTATATCACTGATGTTCATGGTAAAATTACGAGTAGCATGCTGGGATTCTAGAAGCTGCAACTCTTTTTTCAATCGCATTATACGCAATCGCTTGGTCAACCATTGCTCAACTTGATCATAGTCCTCAACATCATCTTCGGTAACATTGCCATTGTGTGCACTTTTTTGTGAATCCTGCTGAAACATTCTTAAATCGCCTTGCTCAGTCGTTGATATGTTTGCGTGCTTCTGCTTACACGTTGCTTTTGCTTCACTTACATTAGCCATGCTTGCATTCAAATTTAACGATTCACGGTATTCGAACTCGCTACGCTGCTCAGAATCTGTTACTAGTTGTGTACTCGTTGTGTTGTTGGTAAATTTGTTAGTAGCGACGCTTCCAACGGAATTTTCCGTTACACCACCATTTGCTTCTGGGACTAAACAAATTTGATCTGCCTCAATAGACACTGCAGCTGTTGAGACCACGGGGTTCTGAAATTGGTCAACAATTGCTGCACTCACTGCTTGCGTACCAACCGTGCCAGTGGATAAATCACCACCGCTGACATTCGCACTACAGTCTAGCGCTTCACCACCAGTTTCAGAAGCATTTGCATCCTTAGAAAAACCAATCACTTGCACCATGAGCTTTTTGAGTTGGCAAATGGTCGCTGTTTCCGGGAATTTTATCCCAGCGTCTCGCAAACTTCTTGCAATTGTTTCTCTTGGAACACTGTCCATTCTTAAGCACTTAGAATTTTCACACTTCTACTTATTGTCAATATACTGTTCACTGCTTCTATTTTATCGTAAGTTTTATTTATATTTTTCACTACTTCTTTTTTTTTTTTTTTTTTTTTTATCTTAAGTTTTATTTAAATTTTTCACTGGTTATTTATCTTAAGTTTCTATTTATTTCACCCCACATCTGATGTTGTAAGCCTTTAATTTATTTAGCCGCTTAACCAAAACGCACGCTTCGACACTTCAACAACGAATGAATTTATTTCTGCTTAGCGAGTTATAGTTCACAATCATTTTCTTATATTCTACCAAACATATTCACAATAGTTAATTATTCTGCTACATTAGAAACATTTCAAATCTATAATATTGAAAGAATACGTACCCAGTAACCAAAAATTTCTTTCTCCGCCTTCAAATTTGGATTTCAAATACTGCTTCAGTTCGCTTGAATTCCAAATAAGCGCATCATGGCTTGACCCAGGGTGTCTGTCATCAAAGCATCGAATTTTCATGTTGTGATCGCAAATCTGCAATAAAATATTCAAACATAAACCAAATATTTTAAGCTTTTGGAATACTTACAATCATCGCATTTAGACTATAAAATCATTTTCTGTTGTAGTATAAGTGTTGCTCTTCTTTTTTTGGCCCTATAATTCGGATGTGTGTTCCGTCAACACATCCAATGACACCAGGAAAACTGAATTTTCGGAAAAAAATAGTTTTGCTTCCGACTTTTTTTCGTCCGTCATATTCATCCTAACCCACGTGCGGCATATTGTTGCTTCCAATGCATTTATAGTTTCCTTAAATACGGTGGAGACTGTTGACTGCTAAACCTAAATCAAAGTCTTTCCCGGTGCCATGTTGATAGCCACCTTCCGCGAGTATCCTTAAAGTAGCTGCCAGCTTAAAAATTAAGGGCACTGACGATGAACGCACTGAATTTGTACTTCGGCTTCGTAGTACTTCAAGCAAGTATCTAAATGCATCCTTGTTCAGTTTAAAGTTTCGCACAAATCTGAGACATATTTGGATATTCATAAGTTAAATGAAAGAAATTTGTTTTTTTGGTAACTTACTGTACGCTTGGTAACTCAAAAGGATTTGAGCGTTCCCTTATGTTCCGCCTTAATTTCACTAGCTCACGTTTTTGAACTTCTTCATCCTCGTCAGAGCTGCTAAAAAAATGCGCAACGCTGTTCATTTTAAAATTTGCTATTAAATTCAATTCACAAAAAATAACAAATTCACAAACGACAATTTTTTTAATAAATATTTAAATGACGGCTTTTTGTAAAAGATTTTTTTTGTTCACTAGTCGTTTAAAATACTGTCGGTCGAAAAAACACGATGATCCAAATAAATTTTCGAGACGACTGAAAAAACGACAGTTGTCGTAAACGACTGACGACAACGATGGTATGGATCATCGATTAGTTATCGAGATATCGATTTTTCAAAAAAATGTTTACTCAACGGAACCAATATTTAAATTCGGTTATATCTTTGCTAGTATTTGTCCGATCTGAATAATTTAGGTGTCATTCGAAAGATATTTAAAATGTTTTTGAAATGAAAAAAAAACTTTTTTTTCGTAAATCATACTGTCTTTCTGCATAATATGTTTTATTTTTGCATAAAACAGTTATTTTCTCTTAAAAATGCGTTATAAAGATTAAATAAAGATATAATTAATTGAAAGCTGAAATATTAACCTTTTGTTTGGTATGCAACATGTTATACTTTTTCTTTTATTTTGACTTTTCACTTTTATGTTATATTTTAGGTTGAACAGTACAATCATATAGCATAGGAAAATGTTTCATAATTGGGCTGAATATATTTGATTTGCTTTATAAATTATCCATTTATACTGTAAATAGTGCAAGAAAGATCTTCATAAAAGTTTGGATGTGTTTTGAGTTATTGAATAATTTTTTTTTAGTGGTTCTGCCTTTTACATAATGTACTTTTCCTGTAAAAGGAGCCAGACAGACTTTTATCAAAGGTTGTTTGTTGTATTCTGAAGTACATATTGATATTTTTCCAAACTTTTTTTTGAGTTAATGAATAATTTTTTTTTTAGTGGTTCTGCCTTTTACAAAATCTACTTTTTCTGTAGATAGATTTTTATCAAATGTTGTTTGTGGTATTCTGAAGTACATAATGATATTTTTCCTAATTTTAAAAATAATTGCCTTTTACAAATTGCATAATTATTATTACAATAATTTATATATTGCACAAGATTAAATTAAGTTAAATTCTTTTAGCAAAAAATTTTTTAAAAATCGATAACTAATCGATAAATCCTTCGGTGAATCTTATTTTATCAATGAGCTCTTCAAAACTGCATATTCAGATCTTGGGGCCACGGAAATCGTAATCGTGCCCGTTTTTTTTATTAGATTATTATGTAATTAGCAGCATTCAACATTTTTCTGGCCCTTACACTATCTTTAATAACCAGGGACCGTAAATAACAGTTATGGTCTCATTTTTTAAGGGAAAACCACAAGTAGTTGGAACAGTCGGAGGACATTTTGGATGACACCATTATGATCCCCCGACATCCCCTTGTTAGTCCTGGGTTGTGTTTTAAATTTCGACTTTAAAAGTAAAAGTTTGAAAATACCAGTTAAATTTTGAACTTTTATTTTTTCGCACAAAAAATATCATTTATTTTTTGTGGGATATTTTTTTCCACAAAATATCCCACAAATCACTGTATCTACAAAACCATTCATGCTATGGTCATGAAATTTGACTGGTGAAAATAAGAAGGCAAGATCTACCATATGACAAAAAATGGGCGGGACACGCCCCTTTTTTACATTCTATGATTTCATCTACAAGTCGGATAGAAACGCTGCACTTGCTGATTTAACAATGGAATTTAATGATTTACTGAGAGTTCCCTTAAAAAAAAAGCATGTGCTCAATTCATTCATATAGATACAGGTAGAACTAAATCTTTTCTTCAATGCACAAAACTAACGTTGTATTAAAAAAAAAAAAACAAGCACGTGGTCAATCATTCATATGGACAAATGATGCGATGAGAACAAGAGTGGTCTAACCCACCAACATATCTAATGGAATCATATTAAGATTTTCATTTGAATTTCTTTTATTTTTTTCGTTTATTCACAATATTATTCGCCTCTTCTAAATTTGCTTTTTAGTGGTATATTATAACAAAATGTCAATATTTGAATTAGCAGCAGCAGTTGCGACGCTAGATCTGCATTTATTTTAATTTTCATATTTTTGTGGGTTAGGCCACTCTTGCTCTCATCGCCTCAAATATCTCCGGCTATGCGACAGACTTGCCATGTTTTTATCTTTCAAATTTTATGACCCTATAATAAGCAGTTTCTTAGATATAGCGATTTGTGGGATATTTTGTGGGAAAAAATATCCCACATACACATATGGCCAAAATAATAGGTGTGACCACAAAAAGAGCTACAAGTCAATAATTAAGTTTAAAACTTGGTGTTTTTTTGATTATTTAATTTAATTCGATTAAATAGAAATTAGAAAAATACAAAAAATTAAAATATTTCAGATTGTATGAGTTGAAAAATTCATTTGTTTTAAATAGCCTGGACAAAAAAATAGGTGCATTTACGGTGATAGGTTTTTACATTAAAAATAAAATAATAAAAGTTTAAAACTAAACTTAAAATTAATTAGCAACGTTAGTAGCCTGTGCGGCCACCAATATTTTTTAGAAGTTTTTGCATTCTCCGTAGTATTGACGCCACCAACCGTTGACAGGTGTCCAAAGGTATACTAAACCAAATCTCCTTGACTTTTTGCCATAGTTGCTTTTTGTTTTGGAAGCTGTAACTCGCCGACTGTTTCTTCATATAACCCCACAAACTCTCAATAGGATTGAGATTGGGAGACTAGCTTGGCCATGCCAATAGTTTGATGTTGTTGCTACGTAACCAATCATTTACTAGCTTTGACGTGTGCTTGGGATCATTATATTGTTGCAATTTCCAAATTATTGGCATTTGTTCTTTGGCAAACGGGAGCATAACGTTCTGCAATATATTTTTGTAATCCTCGGCAGTCATAGTTTTTTCAGTGCAGTAAATAGGACCGACGCCTTGCCAGGAAAAGTATCCCCAAACCATGATGCTTCCTCCTCTGTGCTTTACAGTTTTTTTTGTAAAGCGAACATCAAATTCCTTTCCTATGGGCCCACGAACGTTTCTTCCACAATCATTACAACACAAATTAATTTTTGTTTCATCGGTCCAAAGGATATTTCTCCATTTTTTTGTCTCCTAAAGCACCACACCATTCATTATGTGTTAAAGCGAACTGTTTCCTCATCTGCAAATTTTTTGTTCGTAGTAAAGGAACTCTACGGGCTTTTCATCCAGAAAGACTGGCATCCACCAATCGCCGTCTAACAGTTCGGGAGCTAATATGTTCACTCATTTCAGCAGCAATAGTATTCGATGACTTAAAGGGATCTTTCTTTGCCAGCAAGACTATGCGTCGATCATCCCCTTCACATGTTAATTTGGGACGCCCACGCGTTTGGATCTTTTGGTTACAGATCCATTAGATCCATAAGGCATTTGGTACACAATTTTCTGACCTTCCTAGAGTTTGTGAAATAAACTTATACGTCTTTTCCTGACGTCTTAGCTCTTCCACAAGCCGTCTTTCTTTTGGAGTGCAGTGGCTCTTGCGACCCATCTAAAAAGCAATTATTTTTCAAAAGACTATTATCAACATCCATTCATTATTAATTTATTACAGACCTTTCGTATTTACTAATAGAACGTGAAAATTTTGCTTCGAAAACACACATACCTATTTTTTTGGCCAGCTAAAATTTTCAACTTTAAAAAAATGTTGATCTTTTTAATCAAAAACGCAGCAATCGACTACCAAACACAATTAATATAAGATCACCCTAAACACAGCTGCAAGCAGATAACTGTAAATATTTTATTTAATTTTCTATTTCGGCGTTAGCTTGCAATATTTGTTGTTAGAACACTCACACCTATTATTTTGTCCATATGTGTATAATAACAGTTATTTTTTGTGCGAAAAAATAGAAGTTAAAAAATTCTGGTTAATTCTTGTTCAATATAATAAAACACAAAAAATAACTAAAACTTTTAACTTTTTTAGAAAAATGGTTTACCGGTTACGGTCCCTGTTAATAACAATAATTAAAACTTTTTTATCACTATTTGCAATCTGCAAAGGCAACCAACACTTATCCCCATTCGTACTGCAAAAAGCCGCACTTTTCAACGAAAAATAAAATTACAACAAAAACAAACAAAATGTCTACCAGTTGGGAAACTATTTGATCGGGGATAGTGTGCGGACTTCCATAGCACGCCATACCCACTTGGCAGTCTGCAGATAGTTTCCAGACTTTTTAAAATATTTTTACTTTTAAAGTGGACTTTTTAAAGTGGAAATCTGACCTGCCATTTGATTTTTAAGTTGGCTTTGATTCAATCGTGCGCACTTCCATAAGACACCATGCCCACATGAAAACAAATCAAACTATCGGCCGACTAAAAGTCTGTAGTGGGCGGAACCTCTAAAGCTTCTTAAGAACATGCACATTAGCCGATCGGAGTCGGCATAAAACTAGTAGGTCCAGTTCTCGAACTATTGTGTACAATCATTAAATAACACGCACAACGTAATTTCATCAATAGAAGTTCGGTCAGTCTTTTAAAGGGCTTAAATGGTTAGTTTATTATTATTATTTTTTCTCTTAAATTAATTTTTATATACAGTTCCGTGCACACAATTAAGAACGATTGCTTTGTTTCTTTTTCTATTAACTTTTTGTATAATACAAGTGAAAAATTCAAGCAAATCCTTACCCATTCGAATGTTGAAGAATCCCTTATTATATGCTTTGTAAAATCTTTATCGGTAGCTTACCTGTTGAAAAGTAGGGCATCTTTTTACGATATTAGAAAGGAATTAAACGTACACGTAATTAAGAACGATCGTGGCGACCGAACGATCGTGGCGACCGAACGATCGAACGACGTGGCGACCGTGGCGTAGTTGGTTAAAGTGCGTGGCCGCTATGTCAAAGAACTTTGGAGACCCAGGTTCGAACCCCAGCAGCGACAGAAAATTATTTGAATAAAATAATTTTTCTGTACGGCCGCCACCTCTCTGCAGACAATGGCAAACCTCAGAGAGTAATACAAATGCCATGTAAAGCTTCTTGAGAATAAGAACATTTCGTTCATCGCCGTTCGGAGTCGGCGTTAAGCCTGTAGGTCCATTTCTCGGTCAATTGTGTACAAACTTAATAACACGCACAACACAATTGATCATAAGAAGCTAGGTCAAAGTCCTTTCAAGGGCTGAAATGGCCAGTTATTTATTTTTTTTTTTTATTTTTAATTAAGAACGATATACAAGAACTTGATTTTTTGTTATACAATATTTTATTTCAGTTTTATTTAGTTAATATTTGGTTGGATATCCATTGCTTTTAATACCCGCTGCACATCGCCGAGGCATTGAACCCACTAGATCTTCACATACTCCCTAGGGAATGCTTGTCCAGGCTTTTTGTACTTCAGCATAAAGTTGTGTGAAATTTGATATTTTTAGAGCACCAACTCTCTCCTTCACCACTTGCCAGAGGTTCTCAATCGGATTGAGATCCGGACTACACGATGGCCAATCCAATACTGTTACCTTATTGTCTGTAAACCACTTCTTCGTATGACCAGCAGTATGTTTTGGGTCATTATCTTGTTGTAGTATCCAACACACGGGTAAGTTTTCATCTGCATATGGTATCAAATTGTTCTGCAAGATGTCTGTGTACTGGAACTTGTCCATACGACCCCCAATTTTTGCTAGTGGGCCAACGCCGCGCCATGACATACCGCCCCATTCCATTATGTTACCTCCGCCGTGCTTACGTGTTGGGAGTGTGTACCTTGGGCTAAACTCAGTTTGTACCGGGCGTCTAACATATGATCTGCTATCTGACCATACTCAATTAATCTTCGTTTCATCAGAAAATAATACTTTTTTCCACTCTTGAACAGTCCAGTGCCCATATTTTTTAGCAAAATTAATTCTTTTTTTACGATTCTGCTTGGATATTAAAGGGGTCTTCCTGCAAACACGTCCAAATAAACCAGCTTCTCTCAAACGACGTTTAACTGTATCCACGGAAGGTCTAGACGCATTTTCACCAAAAACAGCTACTAAAATATGTTTAGCTGATTTGTGCGGAAAGTTTTTTGGCTCACGAACAATCAGTTTATCCTCCATTTTAGTCGTTTTACGTTGTTTACGCTTTCGGGGCACATTCTTTGGAGTTGAATATTTTTGAAAATGTCGAATAGCATTAAAAACCATCGTTTTTGAACATTTTATAATATTGGCGATTTCACTATAGGACTTTTTTCATTAAACAGTTTTAAAATCAACTCGTGAGTCACAGGGTCACATGACTTATTTTTTCCCATATTTTTTTCTTATTTTTCACTTTTATTGAAATCAATTGAATGTTTACAATATTTTAATAGCCGTGCAGTACATTTAAATCAACTGAAGTGCTCTTATCAACTGAATATACTGAACGTTCTTAATTATGTGCACGCTTCAAATTAGCAACATGTTAGCAAAAAAATCTCCTGAGAATTTGTGTGTGCATTAGACAACAACAAAATAATTTTTCCTCAAATTTCGTCTCTTGGGTTCATTGTGGTAAGAGTAAGAGTAAGGTTTAGTTTAAATTAAATTGCAATTCAGGTCAAAAATGAATACGATGAAATCGTTCTTAATTATGTGCACGGCACTGTATATGTTTCTGCATAAGGTTGTTTTTTAATTATTATTATTAAAAATATATTAAAAAATAACTAAAGCCCCTGTATATTTTTATGTGACGTGCCACCATTCTCTATCTCCCTTTTGCGGTCTCGGAGTTTAAAAATTTCGCTAAAAAAAATATAAACGGCTCATATTGGAGAGCAGGGTGAGCTAGTTGTCATAATCAGCTGGTTATTTTGAGTTTTTCTAATTGTTGCTTTTTGAGTTTGACGTTTGTAGCTCTAGCTTTGTTGTTGCAAAATGTCATATTTGAGCAGCCATATTAAAATGAGGTTACCTTGTAATTGTATCGTGCCCATGTGGAGAGTGCATGATTTTGTTTATATGCATCCGCTTTGTAAGACATGGCTTGAAGCCGTCGCACAGTGCGCTTTTTTCAATTTTAGGACGACATTTGTAATTATCTCAAAAACGATAAGAGCTACAATCATGAAATTTTGTACCAATGCTAAAGAAAGTAATTAAGTTGCTAAATTTTAGTCATTTTTATGCTAAAAAAAGTAATTTGTCCAAAAATTATAATTATAGGTCAACTACTAAGCCCTCTTCCCATACAATGTCTTTTTGTATGGGAAGTATGCATTCTTCATCAGGCCCGTAGCCAGGATTTCCCTAGGGGGGGGGGGGGGGGGGTTTGGATTAAAAATAATATCGATAGTTTTTGATATCGATAAATGAAAAGGTTTTTTTTATATAATTACCAGAAAAATGAGAAAAATCAGTGGCTAGAAATGGACAATACTTTTAAAAATGAATTTGTAACAAATTTTTCACAATAAAGCGGCAAACTTGAAAAAAATAAACACTTTAAAAATTTTTTGTACACCAAATACATAAAACAAAAATTCATTTACATTATTTTTGTTTATTTTATATATTTATACTAGAGGACCCGGCAAACTTCGTCCCGCCCTAAATTCGAGCAATCACGATTCCACCCAAAATTAATTTTTTATCGAACATTCATGATCGATAACAAATGGTGCCAATCGAATTTCAATTATTGATTGAATGAAACACTCTAATATTCCATATTAACACGGAATGTAATAGGCTGCTATTATTCGAATTCAAAAGATTGTGATTTCATATAATTTTATTGCGAATTCTATTAGAAAATTTTTTTAGTACATTTCAATTTGAATAAAAATAGTCAGCTAAACTGTTAGTTTTGAAGCCATGAGGTGGTCAAGGATCGATCCTCACAATGGGCAAACAAATAATTTTTCTTTAGTTTTTTTTATTTATTGAAATGACAGGTTTTGTGATTTTTTGAGTAAAAAATTAATACGTTGGAGCTTTCTTCAAATATGGTTTATTAAGTGCTTAAATTGAATTTATCAACGCAAAGAAATTGGATGAAATATATTAAAAAAAAAAAACGGAGTTATTTTCATCGAAAGTAAGAAATACGAATTTCTGATAGTTTTTTGTTATTCTAAGGAAACGAAGTTATTAGAAAACGACGCTGTACTAAAATGTTGTGCAATTTTGAAGATATGTGAATGTTTTTTGACAGAATTTTCTTTTAACTATTTAGACGCACAGTTTCGCGTACAGTAACACAGTAATGTGTGTGCCGAATTTGAGTTAAATCCGTCCAGCGGTTAAGATTTGTTGGCTATTTAAAGTTGTCTGATGTGGCAATTCCCATACAAAATTACCAATTTCGATTTTTTCGATTTTTCCGCTGTTCCTTGAAGTTTTTGTAATTTTTTTTTCTGTATTAAGGCAAACAATACGAAAAAGGAATTATTAAAATCGGCCCAGCCGTTTCTGAGCCTTAGCAAGACTAACGCACACGCATTTGATTTTTATATATATAGATTAAGTCGTCTTATTTTTTTTTTGTTAATTCTAATAACACAGCGTCCGCTGTGACACTGCAATCACTATGTATGCTTAAGGATGCACACCCATTTAACTTAAAAAACATGTGTTCTATAATTTCAAAACTGTCGTTTGTTGAGCTCAATGTGTTTCGGTTATATATCTTGCTTATCGTTCCACTGTCATTTTGGAATACAGAAAGACGCTAAAAAAATAAAATGTTCATCTTATATTATTATAATTAATAATTAAGCATCTTAAATTATTATTTTAATAATTTACTTGCAAACTTATATCGGTTCAAAATTCTATATAAAAATAACCACGATTAGAATAACGACATTTTCTTGTATTTCCTGACTTTTGTAAAGGCCACAATGAAAAGGTTAGAAAATTTTTTTTAAAAAGTTTTTATTATCATTCGGTAAAATTACCAAAAGGTTGTGGTCCTGCACATCCAAAACCAGTGCTAAAAAATACGCAAAACTTGCAATAAGCTGCATTTTCCAATTTGGAGTAAACCAATTTGGTTCAACCAAGATTGCTTAAATCGGAGTTTGCGAGAACCGCTGGCAGGAAAATTAAAATTTGGGAGGCACATAAATGCTTTGAAAACTGTCAAGGCGGTTCGAATCGGAAATATTGCTCATCAACTTGAAAATATCGTTATTTGGACATTGATATACTCTCGAAGTCGAAGGCAGTTCCGATGAATCAAATGATATTTCTGGAACAATTTCTACAATCATACATACAAACTTAGAGTTATAAACATTAAAAGTAAAATATTAATACCACGACTTGTACTACCCAGGGACCGAAAATAACTGTTATTTTCGAAATTTCCATTCAAAAAGTCAGGCGGAAAAAATATTTGAATAAAGTAGTGCGATGCTTGTTAGCTAAGGAATAATAATCTTAAAAGATTTTTATTTATTTGACTTTTTTAAAAAAAGTCAAAAAATAATAGTTATTTTTGACCGATTTTTTTTTTGGTCAAAAATAAAAGTTGAAATTTGACTTTTATTTTTTCGGTCAAAAATAACAGTTAAAATTTGACTTATATTTTTATAAATTTGACTTATAAAAGTCAAATAATGACTTTTACTTTTTCGGTCAAAAATAAAAGTTAAAATATGACTTTTATTGTTCCGGTCAGTAATATAAGTTAAAGTTTGACTTTAATTTTTTCGGTCAAAAATAAAAGTTAAAATATGACTTATATTTTTTCGGTCAAAAATATAAGTTAAAATTTTACTTTAATTTTTTCGGTTAAAAGGTGAAAAAATATAACAAAAGTATTAATTCTATTCACTCTACTCTTATCTGCCTTTGTCTGGCTTATCACTGCACCTTGCGTTCCCTGTCACTGTTGTGAACTGAAATGATCATCAGAGAACATCAGAGAACTGAAATGAGTAACGGACAGAAATCGGATACTCAAATCATACCCGAGTTACTTGCTGTTCTATACCCTATTCTTGCTCAATGAAATATGTAAAATACTTATACAGGGTGGGCCAAATATATACTATTATATAATATTTATAACTAATAACTATAAACAAGGCATAGCTGTTGAGTAATGATTACTCGTCGTAATCATTACTTATTCGATTCTTTTTTTCAAAAAGGTAAAATAATTGATTATGTACGATTCTTTTCTGTTTGTAATCGTAATCACATGATGAATATTAAATAAACAGAATATTTTTTTTATAAATACTTTTATTGTATTTCTTTTGCTTAAAAAGTTCTCTCTTTGCCTTTAAGGTTCGATTATGCAATCGTAAAGCAACACAACGTAACGTGACGTAGAGTTCTATCTTATGAAAAATAAGTGTAAGTGGTTAGTGAAATCGTAACGTAACCTAGCGCAGCGATGGGGTCTATTCCAGATAGTACTCTACGCCAAGTTACGTTGCGTAGCTTTACGATTGCATAATCGAGCCTTTACACTAAAACGGTTCTTATTCTAGAAGAGAAAGAGTGTATACAAAGAAGAAGTTGTTTCATTTCTTTACTGTATACACGGCATACTGTATCTTTTTTTTTTTGCTGGCATAGTAAACTCTCCAAGACGGCAATCATTGTCTGATTTTTCTTTTGAAAAATTAGTTCTTATTCTTAATAGTAATTTACAGCCCTATTCTGCTTGTTAACTTAACAAGGAATTGTAAAGAAGCTCTTGTTAATGTTCTTGTTATGTAATGTAAATGTTCGTAATCTGGCAAATTATTTACAATTTGAAAGCTCTCAAAAGCTATTAAAGTTCACCACGCATGGTGAAAATGTAAATGCCTTAGATATAAAGCGTCAGCTGTTTTTATATTGCTCTTTTCTTGCTTATTTTATTATTTATTTATTTATTTTATTGGTTCTTGTGTAATAAATAAGCCCTATTGGCCAATAAACATATTACAAAGCGTATTGAATTCGAGTAAACTTAAAAGCTAAAAGAAAAAAAAGAGTTTTAATGTACCTAATAACACAAAATGGTTTCCCTAATAACAAAGAAAAACTAATTTGGAATCTAGTAGTCTAGAAGTCCCAAAAAAGAACAGTGACAATTTATTTTTTTGAAAAAATAGAACAAAGATAGATGACCTGTCAATTATAGTTGTTGATAAGTTTGCTCTTGAAAGTCTTTGGTGTTACTGAGAAAGTACGCAAGTTAGCAGGTAACTTATTCCAGCAGCGTGCCGTTCGTACTAGAAATGATCGTTCATATGTTGCTGATGATATTTTCGGTATGAGAATCTGTTTATTACGAGTAGAACGACTGAAACTAAATTTACTCACCAAGTAGCGTGGAGCGCTAGCTTTCATAAGTTTGTAGAACGAATACACAAGCCTGATGTTTATAAAACTACGAAAAGAGCTTTTCAAAAATTTTTTAACATACATAGATACATGATCCCGTTTTTTTAGTCCATACACAAAGCGGACAATATTATTAACAATAAGTTCAAGACGTTTAATGTTATACGCCAGCGTGCCAGAGTAGACTTCGAGGCAGTACGTTACACAAGACATGAGTAGTGCATGGCCTAGTGTGTATTTCACTTTTAACTGCAAGTATAAATTAGTGCAATAGAGTTTTCTTAAGGTAAAGCCGACTTTAGAGCTAAGTGCATTTATGTGCGACTCGAACATTAATTGACTATCAAGCATAACACCAAGACATTTCATTTTATCAACAAAATAAATTGGCACACCATTCAGTGTAATGTTTAACCCACTTGTACCAGACCTTGATGGATTGAACTCGACACATTTGGTTTTAGAGGGATTGATACTCAAGAAGTTTTCGGACATCCACGAGGATACGAGTGAAAGATAATAGTTTGCAGAGGATTCAAGGACATCTAGATACTGAGCATGATTCGAGAACAATAGTTGAATATCATCAGCGTAGATGAATGGTTTACATGTACCATCATCGAGGACTCCGACTAAATCATTAATGTATAGCATAAACAAGAATGGGCCGAGCACAGAGCCTTGTGGGACACCAGAAACAATATTTAGTAGACTAGACTCAAATCCATTTGAAGAGACAAATTGTTGACGTCTACTCAAGTAGGATGACATAAGCATGCACGAGGGACCGGAAAAATTAAATTTTTCTTTCAGTTTTTTAATTAGATTGTCATGATCAATTCTGTCAAACGCTTTTGAAAGGTCCAATGAGACGAGCACGCTTGTTTTATTTCTATTTAGTATCAGTAAGACCTAGTAGCAACGTAGCGGTAGAGTGGCTGTTCATGAACCCAGACTGGCAGTCAGCGACAACGCCCATACGATTCGTATACTCCATGATTTGAATTTTTATAAGATGTTCTACGACTTTGGATAGTGATGGCAATATACTAATCGGACGGAGATTATCTAATGATGGAGACGAGCCCTTTTTAGGCACAGGTACAACTCTAGCTACTTTCCAGGCTAACGGGAATGTTGAGGTAGTTAAGATATTATTAACGACAAATAGCAGGTGTCTTAGTACATAAGGCAAGATAATTTTTATGAATTTAATGGGTAGGTTGTCATTGCCAACAGCATTTGATTTTATATTGTAGATAGCTTCAATAAGCTCATTCTCTGAGACATTTCTGAAGTAAAAGCTATCCCGCTGATCATGCTGAGCATCGACTGATACTGGATTAGCAGGTCTAGCTATTTGGTTATTTATAAAGTGCTCATTGACCTCCTTTACATCAAACTCGCCACCAGATGAATCAGAGCTAGAGTATCCTGTATTTCTCAATATTTTCCATATTTGTTTCGAGCCCAGACCCTCAAAGGTACGGCATCCTGCTTCTCTTTTCTTCCTACGTATAATTGTTTTAGCACGGTTACGGAGCTTACAGAATATTTTCCAGTTACCTACAGATTTATTTTCTAAATATGCCTTAAAAGCCAAGTCTCGGAGTGATTTGGCATAGACTACTTCTCTCGAAGTCATTTCTATATCAATTCTGGATTTTATTTTAAATCTGGTAATTGGAACTAGGGAAAAAGCAGTGGACAAAGCATTATTCAAGACATACAATTGGTGATCAACATCGTTTGTTAGGTACAGATCAGCGAAATCAACATTAGCCAAAAAGTAACTAAGTAGGCCATGGTCAATAGCGCTATAGTTGCGGTATTCGACGTACTTTTTTTCACGAGTAAAAGGAAAATCAAGGGAAGCATACAAGAGCGCGTGATGGGAAATGCCCGGTGCAATGAATTGCCCTAAAAGTTTAACGTCGTCAGGATTACTTATCAAAAAATAGTCAATTAAGGAAGAAGAGTTATGATGTGAGTCAAAGTGAGTAGGCAGCGAGTTATGAGCACATGAAAGATTACAGCGCAAACACATAGAGCGTAGTCTCAAAGATTTAGAAAGATCGAAAAGGTTGTGGTTAAAATCACCAACAACAACCACATTGGAATATTTAACAAACAAATGGCATAAAGAATTTTCGAAAGCCACAATATCACCGCGAGGTAGGTAAACGACACCAAGTAAAATTTGCTGTGAATTATAAGATAACTCAATAAAAAGTGACTCACAGATTCCATAATCGGACGAGCGATGAATAATATTATAGCTGATATTTTTTGATATGTAAAAGCCGACACCTCCGCCTCGCGCATTAGGGCGATCATTTCTACAAAATGAGTAGCCCGGAATATCAACAGCACTGTTCGCAATGTGGGGCTTAAGCCATGTTTCAGTAACTCCAAAAACGTCAATGAACCCACCACTCAAAATACACTTAATTTCATCCAATGTAGAGGATCTAAGGGACGGTGTCAGACTCTGACAGTTGACATGACCAACATTGAGGTATTGCTTTTTCAATTTAGAACGAAATAATGAGTTGTCACTGATCACGGGACCAAAATTATCGTCAGGGACAGCTACCTTTAGCAAACAAAAAGGGAAACCATAGTGTGTAGGTACAGTACATTAGGATAATAAACCATAAAAATCTTAAAAATATTAAACAAAATTCCAAAGTTTTGTGATACATTTCAAATCTCATTTTAAATTTTAATTATTACTTAAATTCATATTTAAGTTGACCAAATTTAATGGAGTATAGAGAAAAAAAGGAAAAAAGAAAATAGTAGCAATTTTATAATTACGTTATTTAAAAACCATGTTAAGACAAATTACTTGATTTAGATATGAAAAAGAGAGAAAAACTGCCGTGATATGTAGGCAAGGAGAGTCCTAGTCATCGCCACGAACATAGTTTGAAGATTCAATAACATCATCGCATAGTGCTGAGCATTCTTGTATAGTACACCTCATTTCATTTCCATCAGCAAGAGTGATCTTACAAGTTGGGATATCAGTATTCAGTACTTTAAATCTTAAGATCTTCTTATCACGCAATAGTTTACGGCAAAGATAATTCAGCTTACTAGCAACAGGAGTGTGATGATCGTTAAGATACACACGTGACTGCAACTCCCCGCCAATAACGTCGCATAGCTTTAAACTCCTAGTCTTAAAATATCCTTTCATTACGCTGTCTCTGAGTCGAACATTATTGAACTTAACTAGAATTGACTTCTTATTTTGTATATATAAGCACTGCTGAATATCATTGTCGCTATAGGATAGACCAAAGAATTTAACAATAGCATGGACTGGATCATAAATGTTTTCCAATCCCGAAGGTAAGCCAGTAATCATAATATCCGCGCGGTTTAGTCGCCGCTGCAGCGTGTTGTTTTCATTCTCGAGGTCTTTGAATTTGCTGCATACCACTTCATCAACGCGTTCAATCCTTCTATTACAACGCAGAATATCAGATTCCACATCCTTCAGCTTAGCAGTCCACTCCAACTTAATTTCATCAATAAGGGTAGAGCAGTGTTTCCTCATTTCAGCCATGCCCTCTCGAAGCTCAGCGCGAACCATAGAGACAATTCCATCATTGGATGGGGGATTGGATTTGCACTCTTCACAAGTCCAAGATATAGTTCGATTCTTTAGCAAAAAGGCGTGTTGCTCCGGAGTAATGTTGACACATGAGATATGGAACCATGTGCCGCAGATGCCGCATCCACAGCTTGGAAGTTGCTTACCAACATTTT
The DNA here is from genome assembly GCA_943735915.1 of Pherbina coryleti. NCBI lineage: Eukaryota > Metazoa > Arthropoda > Insecta > Diptera > Sciomyzidae > Pherbina > Pherbina coryleti. Next base: position 86,432,844 of record OX030948.1, read on the forward strand.
TGTTGCATTCGCCACAGTTCGATGATTTCGCTGGCGCCATATTGTACGCTTCAAGGTTAGAACAAAGTTAGAGTTAGAACACCTGCAGCAGCAACAGCTAATAGGTACAGACAAAGCAGCAACAACAACAATCAGCAAAGATGACACAGCACGTGCATAAAATTAATGTACTTTTAGTCTATTAAATCCTTTTTAGCTACTTTTGAAACTTTTCACGTATATCGATGATTTTATTAGGATTAAGTAACGCAATAGTTATAAGTTTTAGCTGATTATTTGGTATAAAGCGCCATATTACATGTTTCTCAGTTCAATGTATGCAGAGCAGCAACAACAAAATTAAAGATGGCACAAACATGTGCATGTAATAAAGTCACTTTTAGTTTATAAGAATAATGCTCATTATTTTCCTTTTCTTTTGTGCACTTTTATTGAAAACCGATGGCAGAGTGTTTTATTAGGTTTTTAAATACGCAGAAGCAAAAAAGTTTAGCCAATTTTTAGTTATAGACATTAAATTTGACCGACGACAGAATTTCAAGTACTACTCGAACACAGAGTTGCCATATCGACGCTATTTTGATTGCTTATGTTTGTTTTTCTACAAGTAAGATGGAAAATGTTAAGAAATAAATAATTTACTAATTGCTTTCAATTGTTTTAAGTTTCAAAATGAATTTTTTTAATAGCCAAGCAATTTTCGAGTGTTTTGCAGTCTTTAAAATTTATTTTTTCTTTGATCTTCTTCAGTATCAATGCTAAAAAGAAGTAAAAAGTAAGAATTCATCCATTTTTTTTATTTTATTTTATTTACACAGCATTTGTTTGGCTTAATACTGAACTATCTTTCGTTGTTAAGTTGTTTTCTGTCATTAACAAAATAGTAAAGAAAGGAGCTTTCAAATTATCACCAGAATACGAAACCTTAACAATTTGTTAATATTAACTATTTTGTTAATGTGGTGAGCTTAGTTAAGCTGCCAGAATAGGGCTGTTAGAGTAAAAAAGTTTTTTTTGTTTCGTTTATGTTGTACTATAATATATAATTATAATTATGTTGTACTTAGTATTCTCGTTCTTGTTTTTTATCAATCTTTGTTTTATAATGAAATACATAACTTTGTTTTTTTTTAATAAAATTTAACAACATTTTTTGTACTCAAGACTGAAATTCTTAAAATAATCAAAAAAGAATCAAGATAGACCTATGGCCGAAAAGCAATTAATTTGATAACCAATTTGCGTCGTATTTACATATAGATGTGAATACAGAATACAACTTGATATATTTTTAATTCAACGTATGTACGTATTAATATTACTTATATTAAACATATACTTACTATTATTAATAATATTTCGATATAAAATTATATAACTACAATATGTGTAAAATAGTTGTCTATTGAAAGAACTTATTCCAACTTTTCTTGCGCACAGTGTCAAGTTAGCGTCATGGGCGACAGCATATGCTTCATGAATTTGGGTTTTTATATAATTTTATATCGCAATTTTATGAATAATAATATAATATGTGTAACATGAGCAAAATTCATAGAGGTTATATTAATATATTGAATTAAAGATATACCAACGTTGGTATTCTAAAAAAATATTGGCATGGCAGCTCTAGTATGAGAGTCTAATAATGAGTCTAATGAGTCACACATCTGAAGCGCTTTTTAAGTAAACCAAATTCATATTAAAATTTATATTGGATATCCTAGGATGAAAGCGCTTCACGGGTCGTTTGAACCTAACCTAACCCGAAAGTCCTTGCACTTCAGATTTTTTTTGGCAGAACTGGTCTCCGAGGTATGAATTTATGGAAAAATACTTTTCCCAAATCGAACAACGAGCTATTTCAGTTTATGCGCCATTTGGAAAATGTAATGTTTGGTTCAAATTTGTTTTTTTTTTACAGTGTAGGAAAAATATGTGTGTATGTGCGTGCACGGGTCTTCGTTCTGCCCATATAAGTATACGGACACCCTGAAACACACACACGCCCATAAAAATACTCCCACACATACACACACACACATACAGGCACAGAACAATCCCAACAAGAGCGCGCTCCACAGCACGGCCATATACAATACATTGTTAGTTTACAACTAACTGTATGACTGTAAACACATCGATTAATCTTGGTCCTTTGAAACCTCCATGGGTTATTTCGTGTTGCACATTACAGAGATTAGTCCACTTATTTATTTCTTCCTGGAATTCGCCCTGCATATGGTTCACTATCTTATTTCACTATCATTTTGAACACCGTTTCACACATTTTGGAGCAGACTAGGCTTGGGTAGTTCATGAACGAACTTGTTCAATTGAACGATTCCCACTCATGAACTATGTGAACTAGTTCAGTGTTTCTCGTTCTTTTAGTTCATTTTAGTTCAATTGATATTGCAGCGAGTAGGAACAAAACGAACGAGAGCAAGAATAACTAAATTTACCATGCTATGGTTTGAGTCCTTGGTTTGAGACACTTTTTGTTTATGCACTAATACAAATGGTGAATTTGATGGATATAACATATTCATACCAAGTTTGTTTCATATTGTATACCTGGACATGAACGAGTAAACGAAATGAACTAAAAGACCTAACGAACTAAAAGAACGAACGAACTAAAATAACTAACGAACTAAGATAACAAACGAAGTAAAACATGCAACGAACAAAAAGAACGAACGAACTAAAAGAACTAAATGAACGAACTAGTTCATTACATACGATTGAACTAAAAAGAGCGATCTTTGTGGTGAACTAAAATGCCCAAGCCTAGAGCAGACGATTGAACAGGTCGAGTCACAAATAACACTCACAGCACTTCCCAGCCTGAGATCTTGTACATAAAAATGGCTTTTGAAACTTGGAAAAATCTGGTAATCGAAGGGTTTGAAGATTTGCGCTTCCGGAGTCTCTCTCCGATAAATCTCGGTATACATTTCTATTGCAACCAGTGCAGACAACTTTCGGTAATCTTTCATCACTCAGCAAATTGTCGAGATTAATCTGAAGTAATTTTTCAATGAACTTGACACGTTGGACATCGTTGTATTCTTCTTCAAGCACAAGAAACACACTTTGCTTCGAATTTTTTCATGTGAAAGTGCATGAGTGCGGTGAGAAGTTTTTGAGATTGAAGAAGACATTTCGAAATATCGTAGCTCATACCATACTAATGTTTGACCCAAGGCATATTTAACAAGGTAGACTCGTGTCGGAGAGGTGGGTACAGCAGCTGTCAAACACAAGAAGAATATAAAAAAAGAAAAAAAAACAGCGAATAGAAAACTGTGCTTTTATTCGTAAGCGGCCGATTTTGACAGGTGCTGTACCCCACCACAAAAGAGAATTTCAACTACCTTGTTGAATATACCTTGGTTTGACCAAGATTAATCGACGTGTTTACAGTCACACAGTTAGTTGTAAACTAACAATGTATTGTATGTGGCCGTGCTGTGGAGAGCGCTCTTGTTGGGATTGTTCTGTGCCTGTATGTGTGTGTGTATGTGTAGGAGCATTTTTATGGGCTTGTGTGTGTTTCAGGGTGTCCGTATACTCATATGGGCAGAACGGAGACCCGTACACGCGCACACACACATCATTTTCCTACACTGTAAAAAATAACAAATTTGAACCAAACATTACATTTTTCAAATGGCGAATAAACTGAAATAGCTCGTTGTTCGATTTGGGAAAAGTATTTTTCCATAAATTCATACCTCGGAGACCAGTTCTGCCAAAAAAAATCTGAAGTGCAAGGACTTTCGGGTTAGGTTAGGTTCAAACGACCCGTGGCTTCTTAACAAACAAATGGCTCTTTAAAAAAAACAAAAATCAAAGTGAGAAAATTTTTCAAGATGCGGGGATTGAACTCGGACCGTTGGCACTACAATCAAATGTCTTATTGCTGTGCTATTTCCCGCTGATTTAGTTATGAATAAAATGTGTATAAAAATATGAGCTCCACAACTCTGAACTCTGAAAAGCACATTCTCAAAGCATACCAAAAATGCGCATGAAAAGCGCTATTTCTAGGAACGCTTTTTATTTTCCCACTGGGCATCTATAGCAAAAGTAGTTTGATTAATTGGTATATAGAGCAAATTTTTATATGAAGAGTTTATATCGTTGGATAAGGCGTTGCCTTTGTAATCTTTAGTTTGCAGGTTCGATCCTCAGCGGTGACAAGGAATTTTTTTCAGTCTTTTATGCAATGTATATCTCTCTCATTCTCTCTACTGTAAAACATATCTTTCTTCTCCATCGTGTAACGAAATGAAGTAATTGACCTTGAAATTTCACTCCTCAATATTCTCGTTAAAATTTCGAAGCGCCGCCTAAGAAGTTTCACTTAAAAAAAAAACTAGTAAGAAATGATCTTCGACTAGGCCGAAGTTAAAATACCCCCACGTCCGAACCGAAGTATATTCAAAGTCTCAAGCCGTCAACAAAATGTTGATTTGTAAAAACATTTTCGTTATACATAGTTTTAACAGAAAATATTCGCTTTAATTTTTTATAAAATCACTTTGTATGGGAGGTGGGTGTGGTTTTCACTCGATTTCGTTGAATTTTATACACAAAGTGCATGTTATATACCAAAGTTAATGTGCAAAATTTCAAGTCCATATATTATTTTTTGTGGAATTTAAAGAGATTTTACCTTTCTGATAAAGTCACTTTGTATGGGAGGTAGGCGTGGTTTTCATCTGATTTGGTTGAATTTCATACTTAGAGTGCACTTTAAATATCGGAGCTCATATGCAAAATTTCAAGTCCATATATTGATTTTTGTGGAATTCTAAGAGATTTTACCGTTTTGATAAAGGCACTTTGTATGGGAGGTAGGCGTGGTTTTCATCCGATTTGGCTCATTTTCGAACTTGAGCTTTATTTTTTAGATAAAAGCTTAAATATTGAATTTCGTGATGATAGCTTGAAAATTACGGCTGTAATCGAGACGAGAGACGGACAGATAGACGGACATGGCTAAATTGACTCGGGTGGTGATGCTGATCAATAATATATATACTTTTCTATACCTACCACGCCTCCTTATGGGCGTTACAAACGGAGTGACAAAATTAATATACCCCCATTTACGTTTTTTAAACGTGGGGGTATAAAAATAGTTTCTCAACTGGCGCTGAGGGCATTAAAGGAGGAGTATTGAATGAAAGAAATGGTTCCTTCAACAAGCCATACTTTTGCCAAATCATTTCAGCACTTGAATTATCGTGCAAGTAGCAGAAGAGTTGGTCTTTTGGGATCACTAATCGGGTTTAACGGTGTCCTGTGAGGAACCAGTTGTGTCAATTTCATCATCACTTTCACAAAATATTCCGTACTTTAGACTGAAATTCTTAAAATAATCAGAAAAGAATCAAGAATAATCTCTAAAAGTAATCGAATTATTTTTGTGATTACTTTTGATTCTTTATGATTATTTTCCGTAATCTCAAGTAATCGTTATTATATTTTGATTATTTGTAATCGTAATCAATTACTAATCATAAAATTCTTGCTTAAGGATTATATAATCATTACAATTATTTTTAAAAAATAATCTAATTGATTACTAATCGTAATCGCAATTTAACAGCTATGAAACAAGGACGCCGAAAATTTTTTCCCATCGTCTTCAAGTGAAGAAAAGGAACTTTCATCGCTTTGTTGAGAAAGTTGTGTTGCACAGTATAATAATTAAATATTAATAAAAATCATTTTCAAACAAGCGAAAATCCAAAAAGAGCACGACAAATAAATTGAGGCTGCAAAACAACGTGTGCCGGGTAAGCAAGTAATTAATATAGGATGTCACTGTCAATTTGTGTACCTTTATTTTTAATAGAAAAAAATAAAAAAATAAAACTTAAAAGTCATATTTTAACTTTTATTTTTGACCGAAAAAATAAAAGTCAAATTTTAACTTATATTTTTGACCAAAAAAATAAAAGTCAAATTTTAACTTATATTTTTGACCGGAAAAACAAAAGTCATATTTTAACTTTTATTTTTAACCGAAAAAATAAGTCATATTTTAACTTTTATTTTTGACCGAAAAAATATAAGTCAAATTTTAACTGTTATTTGTGACCGAAAAAATAAAAGTAAAATTTTAACTGTTATTTTTGATCGGAAAAATAAAAGTCATATTTTAACTTTTATTTTCGACCGAAAAAATATAAGTCAAATTTTAACTGTTATTTATTGACTTTTTTTAAAAAAGTCATAACAGTTACGGTCCCTGGTACTACCGCTTTCAATATAGCTGTCAACATTAAAGCTTTCTTCAACTGCAGGTTACAAAGGAAGTTCTGAAGACTTTTCAGATTCCAAAGTTCCTTGAACGTTTTCTGCAATACAGATGAAATATAATATTATTCGGATTTTGTCGGTTCCGCATCAAGCAAAAAGTTAATCCATTAATATTCAATCAATGCAAATACGCTAAAAAAAAATACAGCTTTTTAACATTCAGAAATATTCGGCAACTTTTTAACACATTTCTGCATTGATAAAGGAAAAAAATCATTTAAATCAAGCACTTACTTTCCACCGTTCTAGCCTTTTTTTCTTCTGGTTTCTGCAGCCAATTAAGTAGAATCATTTTGTAGTTTTGGCACAGTAAAATTAACAATAGAAACTCTTAAACTTATCGAACGAAACTCAATCAAAATTTCACCACTTTCACGTAACACCTGTTAACGCAAGAAATTCTTAAATTCTGGTGGTAGACAAAGTTCAATTGAATGGATCGAACTTTTTTCGATACTTAAGCATGTTGAGAAAAAAGACGCACGTGCAGCAAGTATTCGCAAATTGGTAAAGTTATATTAATGCTAATACATATATTATATTTTTATACTTTTTGGGCCATAAGGGGGGCAGGGGGGTTAACCCTAAAAACCCCCCGTGTCTACGGCCCTGTTCTTCATATATAACGCAGATAAAAATACATCTCCGGTATGTAACCGACTAAAACACAACCTCTTCGTTCGGTGGTAGTTTTAACATTGTTCTTTATTTTTTCAAAATGTCGCATTGATGCCGCTGCACTTGCTTCGTCAAAAAGCTCACAGACATCAAAGAGCTTTACAACAATAATAACTTACAAACTAGAACTTAAATACTAAAAGAAAGTATGAGTGTAGCAAACTGCAAAACTAACGAAGTAGAGTGTGAAGCAAGCTGCAAGATCAACGAAGTGTGAAGCAAGCTGCAAGATCAACGCAGTAAAGTATGAAGCAAACTGTGAAGCAAACTGTTAACAAACTAAAGTATGACGACAGGGTGAACACGACAAACTTATACTAAAGTAAGAAACAGGGCAACGACTACAAACTGATACTACTACAACTCGGCCATCCTGACAATGAGATCTCCTGATCTCAAGTTTTCTGTATAAAAACTATGCCCGACCTTTAAACCAAGGCTTTAAATTTCCGACCGCCCATACTCCTGAATATGGAATTCTGGATTGCTGAAAACCTTCAACATCTTCAAGTAAATATCGGTCATTGCGCAAGACTTTTGCCACTCGGTAAGGGCCTTTGAATTTTGGAAGAAGTTTTTTAGACACACCCGTGTGAGAATCAAAATTTTTTATCATAACATAATCTCCATCCTTATAGACTATCGGTTTTTGACGTTTTTTATCCACATAATTTTTGTTGTATTCTTGTAAACATTTTTGTCTCAATGCTGCTTTTGTTCGTACCTGCTCAGGACTTTGTTGTTCTGAAGACTCCCCGACCCCAAATAAATTTTCTTTCAACAAGTCTTGAACTTCTCCTCTTTGTCGAGTTCCAAAAAGCATGACACTAGGATGCTCACCTATAGCTCTATGAACCGTATTATTAAGAGTATGTTCTACCGCCTCAAGAACAGAACACCATCTTAAACCTTTCGCTGGATCAACTAACTTTGCAATCATTGGCCCTAGACTTCTATTGACTCTCTCCACTTGACCATTTGCTCGTGGAGATCCTGTGGCGATCTTTATGTGTTTTATACCATTACTTTCCAAAAAATCTCTAAATTCATTTGAAGTGAAACAACTCCCTCTATCAGAAATAATACACCTGGGGCGACTATAAGCTCTAAAATATTCTGCAAGTGCCTGAATTGCTTCTTTAGTGTTTGTTGTTTTAGTTGAATACAATCGAACAAACTTTGTGCAAGCGTCAACAACTACCAAAATATGTTGCTTTCCTTTGACAGAACTATCCACAGGACCATAATGGTCTACATGTACAACTTCAAAAGGACGATCACCTTTAGGAATTTCGTGAAGGAAACCCTCTTCTTTACCACTTTTTGCAGAATAAACAATACACTTTAAGCAATTTTTAATATGCTGATTAGCCTTTTCCCTTATCTTTGGAAACCAATAACTTTTACTAATTAACTCAGTCACTTTATCAACTCCAACATGCCCCATTTCATCGTGATATTTATACAAGATATGCTCTTCCATATCTTTGGGTACACAAAATAAAACTGTATCACTATCTTTCTTTTTATATATTACACCATTTCGCATTTCATAAAACTTATGTTGAGAATTTTGTAAAAATGCACGTAATTTGTTCAACTTTTCATCTTTTCCTTGACATATAACTAAATTTTCTTCAAAAGTATTCGCTTCCAACACATGTACATTAGTACACCTGCTTAACGCATCTACATGTTGCATTCGAGATCCCTCACGATGTTCTAGAACGTAACTGTAATTTTGTAACTCTAATGCCCACCTTGCTATTCTCGGATTTAATTCCTTTTTGTTTAAAGTCATTGTAAGTGAATTGCAATCTGTCAAAATCTTAAATTCCCTTCCCTGAAGATAAACACGAAAACGTTTAAGAGCATAAATTATGGCTAAGGTTTCTAATTCGAAGCTATGATACTTCGACTCTGCTTCCGTTGTTCGTTTTGAAAAATAAAACACTGGGTGCATTTTTCCATCCTCTTTCTTTTGCATAAGAATTGCACCAAACCCTACCGAACTTGCATCACAGTGTAATTCAGTGATATCTTTGGGATCAAATAATGCTAATATAGGTGATTCCACTAGTTTCTGCTTAAGGGGAGATACGCAGTCAGAACTTTTTTTTTTTTTCAAAAATTTTTTTTAAATTTTCTTAAAGCCTTAAGTTTCAAGAATATTTGGTGAAAATTTCAAGTTAATATCTCAAAAAATAACAAAGTTATAGCCTACTGAGTGAATTGCCTTCTAGAGCGCGCAGTGCTGGCGCTTATTTTCAAACGCGTTTTTCTCGAAACCATGTTTTCAAAGTCGGTGACCAAGATTTCTCAAAGCTCAGTGAAGCGATCGTTTTGATTTTTTTGCAGGCTTATTGTACACATAATAATCTCGTACTTGTCATAGGATTTTTTGTTTTTTTAGCTTCGTTCATTTTTTATAGGCAAAACTATGACGAATTTTTGGTCGAAAATCGTTTTTTTAAGTTTGAAAGTCCGCCATTTTGTGAAAAATCAATATTTTCAAAAACGGCTATGACAAGTACGAGTTTTAAGTATCTACTTTAATAATATATTTAATTTTTTTGTTTTAGATGAATTAAGGAGGAGCAATCTTGGTCACCGCATTTCACCTTTTTTTCAGAGCGCTCTACAAAAACTGCTGTATCGACCTTAATATTAAATTTTTTTTAATAAAAAAAAAACTAAAAATACTCTTAAATGTGTATATTTTTAGGTATAAAAACCCTCATTCAAAAATATCCCATAGGTTTCCTTAAAAAAATTCACAAACATGACCTTTTTTTTCGGCCTCTGGCTGCGTTGCTCCCCTTAAGACATTCAAATGACTGTAGCTCAAGTTCCCCGAAACTAAACTTACGCTCTTTTCTTGTTAAATCATAAAGTGGTTTAGCTATTAAAGAAAAATCTTTTACAAATCTGCGAAAATATGAGCATAAGCCCAAAAAACTTTGAACAAAGTGAAGACTACTAGGGACTGGAAAATCCTTAATTGCCCGCAACCCTTTTTCATCAGCTCTTATTCCATCACCAGAAATTTTATACCCTAAATACTCGACATTTGACATTAAAAATTCGCACTTGTCAAGCCTCAACTCCAATTTGTTGTCGACAAGTCTTCGGAAAACCTCAGCCAAAATTTGAAAATGTTCCTTAATGCCTACCGTAGCGATCATTATATCGTCTAAATAAATGATTATTTTGTCTTCTCTCACCATATCTGAAAACACTTTATTTACAAATCTCTGAAATGTTGACGGAGCATTCTTTAAGCCAAAAGGCATTCTCAAAAATTCGTACTGCCCCAAGGGAGTAATAAATGAAGTATACTTAACGACTTCTGGATTCATAAACACATGAAAAAAACCATTTTTTAAATCGAGCTTCGTACATATTTTCTTTTTTCCAAGTCTATCTAACAAATCATCTATCAGCGGAATTGGGTAGTTATCCTTCGCGGTAACTTTATTAAGTGTGCGGTAGTCTACACACATTCTCAATTCACCTGTTTTTTTTCTTACCAACACAATTGGAGAAGTAAATTCAGAATCACTAGCTCTTATGTAGCCACTAGCCAAATAGTCATCCAATAACTTCTGCAACTCGGTCTTTTCTGCATAAGACAATCGCCTAGGAGGACAATGAAAAGGTTTTGTATTCTCAAGTACCAAGTTCATTTCACACTTCACTTCTGGCTCTTTAGGCCGCTCTGGCTTCAAATAACACTCTTCAAATAATTTCGAAAATTCATCCCTGATTTCATACTCTACTTCGCTACCAACATTTAAACATGACTTCTGCTCACTCTCAATACTAATTGACATAAGTTCGTTTTCGAGCACACTCTCATTTGATTTTACGTAACAATCATTTTTATCAATCTTAGCATTTTCCAAGTAACAATCAGTTTTTTTATAACATTCATTTTTACAGTCGATTTCAGTATTCATTTTCTCATAGATATTTTCATCTTCATTACGTTCATTTTCAATTATTTTTTCAATATCAAATGTTAATTTTGCATTGACTTTTTTCAAAAAATCTCTCCCTAACACAACATCATAGCTCATAGACTCATCAGCAACTGTAAACAAACCAATTTCTACTTTCTTATTTTCAAAAATTACAAAACAAGAAATTTTTCCAAAAATTTTTAGTTCGCTCTTATTAATACCAAAAAATGACATTTTATTCATTGACAATTCATGACTTTTTTCTTTAAACATAAAACTGGAATTTTTGATGAAGCTGATTGGACTTCCAGAGTCTATAAGCGTTTCTAAAGATAAAAAATATTTCTCATAATTTTTCAAAAAATACACTAAATTTCTTACATATTCGCCTTCTTCCACGACTAACACGGGCTTCTTCCTATCTGGACAGGCCGCAACACGGTGCTCCAAACTTCCGCATCCATAGCAAGCACCAAACTCACGTTCTGGTTTCCTGCATTCAGCTGCAAAATGTCCAACGGCGTTACAATTAAAGCAACGAAGTGTCTCTTTACTGGTCGACGGCAAATTTGAATTCTGCAACCGACGTTCTCGTGGACTCAATTCAATCTTCGCAAATGCTTGCAACAGCTGCATTTTTGAAGCAAAACACTGCAAATTCGCCTGCACACGCAGTTGTTTATCCGGTATATCTTCGATAATACAATCAACAAGCTCATCATCTTCAATTTGGATACGATTTCCCAGTACAACTTTTTCGTTATAATACTCTATGAAACTTTCGCCATACACCCACTTACGAGCTTCAAAATTGCGGCGAAGTTTTAATTTGTTCTCTTTCGAACCGAAAAGTTCTTGCATCTCTTGAACCAAGTCGTTGATGCTTACTGTTAAAAAATTGGGCTTTGAGTGTAGCCACGCTAGCGCCTTTCCTTTCAATTTATTTAGCATGGCTGCACGTAGCACGCTTTCATCCAGTTCGTAGACTACGCCTAGACTTTTGAGCTGTTCAATCCACACGCTAAAATTGAGACCACCTTCATACTCCGGTAGTAGATCTTTAATCGTGTTAAACGACGTGCCTCGCGACGTTTCAGCTTCAACTCTAGTCGTCTCTACGCACGCAGTATTAGAGGTTCCGGCACCGGCCATTTTCTTTAAAAACTCGTTTTCTCTTAAGAGGAGCTGTTTTTCTCGTTCAAGCAAAGCTATCTCCCTTCTGTATAATTCGGTATCCCTTTCGCCACGCCGTTGACATTGCTCCAGTAAAATTCTCACTTCGTCGTTATCGTCACCTTGCTTTTGTTGCTCGTTGGTTTCTTCCTCGTCACCTTCTTGTTCAGCTGGCGGCTCATGTGCTTTGTCACATACGTCGTCAACCACCCTCGGGCACTCTCCCCGCTCCTCAACGGATAGTTCGTTTATGCGCAACACCAACGCACTCTTTGTGCCGCTCGTTGCCAAACCGAGTCGCTGCAGCCACTCACGAAGCTGAGCAGCAGTATATTTGCTTGAGTCAATAGAATTTTCCATCACTTTAAATCAATCTTTTGTTTATATCAATGATATTCTTTCCACTTAAATTCAATTTTATGTTTCAATCTTTTGCTAAACAATTTTTCGATCTTTTTCTTTTTCAACCGTTTGTCTTTTTGCAATCTTTTTCTTGGGCAATCCCACTTCTGAAAAATTGTAACCGACTAAAACACAACCTCTTCGTTCGGTGGTAGTTTTAACATTGTTCTTTATTTTTTCAAAATGTCGCATTGATGCCGCTGCACTTGCTTCGTCAAAAAGCTCACAGACATCAAAGAGCTTTACAACAATAATAACTTACAAACTAGAACTTAAATACTAAAAGAAAGTATGAGTGTAGCAAACTGCAAAACTAACGAAGTAGAGTGTGAAGCAAGCTGCAAGATCAACGAAGTGTGAAGCAAGCTGCAAGATCAACGCAGTAAAGTGTGAAGCAAACTGTGAAGCAAACTGTTAACAAACTAAAGTATGACGACAGGGTGAACACGACAAACTTATACTAAAGTAAGAAACAGGGCAACGACTACAAACTGATACTACTACAGGTACAAACACATATATACATATCTGTGGTCCCAAGGCATAACAGCATATCTATGTTTTTGCAAATTTTCAGGAGAGCATTTTAAAGGTTTCAAGCGATATATTAAATAAGTTATGAGCAAAGTTTAAATTTTTTCTGTCGGAATATCTCTATCCTATGTTAGCAAATCGGATAGTAAAATAAATTTTTAGAATTTTTTATAATTTTTAAAGTTATAGCAAAAATTTTTACTTATGCTGTTAGTGCATTTTAAACAAATCAAGTTTTATCAACATAACTAGAGATATGTTGTTGTTCCAAAATACATATTCATTTAAAAAGCCACATAAATTTACTTATGCTACTAATCCAAAATGTTCTTTTGACATTGGTGAAGATATAACTGGAGTTCTGCTTTTATTGCAAAATATCAATATTTTTTATTAATGAGTGATAACACTTCGACTTACCAATTTTTTTCTTCAACCCTTCGTGGGACCCTAAGTAAATTATACGTCAAAGGTCCCTAAGGTCCGCTGGGACATAATATGAAAATTGCCTATAAAATGCACTAAAATTGATTGAACACGGACAAATTTTGGTTTTAAATTAAATATTAATTATTTTTATTGAGATATAGTCTTAATAATCTAATATTATTTTATTGTTCTGCTCGCTGAATCCTGGACGTTTTGCACGGCATGCAACGGTGCATCTGCTCTGAATGCTCCATACAAACAAACTTCCTGCAATCGCAGCATGCAAATCTTGTTTTACGTTGCCTGTTGTTGTGTTGTTGACATAAATAGCAAGTTTTCCGTTGATCCCTGTGTTGGATTGGTGGTGCTTCGCTTGTAATGCTCTCTTCTAGTGGTATGACGTTGTAGTCCATCATAGCTCTCTTTATATGGGGGTAGCGGGTTATACGATTATTGAGCGCCCTTTCTTCGATTTCGGGAGTAGCCAACTGCTGAACTAATTGTTCATTTTGTTCTAATTGTATAAGAACGACCGCCTCCTGTCGCATTTCTGGCTCGGATTGAGGTCATTATAGGCGATAAATGACGCCAATGCAGCAACGTCCACAATATTATAAAACATGGCCAGTGGCCAGCGTATAGTTCCTCTTTTACACGTGTATGTACCTAGCATTTGGTCCATCGTGTCCACTCCAGCTTTATTTTTGTTGTAATCCACAATGGCCATTGGTTTTTTATGTGCTCCTTCGGCGGCGTTTGTATAATGTGCTGTTGAAATGAGTACCACTGCTTTATTTTTCTTCGGCACATATGAGCATAGCGCAACGTTGTTGTCATGGTAGCCGAACAATGTACTATCAATTGGGCGATTGCGATTCTTCCTAAACTCACTGGGAATACAAGCTTTATTTGTGCGTAAGGTACCAACATATGCTGTTCTTTGGGTAATCAAGTTTTCAGCCAATTCAAGAGACGAAAAGAAGTTGTCTGCATACACAATGCGGCCAGTAAATAAGTATTTCTGCGCGAGCTTCATTGTCACTTTGTAGCCCAGCTGGGTTTCACGCTCCTGTCCTGGTGCTTTTCCAGAGTATATGATACCTTTGAGCGGATATTTGGTTTTTGCATCACATATCCACCACACCTTTATTCCATATTTTGCAGGCTTTGATGGAATGTACTGTGTAAATGATGTCCGTCCTCTATATGGAAACAGTTGTTCATCTACTGTTAGAGCATCATGTGGTTCGTACCGACTTGCCAAATTAGCTTGCAGCATGAGCCAAATATCATCAATTGCTGCCGTTTTGCTGCTCTGTGACCTTTCCATGCGTGTGTTCACGTTGTCAAATCGTATGTACCTCAATAGCAGTTTGAATCTTTTGAATGACATTACAGCTCTGAAGATTGGTGGATGATTTGTATCAAACAGGCAGTAAGCTGGTTCATTGTTTGATTTATATAGGCCAGAAGCTATAAGCATTGCCAGGAACGCATCAAACTCCTTGGGTGTCAGTGGTTGCCATTCTTTGGGTCGTGTTGGATTAGCTTCATTCCACGCTTCAATAGTTTGTTTGGGTTTTCGGTTAGTTTCTCTTACGATTATGTGTGACATTTCCTCGGTAAAAATTGTTTTGAATATGCTCAATGGATCATCCGAAGTCATTATTGGTCCTATTCCTCTACTTCTCATGGTGAAGATATTGTGCGATCTTACACGTGAAGTTGGTGGCGGCGCTTTCTTCCATTTCATACCATTTTTGCCAACATAATAGTCATCTGAAGTTGTTTCTTGATTTGGCGGCGTTTCATCATCATCGTCACTTGTATCTTCGTCCCAGTATTCAATAGTGGCTCCACTTTCGCAATCAGAGGCTTCTTCATTTATTTGGAACGATGGATCACTTATTTCATCGTCGAAATCACAACTTTGTTCATTTAGTATTTCATTTATATTGATATTTGCTTCGCACATTTTTCTTTAGCTCAATTCAATTCAAAAGTTAGTACTCAACTGTTGAATATTCTTGAAGCAACTGGTTGATATACCTTTTGAACAAAGCAATAAAATAAGCAAACTTATACCTCCCCCTGCTCATTTCTTGGAAAACCCAATTAGCAAAAATATTTATTTTACCTTGAAACTAAACGCAGCTGCAATTTTAAGCCATAAAACAATGAATTCCACGAAGTAATACCGTTAATTTGCTTAATTTTCATACTATGTCCCAGGGGACTTTAGGGACCTTTCTCGTAGGCAGTAAAAGTAAATCCTTAGATCTCGGTAACCACTGGTCCGATTTTAATGATCGAACCCGTAAAAGACGCAGAACTAAATGTTCCAGGAATACATGGTAACTTTGGGAGGGGGTCGTAGTGGCCAAAATAAGAGTAATTTGCGATTCAAAATCGAAAAAGTCCCTACGGACCTTAGGGTCCCACGAAGGGTTAAAAATCAAAAAATATTTAGTAAATAAATTACATTGGTATAATTTTTATTTTCTTATTATTATAATGGCGTCCGTGTGGCGTCCGTGGCGTAGTTGGTTAAAGTGCGTGGTCGCTATGTCAAAGAACCTGGAGACCAAGGTTCGAACCCCAGCAGCGACAGAAAATTATTTGAATTAAAATAATTTTTCTGTACGGCCGCCACCTCTGCAGACAATGGCAAACCTCGAGAGTAATCAAAATGCCATGTAAAGCTTCTTGAGAACGAGAGCATTCCGTTCATCGCCGTTCGGAGTCGGCGTTAAGCATGTAGGTCCGGTTCTCGGTCAATTGTGTACAAACTTAATAACACGCACAACACAATTGATCATAAGAAGCTAGGTCAAAGTCCTTTCAAGGGCTGAAATGGCCAGTTATTTATTTTTTTATTATTATTATTATAATTCAGTTTAACAAATAAATTTGTGGGCATAAGTCAAATTACGTATAACTTTTATGTTTTTAAAATTATAAAGCCATGTATTATCTTTCGAAATGCGTGTGCGTTAGTCTTGCTAAGGCTCAGAAACGGCTTGGCCGATTTTAATAATTCTTTTTTTGTATTGTTTGCCTTAATACAGATGAGGTTTAGAAAAAAAGAAAATAACGAAAAACTCGAAGGAACAGCGGAAAAATCGAAAAATTCGAAATTGGTCATTTTGTATGGGAATTGCCACATCAGACTACTTTAAATAGCCAACAAATCTTAACGGCTGAAAGGATTTCACTCAAATTTTGCACACACATTACTTGAATCCTAGATAAGGTTACAGCATACTTAGTTTTGACCACGCCCCTTCTTCCGCCCCTTTACAATAATCGCAAATTATCCTACTAGCGTACTTTTATTAGCGAAACTGTTCGTCTAAATAATCAAAAGAAAATTCTCTTATTTTAACACCAAAAGCATTCAAATATCTTCAAAATTGCACAATATTTTAGTACAGCGTCTTTTTCTAATAACATCGTTTCCTTAGAATAACAAAAAACTATCAGAAATTCGTATTTCCTACTTTCGATGAAAATAACTCCGTTGTTTTTGAATATATTTCATTCAATTTTTTTTCGTTGATAAATTTAATTTAAGCACTTAATAAACCCCTATTTGAAAAAGCTCCAACATATTCACTTTTTACTCCAAAAAGGACACAAAAGCTGTTATTTCAATAAATAAAAAAAAATTTAAAAAAAAAAATATTTGTTTGTCCATTGTGAAGATCGAGCCTTAGACCACCTCATGGCTTCAAAACTGACGGTTAAGCTGACTATTTTTATTCAAATTGAAATGTACTACAAAAATTTCCTAATAGAATTTGCAATAAAATGATATGACAGCACAATCTTCTGTAAGCGAATTATAGCAACCTATTATATTTTTCTTAGACAAAAACCAATCGTGTTTTTATCTTCTATCATCTGAATATTTACATAATTATCAATTGCCGTGCGTTAGTCTTGCTAAAACTCGGAAATGGCTCGGCCGATTTTAATAATTTTTTTTTTGTTCGCCACAATACTGATGTGGTGTAGGAAAAAAGAAAATAAGGAAGAGCCCAAAGCGAAAGAATCGAAAGAATTGAAATTGGTAATTTTTGGTGTCGTACAGTGTTCATTACAACTCCAAGGAGGGGACGAGCCTGACATAGGTCTACGAAATCAGTCAAATGCTCGGCGAGCTAATACACGTGTAAGTCACACAGCAGCGAGTGACGGATAATGAAAACAGTTAGATTGTCATGTCCGAATAAGTGTCATATATAAACAAAACAGAGTGGCATAAATAAGAACCCTTTTTTTTTGTGTTCGTTTCCGCACAAGGTAGGTTTTAACAGCAAAAAAATTGGAATTTTCTCGGAGAAATCGATGTTCCATACATTTTGTATGGAAAAATAAAAAATAAAAAAAACTCGATTTTAATTTCATAATTCAAAATGCAATTTCTGCACAATTACATTCGTTCAAATCAGTTGTTTGTGTCCAGACGAAGCAACCAATTATCGAATAGTGTTCCTGAATTCATTGATTTGCAAGGATTACCACCACATAATGTACCACTGAAGGTTGGATCTGTTATTATCATGCTTCGGAGCCTCAATCAATCCAAATTCTGCAAGGGAACAAAATTGGTCATGAAGCAACTCAAGAATAATGTTTTTCAAGCAAAGATGAACGCTTTTGAGTAGGCCAATTCAAGGGCGGGGAAGTACACATTCCAAGAATTCCATTGATTCTAACCGATTTCCTTTCGAGTTCAAAAACGTTCAATTCAAATTCAGTTCGACTTGCATCGCCATGACAATCAATGAATCACAAGGCCAATCTTTGGAATTAATTATGACACTGTGTGCTGGATTAAATCAAATCTAAACTTATTTTCTACCTTAAGAATAAAAAAACATACGAGTAATAACATAATATATAATGTATATAAAGATAATGGAGCGCAAAGCAGTGCGATCATATAAAGAGAGAGAGCAAGTAGACTATGCAAACGCAGCTTATTTTACACCTGTAGCATGGAGGTGCATTCAGTTTATTAGATATATATATATGCGGACGGAAGTTCCGCTATCAAAATTATATGGAAATAATATAAATATTGCGCAAATAAATGTTAGTGCAAAATAATGTATGTCTTAAATTATTTGTAAAAATGTGTATGTATAACTATATTTCTATAACTATTAATCTTGAATTCCCAAGCTTCTTGCATGCCTTACAATATATGACATGTTCGCGTGTTTGAAAGCCTTCATCTTTGTTTACTTTTGCTAACGTTGTCTATTAAAAAGCATTAAATTGGTCTGACATGTGATTCCCTCAACCACCTTACATTCCGTGTAAATAACAGATCTTAGAGTGTTTCATTCAATCAATAATTGAAATTCGATTGACACCATTTGTTATCGATCACGAATATTCGATAAAAAATTGATTTCGGGTGGGATATTAGATTTTAATTTTAATTTTGATTTTGATTTTGATTTTGAATTTGATTTTGATTACTCAAGTGGTTTCCTGAAAGGCCTCATTACGCCATAATTTTTTTTATTTTTACTATGTAACACAAAACCTAACCTTCCTTTTTTTGTTGTTTTTATATATTGACCTTAGTGCCTGTTTTTTTTTCAGCTGCCTCCGTGGTGTCATGGTGGAGTCAAGAACTAATTTTTTCTGTCAACCTTTTTTTCCCCTCAACCTCCCTACATTCCGCGTAAATAAGGGATATTAGAGTTTTTCATTCAATCAATAATTGAAATTTGATTGGCACCATTTGTTATCGATCGTGAATGTTCGATAAAAAATTAATTTCGGGTGGGATCGTGATTGCTCGGAATTATTTCAATAAAAAAATTATTTCAGGGCGGGACGAAGTTCGCCGGGTCCTCTAGTATTTTATAAAGATGTACATTTTATATTTTCATTAAAAATAAAATAAATAACTGGCCATTTCAGCCCTTGAAAGGACTTTGACCTAGCTTCTTAGGATCAATTGTGTTGTGCGTGTTATTAAGTTTGTACACAATTGACCGAGAAATGGACCTACAGGCTTAACGCCGACTCCGAACGGCGATGAACGAAATGTTCTTATTCTCAAGAAGCTTTACATGGCATTTTGATTACTCTCTGAGGTTTGCCATTGTCTGCAGAGAGGTGGCGGCCGTACAAAAAAATTATTTTAATTCAAATAATTTTCTGTCGCTGCTGGGGTTCGAACCTTGGTCTCCAGGTTCTTTGACATAGCGGCCACGCACTTTAACCAACTACGCCACGGACGCCACATATATTATATTTTTATTGACATGAAAAAAAAATTAAATTGTTCTATCGAGTTCAGTCTCTATGCAAATGACCGATTCCGGTGATCTTTAAACCTGAATATCTTCTAGCGCATACATGACAAGTTGTTATTAATGAGTAAATGAAGAGGTTTGCATAAAAAAAATTAGCTCATCTTTTTTTTGGATTTCAGGAAAAAAAAGTTTGTAAATGAAATATATAAACCTTTGGGCGCAGTCAAAAGTTATGTCGCAGAAAAAAACCAAGGATACAGAAATTTATTTTTATAAGCGTAGTTTTCAAAAACATATGAAGCACATGAAGATTTTTTTCGCTGCCATCCATTTCGTTGCACTCTAATATACATAAAAATAAATAAATAAATAAATGGCCATTTCAGCCCTTGAAAGGACTTTGACCTAGCTTCTTATGATCAATTGTGTTGTGCGTGTTATAAAGTTTGTACACAATTGACCGAGAACCGGACCTACATGCTTAACGCCGACTCCGAACGGCGATGAACGGAATGTTCTCGTTCTCAAGAAGCTTTACATGGCATTTTGATTACTCTCTGAGGTTTGCCATTGTCTGCAGAGAGGTGGCGGCCGTACAGAAAAATTATTTTAATTCAAATAATTTTCTGTCGCTGCTGGGGTTCGAACCTGGGTCTCCAAAGTTCGTTGACATTAATATACATACACATTTTTAAATCGATATTTAAAAAACAACAGAAGTTATAACGGTTTTCGTTAACCAATGTCTTAACTCCATACAACGTAAATAAAAAACTTTAAACGCTAATTCCTCGAAACTAGTTTTTTAAAACGGTTCGATAGATAACTGGAAAACTATTTTTTCGATTTCAGTTATTTTTTTTGCATTTTGTTCGTTTTAATGTCCTTTAATCATCCCCCCTAAATTAAAGTATCTATTTTTTTGTTTATAAACAAAAAAGCGCGCAACACATTTTTTTAACTTTTTACTTCAACTTCCGCCATAATTAAAAACAAAAACTCCGGGGGTCTTGTGTAGGGGGGATGCTTGATATAAGGTCTATGCTTTAAAATGGCATTTGATTTTTTTGTTTCTGATACATGGTAAAGGCCATATCCATCCAACCATTTTGGATTTCTTTTTTTCAATGCCATTTTCAGCGCCCTCTATATAAAAGGCAGAACTGTATTTAAAAAAAAATATTTTTATATAGTATTTTTTATGTACAGTAACCTGTATAAATTTAAAAAAAATAATAAATTCTTATAGCTAAAAAAATTTTTTGAAAACAGCTCCTAGTTTTTGGTTGTAACACGTATATTATACCTTCCATAAAGAAAAATGTTGGGTATGAAAATGAACGTTTGCGTTTCATTTCACTTAATTGGAAATATCAAAATACTTGTCATTGATGAATTCAAATATTTTTCAGCTCAAATAAAGAGCACATCATTTGCAGAACTCGGGGGATGAAAACAGTGACGATGTTCTCACAACGATGAGCGCTCTTTGTACAAGAACGAATAATCAAAACAAGTGTTTGATGAGTTTATGCGAGAGCGTAGCGTTCAACGAGTTGCTCTGAAAAGAGTATTCATTGCTTCTGTTTGTATAAATGATAACTCGAAAGAGCGAAAGCGAATTTTGAGTGCTCTACGCACTCTGCATTTGACAAACATTAACTTTATCGCTATTCACCTCTATATAATAGTAATTGGTATACATTCTAGTTTTTGGGTTAATTAAATTGTTCTTTGTGGTGTGAGTATTTTTTTCTGTTATATCTATAAGTGCAGATATACGCAAAACTCTTTGGTTATATTATCCCATGCTCCAATAACTTTTAAATATATTTATTTGTTTATCTTCCGAAATTTTGTCTCTGCAGTTTTTTTGACAGGGTTCCATTGGGACAAATTTTCCCAATGTCGCTCAGTAATTACCTTTCCTTGTTTTATAAAAGAACTTTTACCTAAGTTACGATTTTCTTTGCTTTTTTTCCTAGATTGTTTTGAAGTTTCAGCTTCATCGGGAGTAACAGGTCCTTGTGTTTCGAAAAAATCTGTATCACTTAACACTTCATCTATGTGGGAGCAGTGGTTTGCCATATTTTCGAAGTCGTTTTCATCTTTTGATTCCATTGAGCTTGCAGCTGATGAAACCACGAAATCTGGATCTTTTATAGAATCATCAGAGTCAAAATCAAATTTATTCACAGCATTATTATCAAATAATGCAGCATTCAGTTTACGGACAGATATAATATCGAAATCGTTATTATAGCTCGACTCAGTTTTCTTATTGGTAAAACTTGAGTAAAATGTATCAAGAAATAATTTTTATCCAATCGCAGAGAGTTTCTTGTCACAAATCTTATTTTTAGATTGGTATTGATGTAAGTTTAAGTAATTTTTCTTATAATCTAAAGAATGAAATTTTAAAGCATTATCTTAAAAGAACCTCTTCCATAAATTAAACCTACCATAAATGCAGTTTTCTTGAATGGGAGTTTCTACTCCGATGCCCAAGAACATTTCTTGTTTTTCTTGTGCCATCTTTAAAATTTTAATTGATCTTGACACCATTGATAGCTTATTTCTAAATAAAATAAATTTGGAGTTCAAAAAATATATATGAACTTACCTCGTTGCCGGTCCGAACTTGAATGCGGAATAAAAACATATCTACAGCGTATGCAAAAAATTTTAAAGATATGCCGTTATTCCATTTGTAAAGCACTATCAAAATAAGATATGCTGTTAGGTTTTTTATAAATATCTCGTAAATTAAACAACGGATCATCCCCAAAATTTGACACAATGTTAAATAGGATACTAATAACTCAATTCGAGCAAATATCGAGTTATGCTGTTATGCCTTAATGCCACAGATATATTCTTGATCAACTTCATTTCCTGTGTCGATTTAGCCGTGTCCGTCTTTCCGTCCGTCCGTCCGTCCGTAGGTCTGTCCGTTTGTGCTAAAATTACGATAACGGACAAACAGATAAATCTAAGCGAATGAAACTTGATGTGTATATTACTTTTGTCAATGCATTGTTTATTTTTGAAAATAAGCATGGTCGGTCAAAGAGCACATATCACATATAACATTCATGTACATTAGGGCGGGTCGGTCTCCATATAAAAAAAACTTGTTCGATAAAATCGGTCTAAAATGTACCTTGGGTCATTGTTGTACCTCCCATACAACGATTTCGCAATGTGTTAACCCTTAGGTTCCTGGAATTTTTTTTAAAAAGTGCTTTTTTTTAGTCAAAAACCCATTTTTTGTATGGATAAGTTATTTGTTTCGCTGTATTTTCAAAAATAAAAAAAAAAAAAACAAAAATTAAAGCTTCAAAAATGATTATAAAATAATAATAAAAAATTATTATAAAATAATAATAAAAAATTATTATAAAATAATAAAAAATAATTCAAAAATGATTACTATTTGCATAAAAAATGTTGACTTGAAATTTTTGTCCATAATTTTTTTTAAATTTTTTGAAATTTTAACTTTGTACAAAAATGAACAATTAAGCCCCTGATATGTTAAGGATATTTTATTACCTTTCCAACGTTGGTTAAACGACATCAATCGGACGAGATATAGCGTAGTTATGAAGATTTAAGTCGAAATCGCATCGAAATGTATTAAAAAAATACTCAAAAAAATACAGATCGAGGAAATTTCTCAAAATCGTCACTTCTCTGCAGACAAACCTCATTACATACACATTAGCCATTCGGAGTCAGGGCACGACTGCGAGGCTCCGCGATTTAAAAGTTTTTTCTGGTAGAGAACAAAAACAAAAAATTTCTGGCCGACCAACTCAACAAGTTATTGAGTTATCGATTTTTTTAATTTTTTTCCTTGCTACAAAATCTGTTCAAAAAAACTACTGTTTCTATGCCATTCTAAAATATTAGCACGTTATTTTAAAGATAATTGAATTATCTTTCAGAAAATATACAAATAAATTATATTTTAGCAATATATTGAATTTTATAAGCGATTTCGTATAAGGTTTCCATTTTGTTACTGATAAAACCTTTGTTTTCTCAAAAATTTGGATTATTAAGGTGCTAAAAGTACATTTTATTTTTAAAGCCTAAAATTGTACCTTTCATTTGATATAAAAAATTGTATAGGTTTTTTTGTTAATTATCACTATATTTGTCGCTGACTGCGACTGAGTCGACCAGGGAATGCGAGTTTAACTTGAAAACACGGCCTTTAAGCGGAATTAAACGATTGCTTTGTTTAACATATATGCGTGTATGTGTGGTTTATTTCTATAAGGAATACAAATTATTAAAAAGATATCTTATGGTTAGGTGATCTTACCGCAGTCTTTGTTCCCTGACGACTGAATTTATGATTTACGAAGTTACTTGAAATGGCGCAGTTATGCCGAACAAAGGAACAGCGAATGTCATATAACAAAGAGCGACAAAGAATGCGGTCGGTACGCAATGAGTTTACAAATAAGTAAATACCCACACAGGGTGGCCATAAGGCAAACTAAAATACAAACAATATAAGTTAAATAATGTGACGTGGCCAATTGGTGACATCCCCGCTCCCGTGGATCGGTCACGATTCACTACTCAACGTCCAAAATTGCCAACTTGGACACAGGTCGTCTTGACACACCGTTGATCGTGCGCACATCCGCGCGCCTAATTACGCCATCAGCTCCACAATAAATGTTCTCCACCATACCGCGACGCCACTGTCGGCGCGGAACCTTTGCATCACATATGTATACCAGGTCACCTTCTTTAATCGGCATTGAGCGTTGGCACCATTTCGAACGTCGTGTTAACGTCGGCAGATACTCAGCGATCCACCTCTTCCAAAAGACTTCTTTCAGCTGTCGCGCTATTCGCCACTGCTTTCGCAACACTACTGGCTTATCTGTCGAAACTTGTTCTGCTGTCTGCGCGGTGTTGGCTGAACCGAGCAGAAAGTGGTTGGGAGTAAGCGGCTCCTCCTGGTCAGCGCTGATCGGCAGGTGCGTCAAGGGACGCGAGTTAACCACATTCTCCGCCTCGATTAAAAAACTCTGCAATGTGTGTTCTCGTGGTGCTGTTTCTCTGAGTGTGTGGTGCAAGACCCTTTTGACACATTGCACCATGCGCTCCCACACTCCTCCTTCCGACGGATTGCAGGGACAGTTGAATTCCCAATCGATTCCTCTCGTTGATAACTCGGCTTGAATCGAGGGCGCGTCAAAAACTTCTTGAAACCGCTTTGCCTCCCTTTCGACACCCACGAAGTTTTTTCCGTTATCGCTGCGTATCTTTATTGGTGTTCCTCGACGGTTGATGAAGTTCCGGATTGCCAAGATACAGGCGTCTGTGGACAGATCATACGCCACCTCCAAATGAACCGCACGTACCGTAAGGCACGTAAATAGTGCAACCCAGCGCTTTTCTATGCGACGTCCAAGTTTTATTGACAATGGTCCAAAATAGTCCAGACCTGTGTATGAGAAAGGCCGCACAAACGGAGTCAGACGATCCTTCGGTAGAGAGCCCATCATCGGTGGCTCTGGTAGAGCGCGACTCAGCTTACATACTTGACATCTGGATACCGCCTTTCGCATGATCTGTCTTAGACGAGGAATCCAAAATCTCTTACGCACCTCGCAGATCGTAGCCTCATGGTTTTGATGTTTCATTTCTTGGTGATAGTGCGCAACGATCAGCTTCGTTAGCACGTGCTCTGGTGGCAAAATGATCGGACGCTTCGTGTCTAGTGGAAGCCAGCTGGCTGCATCGATTCTCCCATACACACGAAGAAGATTATCGTTATCAATATACGGCATCAGTTTATGCAGCTCGCTACCTTTAGCCAAGTGATTTCCTCCTTTTATTAATGCGATCTCCTCGCTATACGATTCATTTTGAGCTTGATGACATAAAACGATTTCTGCTTTGTTCAGTTCGGCTGCAGTCAGACCAAATTCTTCTCCGGCTTTACTCTTTCGTTGACAACGTCGTATAAAGCGAAGTACCCATGCTGTCGTTCGTTTTAATCTATTAAGACACGAAAATTTATCAAACTGCACTATGTTCTGACTTACCGCAAGCAGCGAGAATTTTGGACGGAGCTCTTCTTCTTCCATTTCGTTTGCGCAGTTTCCAGAACCAATAGGCCATTTTTCTTCATCATCCAGTAGAAACCTTGGGCCTGTGAACCATCTCGACGTTCTACTGAATTCAATTTGATGGTTGAGCTTAGTCGCCTCATCAGCTACGTTCTGTTCTGTAGGAACCCATTTCCAGTTAGACTTCTCCGTGGCGTCCAAAATCTCTGCTATGCGGTGAGCCACAAATGGCTTGTATCGTCGGCTCTCAGAACGAATCCAGTTGAGGACTGTAGAAGAATCACTCCACAGGACGCAGCGCGTTGTGTTCAGACTGTGCTCTTTAATTATGGTGTGCATGATGCGAGTCCCAAGCACAGCTGCTTGCAGTTCCAACCTTGGCACAGTCATCGGCTTGAGTGGCGCGCACTTTGTCTTAGCGCAAATGAAGGAAGTTTGCACGATATTTTCTACACTCACCGACCGCCAATAAGCCACAGCTGCAAACGCGTCCTCGCTGGCATCAACAAAGATGTGAATCTGCAGGTCTCTCGGGGTGCCGCTTTGAAAATAACAACGTGGTATTCGGACTTCAACTACCCTTTTCATGTTCTGCTGCCAGCTGCTCCAAGTTTCAAGAATTCCACTAGGCAATGGTTCGTCCCACAGACGATCGTATCTCCAAACTTCTCTCATCATCAATTTTGCTGTAATCATTAAATTACACAAAAAGCCCAGAGGGTCGAATATAGACATGACAATGCTCAGTAGTTCACGCTTAGTTGGACATCTATTTCCAGAGATTACCTCGTTATCAACTCGTTGAAACTTAAGCAGATAGCTGAAGGTATCGCTAGCTGGCCGCCAATACATTCCCAAAATCTTTTCATTGGTCAAGCTCCTTTCTGGTAATTTATCACTAAAATCAACAAGTTCGTTAGGCTTACCTGCCAATGCGGCAACCACAGCAGATGAATTTGACGAGAATTTGCTCAACTCAAAACCAGCAGCTTTGTGGATTTCTCGAACTTGCTCAGTGACTTGAATAGCTTGTGCTTCCGTGGTGAAGCTATCCACAAAGTCGTCAACGTAATGGTGCTCTATGATGGACTTGACAGCACGAGGAAACCTTTTTTTGTGTTCTAGAGCGTTAGTGACCTTCACGAACTGGGCAGCGCATGGCGAGCATGCTGCTCCAAACGTCATGACTACCATTTCGTAGACTTCTGGCTTCAAGCTTGAGTCACCGTTACGCCAAAGAAATCTCTGCGCACACCTGTCTTCGGGCGCAATCAAAATCTGGTGAAACATTTCGGTAATATCGCCGCAAACGGCAATGGCTCCAACGCGAAAGTTGAAGAGAACGGCCGGCATTGGCCGATACTGCTGCGGACCCTTGAACAAACTTGAGTTGAGTGACACTCCATCAACTGTGGCAGCAGCGTCGAAAACTAAGCGTATCTTTCCCGGCTTGTTTGGGTTAACCACGGCAAAGTGTGGAAGATACCAAGTTCGTGGACCAACTACCGCCGCCTCTGACAGTGACAACTTGCGTGCGTATCCTTTCCTGACGTAATCTTCAATTATTTGTGTATAAGCGTTGCTCAAGTTTTCATCCCTTTTCATTTTGTTCTCGATACTCAGCAGCCTCTTCTTCGCTAGGGGATAGCTATCTGGCAGTACTACGTCTTCTTTTCTCCATATGAGCCCAGTTTGAAAACGTCCATTGACTCTTTTTGTTGTTCGCTGTAGAATATTTCGTGAGCGTATCTCTTCTTCAGACTCCACGGCAGGTGAAATCTTAACCCCGAAATTCTCAACCTCAAAATAATCTGCAACGACATCGTGAAGACTCTGCTCACTTACCTCTCTAGTCAACAGGCATGAGTGGGAAGGCACTACTTCACTGGCCATCTGCCCGAATACGAGCCACCCTAGTGGCGTGTTAGCAGCGTATGGTCCACCCTTCGACAGCGCAATGATTTCCTCTGGCAAGCCCAAATGACAATGATCGAGCCCAATCAGCACCTTTGGCGTAGCGTTGACGTAAGAGTGTATTGGCAATTCTTTGATGTTATTGTTAATCAAATTTCTGTTAAAGCTCTGCTTTGGCAGATCAAGATGTGGTACACCATACACATTTCGCAACACGTGTCTCTTTCTTTTACCTAGGCCACTTATTTGCAGATCTACAATTGTTGCTCTCTCTTGCGCCGCCTTTCCTCCATACCAATGAACATTGAGCTGGCTTTGTCGGCCTTGCACGCCTAAATCGTTAATGAGTGTGCTGTCTATCATTGTTACTGATGACCCCTCATCGAGTAGAGCATAAGTATCTACGCGCTTATTTTCACCATATATTGTTACGGGCAGCACTCTAAACAGCATCTCACTTTTGTCTGATGTACCGGCTATGCAGCTGAGCACGGCCTCTGCCACTACGGCTGGCTTCTGCTGTGCATTTTCGGTGACCATAATGGGCTTGCGCTCGTGCAGCAGCTGATGATGTTTTCTCTTACACTCTTCTACGAGGCACAGCTTACGGCTGCGGCAACCTCGCGTGTTATGTCCAGCTTTTAGACAACAAAAACACATACGGTACTGTTTGGCAGCCGTCCACCGATCAGGCACACTGAGGGCGATAAATTTTCTACAATCGGAAGCTCTATGACGGCCTTGGCAAACTGGGCACTCAACTTCTTCTGCATGCTGCCTATCTGTTGCATGAAGAACAACTTTACGTTTTGACTCGTGTGCGATGTAATTTGTGTTGTCTTGCACGACTCGAATTAAGTTTGCTACCTCATTCAGCCAATTGCTAAAATCCACTATAGTTGGATACGGTTGAATTGGTGCAGCATAGCGTGCCCACTCCACGCGCTTGCTCATAGGCAACTTTCCAATGAGTTCTTCTAGAAGCGTCGGATTTGATAAGTGTTGTCGCCCATTTGCAGATTGAAGGAATACGGCAAGGTTCCTAGCCTTAGTTGCAAATGGTACTAGTTTTTCAATTCCACTTTCTGTTATTGGTGCGATATTTCGAACAAGCTGCAGCTGGCTTCGAATGAGCAGCTCCGGGCGGCCAAATTGAAGATAGAGTTGTTCCATAGCGCTTGTCACATTGTCTGGGTGAATTAATAGTGACTTCACATACTCCCTCGCGTTGCCTTTTAGAGCTCTTTGCAAGCGCTGACAATTTTCAAAGTTATTGTATTTATAAACAGCCGACGATTGAGAAAATGCAGTTGAAAACATTGGCCAGTCTTCAGGAGTGCCAGCAAATTCAGGCAAGTCATGAATTTTTCGATGCACTATATCTTGACTGTTTGCACTATATGTTATGGCTGGCGTTTGACAGTTCGCTGGATAAAAATTGTTTTGAGCTGCATTACCGATCGTTGGTTGTGATCCAGGATAATTATGACCATTATATGATACAGCAAAGTGTTCGACTGCATTACCATTATGGCGAACATATGGCGATCTCGTTATTGGTAAATGTTCGGAGTTGACTTCGGCTATGTTGGCGACGCAGCT
This sequence comes from Pherbina coryleti, assembly GCA_943735915.1. Taxonomy (NCBI): domain Eukaryota; kingdom Metazoa; phylum Arthropoda; class Insecta; order Diptera; family Sciomyzidae; genus Pherbina; species Pherbina coryleti. The sequence goes on from OX030948.1 coordinate 86,462,259, forward strand.
AGGCGAGTTGACGTTGACGTACGAAGTCGGCAGCGCGCCTACTACTGCATGTGACGTTGACGAAAAGACAGCACTTGTTACTGGCGCCGCTGTTGCAAACGAAGTCGGCTGTGTTGCTTCTGCCGTTGACAGCTGAACGAAGCTTAATGGCGGAATTGCTGATGACTCTTGCTGATGTCCAAACGATGACAAATATGTGGAATTTGACATCGTCGCGTTATTCGATGCTAACCTGAGCAAGCTTTGGGCATTTCTTAGCTGTTCTTGGAGATTTTCGATTTCTTTCTGCAAACCTGTAATATGAGAAGAATTAAAATTTGCTAACATACTTTGATCTGCACTGGCGTTGACTGCGCTCGATGAGGTATTCGGCTGGGATGCTGTTTCGGCAGTCTTTGTCGGCTCCATTTGAGTTACGATCGTAGGTAGTTTATATGACGAAGTGGCTGCGCAGTTTGTAGAGAAAGGCAAAGTTGTGCGATTGGCGTTGGCTGCTGCTTTCACATGGGCAGCGGCTCTCGATGTGTTGGTGGCAATAGAGGTTGTAGTACCAGTGCACGTTGCTGCGTCGGCATGGGCAGCAGCTTTTGATGTGTTGGTCGCAACGGCAGTTGCGGTACTTGCCCTAGCGTTACAAGTTGCTGCGTCAGCATGGGCAGCGGCTTTTGATGTATTGGTTGCAACGGCAGTTGCGATACTTGTACCATGCGTTCCAGCACTGCAGGTTGCTGCGTCGGCATGGGCAGCGGCTGTCAACGTGCTGGGGCTAACGGAACATGTACCGGCAGAGGCAGCAGTTTTTTGCGTGGTAGACATTATGACTATTGAAGATTTGCCAGCTTCACCGGCGTTGGATGCGGGCTTATCTTTAGATGTCTCTGAAACAATGCGTGGGCTTCTTCTTGGTGGCTCTCGACTCATGCTAATATGCTACCACACGTTTGGCCGCTTCTCGCAATGCAGACTTGATTGCGAAGCGTGCGAAATAAAGAAATTGTCGCTGACTGCGACTGAGTCGACCAGGGAATGCGAGTTTAACTTGAAAACACGGCCTTTAAGCGGAATTAAACGATTGCTTTGTTTAACATATATGCGTGTATGTGTGGTTTATTTCTATAAGGAATACAAATTATTAAAAAGATATCTTATGGTTAGGTGATCTTACCGCAGTCTTTGTTCCCTGACGACTGAATTTATGATTTACGAAGTTACTTGAAATGGCGCAGTTATGCCGAACAAAGGAACAGCGAATGTCATATAACAAAGAGCGACAAAGAATGCGGTCGGTTCACAATGAGTTTACAAATAAGTAAATACCCACACAGGGTGGCCATAAGGCAAACTAAAATACAAGCAATATAAGTTAAATAATGTGACGTGGCCAATTGGTGACAATATTTAATATATTTGTTATTAATATGCTTGAAATAATAACATACTGTACAAGGCAAATCATTTTATCATAAAAACACTATTAAAAAATCAAATATATCTTAGTATTATACAGGGTGTTGCAGACCTAGAGGACAATCCAGCGGTGGTGATTCCTCATGATGAGACGAGCAAAGAATTATATCGGGTGGTCGCAAATTCCCCCCTAGGGAGGTAGGAGGGAAAAACAAAAAAATAGGTCTCATTACGTTTTAATCAATTACTTACATGTCTCTGACACGATTACTAAAGTTAATAGCTTTTTGAAAAGAAAATGAAATGTCCTTTAAGTTATTAGCACAAAGTTTTGCCATAAAGTCACAAGTATATAAGCACCTAAATTAAAAAAATGAGTTTTTTTTCTTAAATAAATCAACTTTCAAGGCAATTTTCTCAAAAAATACTAAATTGTTTATAATTTTTTATGACGTTATTTTTCTTCTTACTTAATTCTGTGTAAATCCGCGATACATTGTTTTTTTCTCAGAGCAGCTATTTTTCATACAAAATCTATATTCCCGAGCTTACCACTTTTTCCTCTCTTTTGTGTTTTAAATGCAAACACTGCGACATTGTTAATTATGATGACAATAAAAAAACAGTTAGATTTAACGGAATTTTTTTTAAAAAGTTTATTTATTTGCAAGTTCCCATTATTGAGTGCTCACATGCCTGAATAGATACAGTCTTTCACCGATCGTAGAATAATAATGTTCTCCAACTCAGAGTACGCACTAAACCTCTGCACGAGTGCGCTTGAAATGCGTTTCAAAGCACTCGTTTGTGGTGCAAGCTTTTGCTATGTTTTGTTCTCATCAATGGAATCAAGCTTTACACTACAGAGAGCACTCGTCGCTTGAGCAGAACAAGAACAAACTAAAACCAAAGCAATGTTAGGCACGATTCGACAAAGAAATGTGCACTGACTGGAAAGTTATGTAAACAACAGCAGAACGCTTGGAGTTATGCTGTGTCTTAGGTTTCATATTCTACATTTTCTTGTAAAAAATCATTAAGTTCTAGTCGTTGTAAGAATATTGTTCAATTTCGTCATAATTGTTTATTATCTGAACGACAGTTTTTTGTACACACTACGCGTCTATGGAATGCACTCCCAAATTCTTTAACTAGTTTACGTAACGCACACAAATTTAAAAATGATCTTTTGATGCATTTCCAGGTAACCGCAGCTCAAAATTAGATACAAGTTAGTTTATTTTGTTTAAAAATGTTAATAAATGTTAATGTTAATAAATGTTTATCTTTACTGTTTTACAAATGTGTTAGATAAGTCTCAACTTTTAAAGTAATAATTTTATTGTAGTTTTAAATTTTGTCAAATGATATATGTGATTGAATGTTAATGACTTATGCTTCATGTTATACATGTATTGGATCATTATTGTATCTATTAGTATAAGGATTGAAAATTTAAATAAATTAAATTAAAATTAAAAATTAAATTAAGTGAATAATTAAAAAGGCAAAAAATCATATTATCATATAATAATAGGAGACTTATTTGTTTAGTATGAAAATGCATTTTTTTCCATTTTTAATAATATTCTAAATTAATTAATTTATTAATTAATAAATAGGCGTAGGCAAAACAGCTAAGAACCATTTTCTCCCGTGTTTCTCAACCGATTTTGATAATTTTTTTTCAAATCAATAAGATAAGGGAGATGGAGTGCACCGAATATCTATAGTGGGTGTGGTACATTCTAAAGGGCTGCGTAGGTGCACTTGAAACTGCTTTCAAGACATCTGTTTATAACACACCACAATCATTGTCTTGCTCTCCTCAAACAAATCAAGTGTGTGGTGTCAGCGAAGACGAACAAAACAAGTGAGCGCAAATGAAAAGAGATCCAAGACATTGTTGTTCTAAGACATCGTTGTAAGAGAGCACACTGCAGTCAATGCAATGAAACCATGTGTACTGACAATAAGTGGCAATAGATGATTTGGATCATCTACTAGCTTGAGAGAGATTTTTCTTCGTTATCTTAACTTACACTTATTCTTAACATTAACACTTATTCAAATATTTTTTTTTTTTTTTAAGTAACTTAGTCGGATTCCATCTAATTTTATATAACACAAAAGTTTCATTAATAGTTCAAAGGTATCATTTTATCATAATGTTAATTTGAAATTATATATTTAACTAGCTTTATCCCGGCGCGCGTTGCTGCACCCTGCAACTATATAGGAACATAATAGGTGTATTCAAAACTTTTCTTAAACTCATAGTTTGACACCACTGTCATTTTCCACTGACCGTTGCAGTTTCCCAGTAGCAGTTTCCCAGTAGATCACCAAATAGTAACTCCATTTTGAGTTTGTATATAAATACTACTACTTTTACTTTCAAAGCTATTCGATAATACAAATTTTAATTGTATGGGCGGAGTCACACCCCCTTATATAATGCCCATCCCAGTTTTCTAGTAGAAGGACATTACCCACTTTTAGTACAATTTCCGACAGTGAGCATACAAACTAAATTATCAAAATGTAGCCGAATCGACGAAAACCGTAGGAAATATAGCATTTTTATTGGTTTGTGGACGGTAAAAGGGGGTGTGACAGAAATTTAAACCATCTCGTACTTGAAAAAAATGGACTGCCAAAATTTCAGCTCTATCGGCTCAGTAATTTTGAAATTTCCAGCCATCACACAGACAGCGTTTTGCTTTTTGTATACCTATATATTTTGGATAAAGATTATTGGTTATAACTTTTCATTGGTAAGAGATACCAAGATAATTTTTTCTAAAAAATTAATTTTTTAGCTTGTTTATTTTTTCAAAAATATAAAAACACAATATTGGACAAAAAATTTTGTTCGAAAAAATCAAGGGGTAAGCCTTGTTTTTTTAATCACAAAAATGGTTTTTAATTTTTGCGTAAAATTTAAATATTTTTTGCTTATAAATGTTATAGCTTTTAAATAGAGTTGAAAATTTGTGAATTTGAATTTAAATTATTTTTACAACAAAAACAAATTTTTAACCTTTTTTTTTGAGGAAAACTCCAAAATTTCAGACCTTTTTTTAAAACAAAATATTTAGAATATATATTATCAACTAACAGTATTTTTGCAATAAGGTTTTCATTATAATTTAATGAAGCTTTAAGACAAAAAAACATTTAACAAAATGTACAAAAAATCAGCGGAGATATTTGAATCGAAAGTCACAAAATTAAATTTCTGATTGTGTTTTTCTCAGTTTTGAGCAACTCAGTTTTGTTGCATTAAATATATCGTTGTGGTAAAATTTTTCATAGTTTTGAAGATATGTTCATGTTTTTGATGTCAAAATAACGGAAATTTTTTTAATTTTACTAAATTTAAGAAATATATTATATTTTGTAAATATTTGCATATCTATCTATATATATAAAAAAGGAAATTATGTTTGTAAGGCCGCAATAGACTCCTAAACTACTCATCCGATTAGCATGAAAATTTGTGTATAAAAGTTTTTTGGTACGGTGCGTGTTCGTGGGCTATTAATTTTGTTCCACCTTGAACACCAGAGGGCGCTGTAGTACAAATTTTTTACAAAACTGCCTAAAACTCATAAACTGCTAATGCGATTAGAATGAAAAATGGTATACAGTGGGTTTTATGTACGTTGAGTGTTCTGCTGCTATCGTTTTTGACCTATCTTGAACACCAGAGGGCGCTATAGTACAAATTTTTTACAAAACCACCTAAAACTCCCAAACCGCTAATGCGATTAGAATAAAAGTTGGTATATAGTAGTTTTCAGGTACGATGAGTTTTTTAGCACTATCTTCTTTGACCCACCTTGGACACCAGATGGTGCTGTAGTACAAATTTTTTACAAAATCGCATATTTTTAGTTGTTTTCTTATGTAACATGTGCAAATATTTACAAAATATTAAATATTTCTTAAATTTAGTAAAATAAAAATAATTTCCGTTATTTTGACATCAAAAACATGAACATATCTTGAAAACTATGAAAAATTTTACTACAACGATATATTTAATGCAACATCGTTGCTCAAAAATGATAAAAAAAGAATCAGAAATTTAATTTTGCGACTTTCGAGTCAAATATCTCCGCTGGTTTTGTATACATTTTGTTAAATTATTTTTTCGTCTTAAAGCTTCATCAAAGTATTATGAAAATCTTATTGCAAAAATACCGTTAGTTGAGTATATATATTTTAAATATTTTTTTCAAAAAAGGTCTGAAATTTCGGAGTTTTCCTCACAAAAAGGCTCAAAATTTGTTTTTGTTGTAAAAATAATTTAAATTCAAATTCGTAACTTTTCAACTCTATTCAAAAATTATAACATTTATAAGCAAAAATTATTTCAATTTTACGCAAAAATTAAAAACCATTTTTGTGATTCAAAAAACAAGGCCTACCCCTTGATTTTTTTGAAGAAATTTTTTTTTTCCAATATTGTGGTTTTATATTTTTGAATAAATTTACAAGCTAAAATAATAATTTATTAAAAAAAATTATCTCAGTATCTCTTACCAATCAAAAGTTATAGCCAATAACCTTTATTCAAAATATATATACAAAAAGCAAAATGATGTCTGTGTGTTGGCTGGAAACTTCAAAATTGCTGAGTCGATAGAACTGAAATTTTGGCAGTACATTTTTTTCAAGCACAAGATGGTTTTAATTTCTGTCACACCCCTTTTACCGCCCACAAATCAATAAAAATGCTATATTTCCTATGGTTTTCGTCGATTTGGCTACATTTTGGTAATTTAGTTTGTATGCTCACTGTCGGCAACTGTACTAAAACTGGATAATGTCCATCTACTAGAAAACTGGGACGGGCATTATATAATGGGGTGTGGCTCCGCCCATACAATTAAAATTTGTATTATCGAATAGCTTTGAAAGTAAAAGTAGCAGTATTTACATACAAACTCAAAATGGAGTTACTATTTAAACTGTAACTGTAACTGGGAAACTGTAACGGGCAGTGGAAAATGACAGTGGTGTTAAACTATGGGTCTAAGAAAAGTTTCGAATATAATTATTATGTTGCGATATAATTGCTGGGTGCAGCAACGCGCGCCGGGAAAAGCTAGTACTATTATATAAAAGGCGTCTCTCGAATTTTCATCGTTCAATCAAGGGGGTAAATGCTGAACCGATATTAATAATTCTTTCACTATTCAATTGCTATAATAAGCGACCCTGCTACTGGGTACTACGTTTTTGGTAAATCTTTTTATTTAATTATTTAAGAATTCATGCATTTTAATCCATGCTGCCATTGTATAAGCAGCACGAAATAACAGCAAACAATAGCTTAAGCTCTTTGTTGAGAGAGAGAGGTGAAATTCTACAACTCACCGCGCTGGTCTCTTGAGTGGATAGTTGCACTCAGTTAATTCCTGCTACAGTGTTGCCATAAGTCCAATATATCGTATTTATTTTGATATTACGAAGGTGAAACTCTTTTCATTTCAATAAAAAGCCACTATTTTTATTTCAATAAGAAATATTCTAAAATAAAATAAAATTAATTAAACGTATTTGATTCTTGAGTTTTTATTTAAAATATGTTTTCATATCATATTTATACTCCCAAGCAACGCTGGGAACGGGTATGCTAGTTTAACCTAAGAAAACAACTACAAATATACGATTTTGTAAAAACTTTGTACTACAGCACCATCTGGTGTCTAAGGTGGTTCAAATAAAATACTGTCAAAAAATTCAACGTACCTGAAAACTACTATATATCAATTTTCATTCTAATCGCATGAGCTGTTTGGGAGTTTTAGGTGGTTTTGCAAAAAATTTGTACTAAAGCGCCCTATGGTGTTCAAGATAGGTCAGAAAAGAAAGCAGCAAGACACTCAACGTACATGAAAACCACTGTATACAACTTTTCATTCTAATCGCATAAGCGGTTTGTGAGTTTTTAGGCAGTTTTGTAAAATATTTGTACTACAGCGCCCTCTGGTGTTCAAGGTCGATCAAAATTGAAAGCCCACAAACACGCACCGTACAAAAAAACTTCTATACACAAATTTCCATGCTAATCTGGTGAGTAGTTTAGGAGTCTATTGCATAGTTACAAACATAAGCTCCTTTTTTATATATATAGATTTACAGAAACAAACAAAATAAAAGTAGCGTACCGACTACAATTATTGGCACTCAAAAATTTGGCACCAATTATTGGCACCCTTTACTTTAATATCATTTATGAAATATCGTTAAAGTCCAGTTGTTTATGAATTCTACTTTTCTAATTCTGTAGTTTTTGCCTCTCTTAGTTCTCAATTGTGTAATAACATTAAGAAGTTCATTTGCTTGTAAACTTCGGAGCTGCAAAAGTGTTTTCATCGTCAGTGAAAAACAAGTTTTACAGTGTTGATATCAATAGCAAACCGAAATTTGATGAGTACTGTTTCTTATTTGTTAATGGATTTTTTATGTAGACGCGCTTGATTTTTTTGATTAATTAAACATTAAATAGTTTATTTTAATCTTAATATCTAAGTTTATACCGCATGATTGTAATTAAACGTGGGTGCCAATAATTGATTGCAAAAAAACAAAAATTCAATTATTGGCAGGGGGTGCCAATAACTGAATTTGATGTTACTACAATAACTGGCACTGCCAGTCATTATACTTTTTTTAATGCCAATAATTGAATATTTTCTTTTTTCAGAATAGTAATTTAAAATGCAAAAAAAAAATGGGAAAGTACGATGAAAGTATTTTACAAAAAGCCCTGTCAGCAATTATAAATGGCAAAATTTCTAAAAAATCTGCAGCAAAAAAATATGAGATACCACGTTCCACACTTCAACTTCGTCTGGGTCCAAAATTTTCTAAAATTCGACCAGGCCCACAAACTGTTTTGAGTGAGACGGAAGAAAACGCAATTATGGAATGGGTCAAAGTCTTCCAACGGAAAGGGTTTTCTAAAAGGAAGGAAGATATATTTATTGCTATAAAAGATATTCTCGAAGCGAATAAGCGTGATCACCCATTTGGGGAAGAAAATGTGGAAGGCAAAGAATGGTTTACATTAGAGTTGGGCAAACGGAGCACATTATGCACAGGCGCACAATATGCGACAGAGCTTGCTGACTGCGTGCTAAGTGTGCTAGATGGGGGGTGGCGGTTGCCATGACTTGGGTGAAAGAGTGAAAAATTGAGCGAAGAAGAAGCGAATAAGAGAGTACCACTGAGCGCATTACGATTTTCGCAAAGCAGACTCTCATACAAGCCTTGCCACTATTTTTTTCGGAATACAAACTTGATATATTTTTAATTCAATTAGATAAGGTAGGATTGAAAAATTTCAGAATTTCAAACAATTAAGAATTAACTCAAACAAAAATTATTGTGAGCAACTTATTATTTGCTCACTTGCTACAATTTTAGCAACTCTGACATTAAATTAATTCACTTCAAAACAACCCTAAGAAAACATATTCTTGGATTTTACATTTTGTAAACCAACTTGTATATTTTTTTTTTTTAATTCATAAAGTGACAACTGAAGGTAACAATGCATGTATTTTTTTTTTAATGGTAAACTTTGTTGGTACATAGGTTGCAAACAATTTTGGGGCAGAAACAATTTCAGTAAAAATTTGGTAAAATAAAATGTCTTAAGTGGCAACGCTGGTCTGCATTGCAAAAATCTTAATTGCTCTTAGTACCGACCAAAACCAATGTTGCTTGCTCAGTGATTTCAAATAAAGGACATTTTATAACTACTAGTTAATATTCGGCACATAATGCAGATACCGGTTTTGAGTGTGCATTTTTTACTTAAAGCCAGAAGGTTTTAGTTATCTTTTCACTTGTAAAATTGTTAACAGAAAACTATTTTTTAGGCTTTTATTTTTTTAAAGCAAAAATAAAAATAAAAATTCTTTTGGAAAACAATTTATTAAATGCACCTGAAGACCATGACCTGATTGGTCAACAAATAACATGCATGTTTGTTGCTACGTCAAATAAAAATAATCCCTTTTTAAGAAATCATCATCTAACAGATCGATTCTGAGCATTACCGGTAATAGCAATATTGTTACCAAAACTCGTTACCGGTCTTATAAATCGGTATTCTGTGCACTCGGTAACGCTGTCAAACGTCGTAAACTCACCTAATAGAAATGAAGCTCGCTCTTGTTTGTGGTGAAATATAAACAATGGAAAGTGAGAAGTAAATACATAAAATTAATTGCATTTGCATGTTAACTTTTTACATAATATTTGTTTTTCTTGGCAGGAAATATGCACGCACTACGCCGGCGCAACTGCGGTGTTATCTATATTTAATTTAAATATTAATTTTATGTAAATTAATAAATATTACACAGTGAATTGCTATCAATTTTTATCATTGAAAAGTGCTGAAGAAGCAGCAACAATGAATTTAACATCGTTTTTTATTTTAATTTGCTCCGATTTCAATTTGAGGATTTTAAAATTAGATAAGTTACTCAAAATTCGAGCTATTTTTTGTAATGCAAGCTAAAAAATGTCTTGTTTTGCTTGTTACCACCTAAAGAGATGGTAACAATATTCACCGGCAACGCTTGGTCGCAGAATACCAACAGAGTGTTCAAGTTACTAAAAGGTGAATTTCTACGGTAACAAGATTAATGTTACCGCGACAGAATTGATCTGTTAAGATGCACAAAATGCAACACTTGCTTTTCTTAAGACTATTCTCTCACTCTCACACTTTCTCTAAATATAAGCTCTGAGTTCTTTCACAGCTTTCCGTTCTCCTTTCCGATTCACACCCGATTCATCCAGCAGGCGAGTTGGCGCACACTGGCGCACACTGGCGCACACTGGCGCCCACTGCCGCAGAATGTTCGTCAGATATGCCCGTCCCTAGTTTACATCATTTTTAAGAAATAAAGAAAACGATGCCGGTAGATTGGGCTACGGAATAAGTGACAACGGTTGGATGACGAAACAAACTTTTTATGAATTTTTACTTTGAAAAATAAAGAATTTGTTTTTATGAATTAAAAAATAAAAATATTAATAAACAACCAGCTATTATTTACTTGTTTAAAATGTTGGGTGCCAATCATTACGTTTTTATGAGTGCTAATGATTGTGGTAATATGCCAATAATTATAGTTTTTAAACTGCCAATAATTGTACTCAAGTGCCAACGATTGTAGTAATTAATATGGCAATAATTGTATTGACGTGCCAATAATTGTGGTTTTATAAAGACTTTTCTCATTTTGATTATCACTAAACGCAGAGAGATCATATGAATATGTTCAAAATCAATTCTAATACAGAATTTCCCAAAATATAAAATAAAATTCCAAAGAGAACATTCACTTAAAAACTGAATGTATGCTACAGCTTTGAAGGCAAAATTTCCTTATGGGTGCCAATGATTGTAGTCGGTACGCTATTGTTTTATTTTCAAAATCATAAGTTTAAAAAAATAATAGTAAAACTAAGACAATTAAGTCAAAATTAAGTAAAGTAATATACTTTATATATAAAAAAAAGAATTCTCCTCCAGTTCATATAGAAAAAAAATAAATAAAATAATGGCTGCATTAAAATGGATTTAAGTTAGCTTTGTCCTAAATTTAGTTAATTAAATTAAAGTTAGTTAACTCAACTAAAGTTAGCTAATTTGTTATTTAAATTATCAATTATCTTCTTATATATTAATACGCAAACATCGAATGTTGTCGTACACTTTTTCAATATTTATTTTAGAATGAGGACAATGAAACGTATATCATTCGAAAGGTACTGCACCATAGATGTGCCGAATTATCTTAGATTTTAAATTGATGACCTTTGACCCGAAATATTAACGTTGAAAGTTTATATCAATTTTAGTTAGGGATCTCAGAACTGGGAAGAGGTATATAGAATGAAGAATGTGGTATCAGACGAAAGGCTACACAATATGATTGAATATAAGATTGGTGACCTTTGACCTCAAATATGAGCGGTAAAAGAGCATTTATTAAATAATAGCTAAACTGTAATAGATGGAAAAACATGATGTAAGAGAGAAATTTACACATTCATAAGATGTGCAAAAAATACTTTGATATTTTTCACCATCGTTTACGGTTACCCTACAATAAGCACTTTTCATGTAACAAGTGCCAATATATATTGTGATGGCAAAATTGCTTACAAATAGTAAATTTTGAAATTAATAAAAATTTCCGTTATTTTGACATCAAAATTATTGTGATATCTCGAAAACTATAGATGTTCTCAGTACAACGTTTTTTGTATGAAAATTCGTTGGTTGAGAAAAATAACGGTATACGAAAACTTTTTTGCTAATATTTTTCACGAATAGCATGTTAAAAAAGTTTCCCGTTATTATGACATCAAAAATATTGCCATATTTCGAAACCTGTAGATTATTTCCATGCAATGCATTTCTTAAAGCAATGTCATTGCCTCAGAATGAGAAAAAAAACAATTGATATTTCAAATTTTGATTTTGCATGTAAATATCTCGGCCATTTTTCAATCGATTTTCCTTAAATTTTCTTTGTATGAAAGTTTAATAAAATCACTTTGGAGAAATAAGAAAATATTTACCGTTATCTCTCTAATTCAATTTCTTATGTTGTTTTCAAAAAAAGTCTAAAATATTCAATTTTTGCTCAAAAATTGGAGCGGACATTTTTTTTTTGTAATTTTATTTTTTTTTTTTTTCTGTTGTCTTCTCTCACACTCTTTCATATAACATATCATTTATTTGCAAAAATTGCTTCATTTTGATATATAATTTAATAAAGTGTTTCTATCATCGAAAATCATGAGCTATCTATCCCCTATGATTTTTTTGATGAAAATTACATTTTTCAAAATGTTGTTTTTGTATTTTTTACAAAATTCTACAGCTTAAAAAATTATTTCTGTGAAAAACTTTTTCAAATATTTCAAACAACTCCAAAGTTATATACACAAATCTATGTTTTAAGCCATTTCCTTATCTACTTTATATATTATACATATTATTATTATTATTTATATATCTATATATAAATAGGTGTACGCAGAACAGTTAAGAAACATTTTCTCCCGTGTTTCTCAACCATTTTGATATTTTTTTTTAAATCAATAAGAGTAGGGAAAAGGAGTGCACCGAATATCTATGGTTGGCAATTCGACCTCAAATCAGACGTTCCATTCCACTGGTTACATTTGATGGGCGTTGAAGTAAAGGCGAGGCACTTTTCATCAGCCCAAATTTTCGGTATAAATTTTGAACTATAAGTCACAAATCAATGAAACTTGGTAAGAACTTCCTTCCTTGACAAAGGGGCGTGGAAACACTCATACAACTCAAAGTTGTTATATCAAATAGCTTTGGAAGCATTTCTACTAGAAAGTAGAATAAGGGAAGTAGGGTACTGTGACGGGCATTATACAACGGGGTGTGGCTCCGCATATATAAGCCACATTTTTGATATCGAATAGCTTTGAAAGTAAAAATCACAGAACATGGAAAATCAGAATTGAGTTACTGTTTTGTGATTTTCTGCTGGTGGTGCGGTATGAGTGCGGGTACGTTTGCATATGATTGAAGAAAGAAAAAAAATGTTTCCAATAAAAATACAAAAAAAAAATCAATTTTTAAATGGTCGAATCTCGACCAAAGGTGATACTAGTATTATTAAAAATTTGTTTCATCGCACTTTACATGACCTAACTAATTGAAATTATCAAAATGATCCAAATGATCTATTGCCATCTATTACTTTCTATTATCCTCTCCCTCATTATGAAGAAATTGCATTGCTTGTGGTGTTGCCGAACAAAAGCAAATCGTGCATTGATTGCCGAGAGAAGAGAGTGGGTATTGCTTGTTGTTGCCGATTTGTATTTGGTGTTGAGCAAAAACAACTCTTAAGTGTTATGAAAGGCAGTCAACTGAGAGCAATGCAATAACTCACAGTGTGTGTACGTTGAAATAGGTGCATCTGCGCAGCCCTTTAGTATATACCATGCAACCCAAATTTGCGATATCAAATAACTTTAGAGTTATATTTCACACATCCTCGGAAATTCGACCTCAAATCACACGTACCATTCCACTGGTTACATTTAATGGGCATTGAAAGAGGGGTGTGGCATTTTTTAGCAGCCAAATTTTCGGTATAACTTTCAAACTATAAGTCACAAATCAATGAAACTCGGTAGGAACTTCCTATTTAGTCGTGTTCTTCGACTGGAAAAATTGAACGAGCATTAGACAAGGGGGCGTGGCATCACCCATAAAATTCAAAGTTTTTATATTTTTATATTGAATAGCTTTGGAAGTAAATGCCGTATAACAATGAAACTCAATATGGAGTTCTTACCATAGGATATCACCAACCTTCTACTAGAAAGTAGAATATAGGAAGTAGGGTACTGGGATGGGCATTTGACAAATGGGTGTGGCTCCGATCCAAATAATTCAAGTATCCAAATAATTCAATGAAGTTTAGGAAAAAATTAAGCGTATTCAGCGACCCATTTTTATTCCGAATTTGCACCGAATTCGTAAAAATAAAAAAAAAAATAGGTGGCAACCCTATCAGCCATCTTAAATTTTCAAATTCCGACATCAGATTCAAAATCAGCTAAGGGGTCGCTGACTGTTAAACTGTTATATAATTTTGAAAACTCTTAAAATAACATTATTAGGTGGCAACCCTATTGTTAAAATATCATACTTTTGAAATTCTGACATCGGGTTCGGATTCAGCGACCCATTTTTACCTAGTGTTTACCCCAGCACCAAATTCGTTAAAATGAAAAAAAATAGATGGCAACCTTAGTAGCTATCTTTAATTTTAAAAGTCTGAAATCAGATTAGAAATCAGCGGCCCCCTAAAACTGTTAGATAATGTTTAAAACTCATAAAATAACACATTATACGGTGGCAACCCTACTGGCTGCAGCCAGAGCGATTCAAATCGAATGCTCCGTAAGGAATCGTTTGTTTTAATTTATTTATAAATTTATTTCCTCAATCCATTCTAATAATTATGAATTCAAACGAACAAGACGAATTCATGTAGAAATTGTTGAATTTTTTAAAGCAAATGTGAAAAGTAGTTATGACATAAAGGCGAGCGCTGCTCAAATTATTTTGGTCAAATTAAGCATTTGACAGAACTTGAGCTAGCTTTTCGTTTATTTTGGACATTAGCTGCAGCTAGCTCGAGCCTATTATGTTTAGGCCTTAAAGGATAGCGAATGCAAACTCTACCGCTATACCTATAAACAAGTTACAACTGAACACATTACATGGCGATCCTGACACTCCAACTTGTAATCTTAAAAAATTAATTGAATTCGAAAGATGAAGACTAAGAAGATCCTTCTACAACTTGATGAACTCCAAAACTTTAAAATCTTTGAAATAAATCAAAAAATCTTTTTAATACAAATTCAGACTCTTATAAAAATTTTTTAAATTCAAACAACCAACGACGACAACATCCAAAAACCCAGTTCTAGTCTATGTACCTCTTCATATAGGTCCTAAAGCGATAACAATCGAGGACTAAAAGAAACGTCAAGTGCGACGAAATGAACAAAGATTAACAACAACAATAGAAGACATTAATAAAAACCAGAAAAAACGTTGTGGTTCAAAGGTGAAACTATGCAAACGTTTGGCGTACCTCTTGACCATCACCAGAGAAGACGACCAAGCTGGGGCGTTGTTAACGCAACATGCCCTGCAAGAACACTACTGGTAAAAAGACTTATAAATATCTTGGTAGGTATACGGATAGTTTCAGTCAGAAAAATGAAAACTTCCCATCATTTTATACAGAGCATCGGGAAAAAGCTCACTGAAACTCTCATATACGTGTGATTTCATATCCTCTTCTACCGCATAGTTTATTAGTGATAGAATACATATAGACATCTCACTCGCACCGGCTTATACTACCATGGAAATTACCAGTGAAATAACCAACTACTATTTAGCAGCTGAACCAGTTATGATTTTTGTAGAAATAACTAGCAACTTTACCACTTATTTTTGTTAGTTAAACCAGTTATAGCTACCATAGAAATAACTAGCAAACTGGTTAGTTAAACCAGTTATAGCTTCCATAGAAATAACTAGCAATTTTACAACTTATTTATATACCCCTATGTTTAAAAAACGTAAACGGGGTATATTAATTTTGTCACTCCGTTTGTAACGCCCATAAGGAGGCGTGGTAGGTATAGAAAAGTACATATATTCTTGATCAGCATCACCACCCGAGTCGATTTAGCCATGTCCGTCTGTCTGTCCGTGATCACGATTACAGCCGTAATGTTAGAGCTATCATCACGAAATTCGATATTTAAGCTTGTATCTAAAAAATAGTGTATCTAAAAAAGGTCAAGTTCGAAAATGAACCAAATCGAATGAAAATCACACCTACCTCCCATACAAAGTGACTTTATCAAAACGGTAAAATCTCTTAGAATTCCAGAAAAATTAATATATAGACTTGAAATTTTGCACATGAGCTTTGCTATTTAATATACACTCTAAATATGAAATTCAACTAAATCGGATGAAAACCCACCTACCTCCCATGCAAAGTGACTTTATCAAAAATGTAAAATTTCTTTAAATTCCACAAAAATTAATATATGGACTTGCAATTTTGCATATAAACTTTGATATGTATTATGTACACTAAGCCGTATCGAAAAAAAAGTTTGCAATGTTACCGCCTCATATGAACCATTATCTCGAGAAAATTACGGGAGTGCAAAAAATTTTTTTTTGTGGGCGTGGCAAAAACAGCCGAATCGGTTTTTTGCCTATAACTCAGTTATTTATAGTCCGATTATTAAGTTTTATATATCGTTGGAAAGGTTATAACAAGGGCTATATTAATGCTATAAAATATTTGAACTGTGACCTCATCTTGTACTAGTTCTAAACATCACTTTCTAAAATACCCCCTAGTTAACAATTTTTTCTGATGCAGAATTTAAGCCCGTAAAAAATTATTAAATATTTGCAAAAAAAAACTTAACTTTTATTACTAAACAAAAAAGTTATTTTGGTTTTAAGTTTCACTACATATGAATACCCTGAAGGCAAAAACGAAAAGTGTATGGTGTAACAGAAAGCAACAACAACAACAGCATACAAGAACAGGTTTTTCACAAACATACACGATGAAAAAATGCAACAACAACAACACCAACACCAACAACAACAACAACAACAACAACAACAACAACAACAACAACAACAACACCAACGACAACAACAACACCAACAACAACAACAACAACAACATCAACAACAACAACAACAACAACAACAACATCAACAACAACAACAACAACAACAACAATGCTTAATGCACTAAATATTACAATGTAATGCTATAAAGCAGGCCTAATCAGCGAAATGAATAAAAGGGCCAAAGCCTAATTGAGAAAGATAATCGCCTGGTTAAAATAAACAACAAAATACATTAACAACAACAAAAGCGAACATGTTAGTGTCACCACCATCGACGGCAACCTAATTTGTTGCTTTTTTGCAAGTGCAAAGAATGTACTGATCACAAAATCCCAAAAACAAAATATATACGCGACAAGCATGCGTAGAAGAACCCGAGATCGTCTGAATTTCTATTCCACTAACAAAACACACGCACAACAACAATGCCGTGTGCTTGGTGGTCGCGCCGCACGCTTATGCGTTTCGATGCGTATGTTGTTGTTTGTTAGTTATAGTTAATTTTTGCAAGTGCATTTCGTCGTAAATTTGGCGCAAGCAAAATGTGAGTTTTATTTAATTTTAATAAATGGGCCAATTATTACAACAAGGGGCACAAGGGCCACCTTTGTGATTAGGCCTGCTATAACGAAACCTATTTTTGTTAAATTGTTTATTGTTCTTCATGGTTTTTAAGTACAAAAAAAAATTTTTTGAAACATTTTTAAACAATGAAAACAAGCAAAGAAAACATTTTTTAACAAAATCTTTTCGCGACTCGATCTGACTGTAACGCTGTCGGCTATCAAGCTTGGCAAAAATATGGCCCAAACGTTCTTCATCCGTAACGGCGGTAGCAGATTCACTGACAACATGAACGTAACGCTCAGTATTTTGAGAATGAGACAGAAAATCTGAAAATCATTCACATTGTTAAACATTTTCAAAAAGACATTTTTGCAGTTACCTGGAATTTTAATGGTTTCATTCGAATATTGATAGTGTTCCAATTCGCATTGTAAAAAGAATTGCAAACATGGTGGCTCTGTTATGTGGAATTTATTCCAGTCAATCATATCCATATAGAAATTGCTTTTAAAGTTAATAGTGGAACGTGGTACGTAAAAAGTACGAACAGTTGCAGGGGGATCAGTTCGCGCGTCAATAATTTTGGTATATGCATCTGATCGTATGATTCCGGCGTTTGAGCTCTCTATATCTGTTATCATTGAAAGCAAAATATTTTTCGGATGAAAAAAGTATGGATTATTTTCAATTGTTGGACGAATGACCATCTGAACATCCATCGGCAACTGACGGATCCAACGAATGTATTTGAAAACATTTCGACTACCGTGTATAGCTTCAGGCATCTCTTTTACAAGAAACCAGAATGGCGCATAAACTTTTACAACAAACTGGGTCAGTTTTTTTAAAATTTCAGACGGGTGCGTTTTTGTGACATAAAGACGAAGAATTCTTGAAGCGGTTGTTAGCCAGCGTGCAGTACTCAAAGGACCTGGCTTCAAGCTAGCTAATCCTTCATCGCACACACCATTATTTACGGAAACAACCATATGATATAGATAATGTTGATCAGCACGCAGAGTCCAACCATCGATATTGTCAGGCATAGCACCCATCGTAATTGGCTCAAATAATTGTGCAACCTGAATGCAAAAAAAACAACTCAGTACATTTGTGGATAGATTGTGTGACATACATTAACATCAAACTTACAGTGTATTTATCACATTCCGTGATTTATTTTCCGAACTCCTCTGGCCAGATTCCAGGCCCTTTTTGTTTTCCAAAGAAATGTCTCAACAGCGCGCTCAGAGGTAGCTCGTTAAAATGGAACAGGCACACAAACCATTGTAACGGCCGCTGTAAATAACGTTCCATGCATGAAATTACTCCATTGTTACGTCCAGTATTAGTAGCCGTGCCATCACAACTGATAGCTACCAAATGATCGATTTTTAAATTTCCTCTAACCAAAAAGTTCTCTATGGCCTTTTGAAATTCTTGTCCAGTGCCTCGAATTGGTGTTGTATAACCGATAAATTTTGAACCCGGTTCTTTCACTAAAGTCACGTGCTCTTCCATGACTTTCGAACTTTGCTCAGAACAATTTGTTTCTTCAGCGTCAACTCCTTTTTACCATCGAATGAGATACATTGCAACACGTCATTGCTTTTAGATAACGCTTTGGCCTCTGTTCTGAAATTCACACGCTCTCTGTAAACTTTGCTCTTGTCGATGATTATGTCATCGATAAGCAGTAAAAATTGTTCGGCAATATCTTTGGAAAAATTCTTTTTCAATGCTTTATCTGCAATCGCAATACGAATATCTTTTAAAAGCATTGTTGCAAGTAATGCTCCAGCGCGATTTGATGTGCTAGTTCGATCAAGAGCCGAAGAGTAATTTCTTAGTTTTATATCCAATACTTTTAATGTCGATTGAAGTTGCGGCGATATTTCGCGACGGGTTCCTTCGTACCCCAATTCGCTTATCGGGCTTGGAGCATATCCAATTGTAGACGGCACAACCTCAGCACAAGACAAAGTATGTGACAATACTTCTGATCCACTTTCATTTTCATTTTCCGAAATATGATCGAGCGTTAGCAGCCTTGGACCGCACTGATCAATAAAAAATACTTTGGCAGTTTGTGGAATCTCTTTAGCACCGGAGCAGCTGCATCGCTTATTTAATTCACTTCCACATCTGCATAGGCAAATTTTGAATAATTGGCTCCATTCGTTTCGTACAATTCGCATTTCGAAGAATTCTTCGTAGAAATCTGATACTTGTAAACGAGAGCGTTCATTTTTTTTTTATTGAAACACGTTTTATAATTGGTATATTTGCACATTGCCATAGTTCCGATACTTTTGCTATCACAGTTGGTGCGTATTTTATTAATTTTCGACTTTTTGGGAACTCTTGCAGTACCTTCAACCTTTAAAAACAACAAATACTCAATAATATCGCGATTTGTTGGTAATATGGTTTCCTTGATTTCAAGCTGGTTGAATTTCATTTTGCACTTCACTTCAACAGGTTTTTCTAATTAAAAAGCAATCTTTATAAGAATAAGCCACTTTTTGTGGTTATTGATAAGTTAAGCTAATTGCAAGCTAAGCGCTGATGCTAAGCTCTTTTGTTGAGACTGGGAAAGCAAGCGAGTGTTGTAGGAATGACTTTGAGCTTATTAAATGCTTTCATTCGTTGTGAAATAGAATGGAAGCAACGATCAAGTTAAAATTAAGCAAATGAAATAACTATGTAAACATTAAGCGGTTTAATGTTTATTTTAATAAACTTATATGTTATTATTACCTATGTTATATGTTTATGTTATTCTTAAGAATCAAAGATTGACATTGTTGCTTCTGTTGGCGTATTCTGCCCAAGCTCAGCAGCTTCAATCTGCTGGCAAAGACCTAGCGAGTGATCACATATATTTTTCAAGTTAAGTTTTTATTTTTTTTTTTTTAAATTGCAAATTACAAGCAGCAAAAATTTTTTTTTTTGCATTTAAGAACAATGAAGAACAATTGTAATATTTAGTGCATTAAGCATTGTTGTTGTTGTTGTTGTTGTTGTTGTTGTTGTTGTTGTTGTTGTTGTTGTTGTTGTTGTTGTTGTTGTTGTTGTTGTTGGTGTTGGTGTTGGTGTTGTTGTTGTTGTTGTTGTTGTTGTATTTTTTCATCGTGTATGTTTGTGAAAAACCTGTTCTTGTATGCTGTTGTTGTTGTTGCTTTCTGTTACACCATACACTTTTCGTTTTTGCCTTCAGGGTATTCATATGTAGTGAAACTTAAAACCAAAATAACTTTTTTGTTTAGTAATAAAAGTTAAGTTTTTTTTGCAAATATTTAATAATTTTTTACGTGGTTAAATTCTGCATCAGAAAAAATGTTGATTAGGGGGGTATTTTAGAAAGTGATGTTTAGAACTAGTACAAGATGAGGTCACAGTTCAAATATTTTATAGCATTAGTATAGCCCGTGTTATAATCTTTCCAACGATGTATAAAAATTAATAATCGGACTATAAATAACCGATTTATAGACAAAAAACCGATTCGGCTGTTTTTGCCACGCCCACAAAAAAAATTTTTTGCACCCCAGTAATTTTCTCGACATAATAGTTTATATGAGGCGGTAACATTTGGGTTTTTTTTTTTTCATATAGAGCGATACGGCTTAATGTACACTGTGTATTTCACTCAACCAAATCGAGTGGAAACCACACCCACCTTCCATACAAAGTGACTTTATCAAAAAAGAAAAGAGAATATTTTCTGTTAAAATTATTACGAAAATGTTTTTACAAATAAAAAATTTTTTGACTGCTTAAGACTTTGAATATATTTCAATTCGGACTTAGGGGTATTTTAACTTCGGCCCAGTTGAAGATCATTTCTTACTAGTTGTTAGTTAAACTAGTTATAGCTACCATGAAAATAACTATCGAAATGAACCATCGAAATTAATAGAAAATTCAATAAATATACATACAAATGTATATGATTTATTTATTTATGTATTTTTGTAGTTTATGATAAATTTTTTTTCTTAATTGAATAAATTTTTTGTTTGTTTCTGTTGTTTCTTAATTCAACAGCTTTTTTTATAGATTTTTCGAAGTTAATTCTTCCTTCAAATTTAAAAACATCTGTAAGAAATAAAAAAAGTTGTTAGGAACATATTAAAAAATTGAAAACGCCATACATACCAAACATATTTACATCAACGAGCTTAAGATTCTGGAGCGCTTTTTTGCCACATCTACCATCCCAATTAAAAAAGTTTACAAATTCGTCCGAAAACATTCTCTTGAAAACCTGTAAAGATATGTCGTCTGCAATAAAAGGAATGAATAATGAAGAATTTAAATGACATATTAACATTATGAAAGCTTATTTTCTATTACCATTGCTTCAGAGTACTCAATTGTTTTTAGCTTTTCCTCAACATCGAATGCTGCATCTACTAATAAGAGTGGCAAGGTGGTAGCAATGTCAATTAGAAGTTCGTCTTCTACCTCCCCTTTCAGGCGTTGAACTGCATGTACAATTTTTCTTGTCAGCACTTTTGTCTCTGATAGAGTGGTTTAGTGCCATTATTTCACTTTTATGAACCATCTGAAATACCACAAAATTTAATGAAATAAAAAACACAATGAAAAAAAACATTTTCAGCTACATCTTGCTCTATTTTAGCCACACGCGTTTCGATTTGAATTTGGCTATCGGAAATTTTTTGCAGCATTTTTATTACAGAGAGAATATTTATATAAGAGAGAATATTGTTAGTTAAATATTAACAAAACTAAAAACTTCTTGAATGAGTACATACTTGCGTTGCATGAACAAGTAGGTTTAAAGCTTTTGCCGTTATTTTCAGTTAAGTAGTTTCCAGTATTAAAATTTGTGGAATTTGGAGCTTCATTGTATTCCGTATTTATTTGTATTTAACTTTTTATTTTTTGTTGTTTTGATGATAACACTGAAAACAGAGGTATATGATTAATAAGATTAATGTACGAATTCAAAAATTGGATTTTCCATTTGGAGTTGGCGCACTAGGTTTTGACATAGTAGGTTCTTCGAACCCTTCCAAATAACTGCCATCGCTATCAAAAGTCTTAATTTTCTTATATTTCTATCTACTAATAAGCATAATTTACAGTTAATTTTCAAATTCGTATATAAAAACAATATGAATCTTTTTCTTTCTGGGAATTGATTTGAAATTAACTTTTTTTAGAAAATTTGACGTTTAAAATATCTGGTTTATTTCTTTCGCGAAGCCTTAATTGAAGTTGTTGCAAGATTTTGTTAGGTTTTCTTAATAGCTTCTTTAAATACTGCATATAATTTTCAAATTTATATGCTGAAAAAGTATCCAGCGGTCCAAACTGCTTTACGCAGTCTGACACATGCAACAAACCATGGACGTTAAAACTTATGAGATGATCCCCATAAATATTACTGAATAATTCAACGAATTCTAAGATTTTTTTGGGCTATATTGCATTCAGTTTTATATGACTTTTCGCAGGATAAGAGTCTTATGCCTGTATGAATTAAAAGAAAATGGTAATACAAATAGTCATTTATACAATCTTTCAAAACAAATATACCCAAGTACAATAAAAATTGCCTATACTCTGTTGATTTCCAATTACTGATTTCTTCGAATGTTCTACATACACGCCCGAACTCAGATGGAACTAAATTGGAAAGATAACTTAATTTTTCGTTAATTTTTGACACATTTGCATTTTTTATCAACAATTGGATCATTTTTTTAACGACACCTAAGTCAATGAGGTACATATGATCGAGTGGAAACTGTGAAACCATCTCGAAATTAACTTTTTCTAATATTATTTCTTGGAGGACGATCCTCACAAGGCAACGCGTGAGGGTCAAGGGGGCGATCTTCACATGGCAACGTGTCTGACTGCCTCAACCTGGTGAGGCCAGCATTATCCATGTCGAACTCGTCTCAAGTCGACTCAAACCTCTGCGTGGTGTCCTCTAGAAACGGCAAATTGGCAACCGTTAGTTTGACGGCTAATGTGAGCGGCGGGCTCCCCCTGCCTTTAAAGGGTTGTGCGTTGGGTTTGAAGCCCACCACGTAAAAACAAAATTTCAATGAAACGCATAAGAAATAAGATAAAAATTATCCCCAAATCTGATGACGACTACCGCAAACGAAAAACTGACAATGATTTACGGATATGCACCTGGAACGTCCGAACCCTTAATTGGGATGGTGCCTCTATCCAACTGATAGATATCTTAGAAAGATACAAAGCTGATATCACTGCAATCCAAGAAATGCGATGGAAGGGCAGGGTTGCTCACGGCAAGCATCCTGTGATATCTACTACAGCGGCCATGCGGAGAAGCACGAATTTGGATGCGGATTCGTGGTTGGCAAGCGACTACGGCATCATGTCCTGCGATTCACACCTGTGAACGAACGACTTGCCATAATCCGTGTCAAGGCAAGATTCTTCAATATAAGCCTGATTTGTGCGCACGCTCCGACAGAAGACAAGGACGATGAGACCAAAGACAGCTTCTACGAGCGCCTTGAAGAGGCCTATGAGCGCAGCCCCCGCCACGACATAAAAATCGTGCTTGGTGACTTCAACGCCAAGGTGGGAAAAGAAAATATCTTTGGTCCTACAGTCGGAAAGTTCAGCCTCCACGACAATACCTCCGATAACGGAATGAGGCTGATTGACTTTGCCGCAGCGCGAAACATGGTCGTTAGTAGCACTAGATTCAAGCATCTCGATATTCATAAAGCAACTTGGCTGTCTCCTGATCAAAAGACGCGTAACCAAATTGATCACGTTTTGATTGACGGAAGGCACTCTTCCAATGTTTTAGATGTACGCACGATCCGTGGTGCCAATATAGACTCGGATCATTATCTTGTCGCAGCCAAGATCCGTACACGCCTGTGCGCAACGAAGAATGCGCGCAATCCAGCACAGAGAAAGCTAGACGTCGAAAAGCTGCAATCAAAACAAACAGCCGAAGACTTCGCTACTCGACTGTCACTCCTGCTTCAAGAAAGCACTCCTCCGATCGACGATATATGCGCGCAGTGGAATCACATTTCCCAGTCTATGCGTACGGCTGCCGAAGAGGTGATAGGCTATCACCGCCCTCGCCGAAACCAGTGGCACGACCAAGAGTGTCGCGACGCCACTGCAGAAAAAGACGCCGCCTACAAAGCCACCCTGCAGTCGGTTGTAACGCGTGCTGCTAAAGAGCGATACAAAGAGAAGAGGAGGGAAGAGAGACGCATTTTCAGGCGAAAGAAAAGGGAACCAGAAATGCGTGAGTGCGAGAAAATTGAGATGCATGGTGACAGGAATGAGGTCCGAAAATTTTCCGAAAAATAAGACACCTGGCCGATGGTTTCAAGACCGGGGCCTCTTCCTGCAAGGATGAAAATGGGAATCTAGTGACAGATATCCAGAGTACACTGATGATGTGGAGGGAACACTTCTCTAGGCTTCTGAATGGTGACGACGACAACAATCCCGCCAATAGAGATGATATCCCGGAAATCCCAATTGTGGACGACAGCGTTGAAGTTCCGCTGCCCGACCATAGTGAAGTCTTGAAAGCTATAGCTCGGCTTAAAAACAACAAAGCCGCAGGAGCCCATGGCTTACCGGCTGAGCTCTTCAAGAATGGAGGCGAAGCTCTATTTAAATGCATTCATGAGCTTCTATGCAGAATATGGTCGGAAGAATGCATTCCAAACGATTGGAACCTCAGTGTGCTCTGCCCAATCCACAAGAAAGGCGATCCCACAATTTGCGCCAACTACCGTGGGATAAGCCTTCTGAATATCGCATATAAGGTCCTGTCAAGCGTACTATGTGAAAGACTAAAGCCCATCGTAAACCAGCTGATTGGACCTTATCAGTGTGGCTTCAGACCTTATCAGTGTGGCTTCAGACCTGGTAAATCCACCATAGACCAGATATTTACGCTACGACAAATCTTGGAGAAGACCCTAGAAAAACAGATCGACACACACCATCTTTTTGTCGATTATAAAGCCGCCTTCGACAGTCCTATAAGGAATTATCTATACTCCATGTCTGAATTTGGTATTCCTGCAAAGCTCATCCGTCTTTGCAGAATGACACTGAGCAACACCAGCAGCACAGTTAAGATCGGGAAGGATCTCACTCCTCCATCGATACCAAACGAGGTTTCAGACAAGGTGATTCCTTATCGTGCGACTTTTTCAACCTGATGATGGAGAAGATCATCCGAGCTGCTGATTTGAGACGCAGCGGCACGATATTCTACAAAAGTATTATGCTGCTGGCGTATGCTGATGATATCGATATCATTGGCCATAATACGCGCGAAGTCAGTGCAGCATTCTCCAGATTAGCGAAAGAGTCGAGTCGAATGG
Organism: Pherbina coryleti; assembly: GCA_943735915.1. NCBI lineage: Eukaryota > Metazoa > Arthropoda > Insecta > Diptera > Sciomyzidae > Pherbina > Pherbina coryleti. Next base: position 86,487,918 of record OX030948.1, read on the forward strand.
GTCTTGCAGTGAACGCAGATAAGACGAAATACCTAGTGTCAACAAATAAACAGTCCCAGCGTCTTGGAAACCACGTCACTGTTGACAACATCTCCTTCGAGGTTGTTAAGGACTTCGTCTACCTGGGATCCAGCATTAACTCTTTCAACGATGTTAGTATTGAGATAAAACGAAGGATAACTCTTGCCAACAGGTGTTACTTTGGGCTGAGTAGGCAATTGAGAAGCAGAGCCCTCTCTCGACGAACAAAACTCACGCTCTATAAGTCACTAATCATGCCCGTCCTATTATATGCAGCACAAACCTGGACGTTGAGCAGTTCTGATGAAAAGACTCTGGGAGCCTTCGAGAGAAAGATCCTTCGTAAAATCTTCGGTCCAATCTGCGTCAATGGCGAGTACCGAATTCGATGGAACCACGAACTGTATGAGCTGTACGCTGACATCGACATAGTTAAGCGCATTAAAATCGAGCGGCTCCGCTGGCTAGGTCATGTTGAGCGAATGGAAAACGACGCTCCAGCGAAAAAAATATTCGGTTCGGTGCCCGGTGGTGGTCAACGCAGAAGAGGATGCCCACATCTTCGTTGGAAGGATCAGGTGTTGGATAACCTGACCACGCTTGGTGTTTCCAACTGGCGCCAGCAAGCGCAAAACAGAAATGGCTGGCGCAATTTCTTATACGAGGCCAAAACCGACCTTCGGTTGTAAGCGCCAGATAAGTAAGTAAGTAATATGCAAACTTTAATAAGCTATAACTTAAAAAATAGAAATTTTTAAGAAATAAAAAGTCCAGTTTGCACATCTAGAGGTCTAAACCTATCAAGAAATTTATTTAAATTGCTCGGGCGAACACTAGGTAAAACTGGGTCGCTGAATCCGAAATCGTTGTCAGTATTTTAAAATTATAAAATTTTTAACAAAAGGGTTGCCACCTTATAACGTATTTTTTACGAGTTTTAAACATTGTAAAACAGTTTTAGGGGGGTCACCGTTTTCGAATCTGATGTCAGAATTTTAAAATTAAAGATAGCTAAAAGGGTTGCCACCTAATTTTTTTTATTTTTACGAATTCAGAGCTGGGCGAACACTAGGTAAAAATGGATCGCTGTCATTGTCAAAATTTCAAAATTAAGAAATTTTCAACAATGGGGTTGCCACCTAATAATATGTTGCTTTAAGAGTTTTGAACATTATCTAACAGTTTTAGGGGGTAGCTGATTTCGAATCTGATGTGAGAATTTTAAAATTTAAGACGGCTGATAGGATTGCCAACTAATTTTTTTTTACGAATTCGTTGCTGGGGCGAACACTAGGTAAAAATTTCAAAATTATGAAATTTTCAACAATGGGGTTGCCACCTAATAAAATTTTTTTAAAGTTTTAAACATAAAACAATTTTAGGGGGTCGCCGATTTCAAATCTGGGTTCAGAATTTTAAAATTAAAAATAGCTACAAAGGTTGCCACCTAATTTTTTTAATTTTTCCGAATTCTGTGCTTCTGTGAATGGAAGTGTGGTAACCCCTTTCTCTGATCTTACTAAATTCGTTTTTTATTTTTTACTTTTACCGTTAACAACGCTAACAAAGAGAACATTTTCAATAATGAGTCTTATAAAAACAAAACAAAGAAATTCAATTAAAATGTTAAAAAATAGAAAAAATTAGGTGGCAACTCTAACAGCTATCTTAAATTTTAAAATTCTGACATAAGATTCGAAATCAGCGACCCCCTTAAACCGTTGGATAATGTTTAAAACTCGTAAAAAAAATATTATTAGGTGGCAACCCTATATGGATAAAAATTTCACAATTTTGAAATTCTGACAACGGATTCGGATTCAGCGGCCCATTTCTACCTAGTGTTCGCCCCAGCAACGAATTCGTAAAAATTAAAAAAAAATTGGTGGCAACTCTATTAGCCATTTAAAATTTTAAATTTCTGACATCAGATTCGAAATCAGTGACCCCCTAAAACTGTTAGTTAATGTTTAAAAATTTAAAAAAAAGACTATTAGGTGGCAAACCTTTTGTTAAAATATCATACTTTTGAAATTCTGACATCGGATTCGGATTCAGCGACCCATTTTTACCTAGTGTTCACCCCAGCACGGAATTTTTTAAACTACAAAGAATGTAGGTGGCAACCTATCCGCCATCTTTAATTTTTAAAATTCTGAAATCGGATTCGAAATCAGCCACCCCCTAAAACTGCTAAACACGAAATCGCTTAAGTCTTAAGTTCTTAAGTTCTTAAGAACTCCATATTGAGTTTCATTGTTATATGGCATTTACTTCCAAAGCTATTCAATATAAAAACTTTGAATTGTATGGGTGGTGCCACGCCCCCTTGTCTAATGCTCGTTCAATGTTCCAGTCGAAGAACACGACTAAATAGGAAGTTCCTACCGAGTTTCATTGATTTGTGTCTTATAGTTCGAAAGTTATACCGAAAATTTGGCTGCTAAAAAATGCCACACCCCTCTTTCAATGCCCATTAAATGTAACCAGTGGAATGGTACGTGTGATTTGAGGTCGAATTTCCGAGGATGTGTGAAATATAACTCTAAAGTTATTTGATATCACAAATTTGGGTTGTATGGTATGTACCACACCCATTATAGATATTCGGTGCACTCCATCTCCCTAATCTTATTGATTTAAAAAAAAATTATCAAAATCGGTTGGGAAACACGGGAGAAAATGGTTCTTAGCTGTTTTGCCTACGCCTATTTATATATAGAATATTATTAAAAATTGAAAAAAATACATTTTCATACTAAACAAGTAAATCTCCTATTATAATATGAATTATTAATAAGAAAATCCCTTTTTTTGGCTTTTTAATTATTCACTTAATGATTTTTTACCAGAACTTGTAGAATATGAAACCTAAAGACACAGCATAACTCCAAGCGATCTGCTGTTGTTTATATAACTTTCCAGTCAGTGCACACTTCTTTGTCGAATCGTGCCTAACATTGCTTTGGTTTTAGTTTGTTCTTGTTCTGCTCAAGCGACGAGTGCTCTCTGTAGTGTTAGGCTTGATTTCATTAATGAGAACAAAACATAGCAAAAGCTTGCACCACAAACGAGTGCTTTAAAACGCATTTCAAGCGCACTCGTACAGAGGTTTAGTAGATAATTCCATCTAAGTCCATTATTATGGATTTAGTTCTATTCATAAGAAGTTAAAAAAGCTGTCCAGAATCTATTGCCTGTTTAGTATGTTCTGTCGCTAGTAGTGCATTAACTGTTTCGGTTAGCTTATTAATCTTCATCTGTACTTCTGTATTATTACACTGTGCAACAGTGAACAAAATAACAGTATGCCACTATATAGGTTCGATACTATGATCAGTGGTGAGTATAACTCTAGCGCGGTTTCGCGAGTTTGGCGCCCGTTTCATTTTAATGGCCCATTTTATATTGTGGGTTTTAGTAATTTTCCCAAAAAAAGGAACTATCAGTTTTTCTTCAATAACTCCGTCAGAAATAGATATATCGGTTTATTGTCTTTGGCAAAGTTGTAGCTAACAATTCAATAAACAAACATATAAACAAAACATACTTGTAAATTAATTTGTTGTATTTTTTTTTAATTTAATGTCAAAAAAATTTTAATTTTTTTCGGTTTTTTTGGGCATAACTTCAAACGAATCCAAAATTTTCCTATACTATCTTCTACAAAATTGTAGCCGAAGAAAAATTTAACAACTCTTGTGAACATACGTATGTGATCTGAACGTGTCTACACTACTTAAAAAGCTCAAAAAGATAATTTTTTAAGTGAAACATTTGAATTTTTTGGGCTGTTTTCGCAATTTTCGACGAAAACTCCTAAACTAAGCAAATTTTTTACCAAATATCTTCCACAAAATTGTAGCCGAAAAAAAATTAAACAACTCCTGTGAACATACTTATATAATCTGAACAGGTAAACAGTACTTAAAAAGCTCAAAAACACCATGTTTTTTATTTTATACTAGCTTTTTCAGGCGCGCGTTGCTGCACCCAGCAATTATATTCGAAACTTTTCTTAGACCCATAGTTTAACACCACTGTCATTTTCCACTGCCCGTTACAGTTTCCCCAGTTACAGTTACAGTTTAAATAGTAACTCCATTTTGAGTTTGTATGTAAATACTGCTACTTTTACTTTCAAAGCTATTCGATAATACAAATTTTAATTGTATGGGCGGAGCCACACCCCCTTATATAATGCCCATCCCAGTTTTCTAGTAGATGGACATTGCCCAGTTTTAGTACAGTTGCCGACAGTGAGCATACAAACTAAATTACCAAAATGTAGCCAAATCGACGAAAACCATAGGAATTATAGCATTTTTATTGATTTGTGGGCGGTAAAAGGGGGTGTGACAGAAATAAAAACCATCTTGTGCTTGAAAAAAATGTACTGCCAAAATTTCAGCTCGATCGACTCAGCAATTTTGAAGTTTCCAGCCAACACACAGACATCATTTTGCTTTTTGTATAATATTTTGAAAAAAGATTATTGGCTATAACTTTTGATTGGTAAGAGATACTGAGATAATTTTTTTTAATAAATTATTATTTTAGCTTGTAAATTTATTCAAAAATATGAAACCACAATATTGGAAAAAAAAAATTTCTTCAAAAAAATCAAGGGGTAGGCCTTGTTTTTTGAATCACAAAAATGGTTTAATTTTTGCGTAAAATTGAAATAACTTTTGCTTATAAATGTTATAATTTTTGAATAGAGTTGACAATTTGTGAATTTGAATTTAAATTATTTTTACAACAAAAACAAATTTTGAGTCTTTTTTTGAGGAAAACTCCAAAATTTCAGACCTTTTTTGAAAAAAATATATAAAATATATATACTCAACTAACGGTATTTTTGCAATAAGGTTTTCATAGTAGTTTGATGAAGCTTTAAGACAAAAAAAAATTTAACAAAATGTATAAAAAAGCAGCGGAGATATTTGAATCGAACGTCACAAAATTAAATTTCTGATTGTTTTTTTTTCATTTTTGAGCACGATGTTGCATTAAATATATTGTTGTAGTAAAATTTTTCATAGTTTTCAAGATATGTTCATGTTTTTTATATCAAAATAACGGAATTTTTTTTAGTTTTACTAAATTTAAGAAATATTTTATATTTTGTAAATATTTGCATATATAACCTAAGAAAACAACTAAAAATATGCGATTTTGTAAAAAATTTGTACTACAGCACCATCTGGTGTCCAAGGTGGTTCAAATAAGATACTGTCTCAAAAAACTCATTGTACCTGAAAACTACTATATACCAATTTTTATTCTAATCGCATGAGCGGTTTGGGAGTTTTAGGTGGTTTTGCGAAAATTTTGTACTACAGCGCCCTCTGGTGTTCAAGATAGGTCAAAAAAGATAGCAGCAAAACACTCAGCGTACATGAAACCCACTGTATACCACGTTTAATTTTAATCGCATAAGCAGTTTGTGAGTTTTAGGCAGTTTTTTAAAAAAATTGTACTACAGCGCCCTCTGGTGTTCAAGGTGGATCAAAATTGATAGCCCACAAACACGCACCGTACCAAAAACCTTCTATACACAAATTTTCATGCTAATCGGATAAGTAGTTTAGGAGTCTATTGCGGCCTTACAAACATAATTTCCTTTTTTATATATATAGATATACTTTAGTGATAAATGATGATGATGTTATTTTTGGAATCAATGACCTTAACCGGCAAGGTCTTGCAAATCTTTGTTGCTCGAAAATCATCATCAGTCTTGAAGGTCTTCAAGAAATGTATCTTCTACTTCTTCGCCATCCACTTCCATGTGCTCAACTTTAGTATCGTGAAACAAATTACTCGTGCACCAGCATATTTCGGCCATAAAAGCGTCTGGGGATCCTTTTTCTCGATATCTGAATGTAAGCAAGCCAGTTATTATAAATTTGTCTTAATATAAAAATATATAGGTAAGATTTGCAAGACCTTGCCGGTTAAGGTGATTGATTCCAAAAATAACATCATCATCATTTATCACTAAAGTATATATTAAATAAAAAACATGGTGTTTTTGAGCTTTTTAAGTACTGTTGACCTGTTCAGATTATATAAGCATGTTCACAAGAGTTGTTTAATTTTTTTTCGGCTACAATTTTGTGGAAGATATTTGGTTAAAAATTTGTATAGTTTAGGAGTTATCGTCGAAAAATTGCGAAAACAGCCCAAAAAATTCAAATTTTTTACTTAAGGTAGGAGATATCTGGTTCAAAGCAGAAAAAAACGTGTAACTTTTTTAAAGTCGTGTAACTTTTTTTTTGATATATCAATGTTGGGTTTTTTATTTAAAAATAGACGTAATTTACTTGTGATTTTTTTTTTTTTGTATGATAACATATATTTTACCCCCCCCCCCCCCCCCTCCCATCACATTGCTTTAAAAATGGCTCCTCAAAAAAAAGTTGTCTGAGTAATGACACGTTTCAAAAAAATTGAGACCACCTATTGACTCGCTGTTTGATGGATATCGTCGGAAATTGTGTCAGGCAGGTCTCTTACCTCGGAAATACCGGAAATGTCAAATTTGACAAAATGGCGCGCATTATAAAAAAATATTCAAAAATCGACCTATTTTTTTGGGGGTTAATTGCCCCACCACCGTCAGGAGGGGGATTTTGGCCGATTTTACAGGTAAGGTAACAGCCCGGGATGATAACGGTTAAAATGGCACCAGCCGCATGTCTCTATCTAGTCTAGTTTTTGACAAAACGTGTCATAAATAAAAAAAAAGTCATTTCGAGAAAAACGCATTTAAAGTTTTATTTAACAACATTTTTACATTTTTTAGTGAATAATTCATTTTAAAGAAATCCAAAATTCTTTTAGGACAATGTTTCTGAAGGGTTTTAGAATAGATTTATAAAAAAAAAATCGATAAAAACCAGATATCTTAACTTAAAAAATTATATTTTGAGCTTTTTAAGTAGTGTAGACACTTTCAGATCACATAAGTATGTTTTCTGGAGTTGTTAAATTTTTCTTCGGCTACAATTTTGTAGAAGATAGTATAGGAAAAATTTGGATTCGCTTAAAGTTATGCCCAAAAAAACCGAAAAAAATTAAAATTTTTTTGACATTTAAATTAAAAAAAAAATACAACAAATTATTTTACAAGTATGTTTTGTTTATATGTTTGTTTATTGAATTGTTAGCTACAACTTTGCCAAAGACAATAAACCGATATATCTATTTCTGACGGAGTTATTGAAGAAAAACTGATAGTACCTTTTTTTGGCAAAATTACTAAAACCCATAATATAAAATGGGCCATTAAAATGAAACGGGCGCCAAACTCGCGAAACCGCGCTAGAGTTATACTCACCACTGATCATAGTATCGAACCTATATAGTGGCATACTGTTATTTTGTTCACTGTTGCACAGTGTAATAATACAGAAGTACAGATGAAGATTAATAAGCTAACCGAAACAGTTAATGCACTACTAGCGACAGAACATACTAAACAGGCAATAGATTCTGGACAGCTTTTTTAACTTCTTATGAATAGAACTAAATCCATAATAATGGACTTAGATGGAATTATCTACTAAACCTCTGTACGAGTGCGCTTGAAATGCGTTTTAAAGCACTCGTTTGTGGTGCAAGCTTTTGCTATGTTTTGTTCTCATTAATGAAATCAAGCCTAACACTACAGAGAGCACTCGTCGCTTGAGCAGAACAAGAACAAACTAAAACCAAAGCAATGTTAGGCACGATTCGACAATGAAGTGTGCACTGACTGGAAAGTTATATAAACAACAGCAGAACGCTTGGAGTTATGCTGTGTCTTTAGGTTTCATATTCTACAAGTTCTGGTAAAAAATCATTAAGTGAATAATTAAAAAGCCAAAAAAAGGGATTTTCTTATTAATAATTCATATTATAATAGGAGATTTACTTGTTTAGTATGAAAATGCATTTTTTTCAATTTTTAATAATATTCTAATAATATATAATATAATAATATAAATAGGCGTAGGCAAAACAGCTAAGAACCATTTTCTCCCGTGTTTCCCAACCGATTTTGATAATTTTTTTTTAAATCAATAAGATTAGGGAGATGGAGTGCACCGAATATCTATAATGGGTGTGGTACATACCATACAACCCAAATTTGTGATATCAAATAACTTTAGAGTTATATTTCACACATCCTCGGAAATTCGACCTCAAATCACACGTACCATTCCACTGGTTACATTTAATGGGCATTGAAAGAGGGGTGTGGCATTTTTTAGCAGCCAAATTTTCGGTATAACTTTCGAACTATAAGTCACAAATCAATGAAACTCGGTAGGAACTTCCTATTTAGTCGTGTTCTTCGACTGGAACATTGAACGAGCATTAGACAAGGGGGCATGGCACCACCCATACAATTCAAAGTTTTTATATTTTTATATTGAAAAGCTTTGGAAGTAAATGCCATATAACAATGAAACTCAATATGGAGTTCTTGCCATAGGATATCACCAACCTTCTACTAGAAAGTAGAATATAGGAAGTAGGGTACTGGGATGGGCATTTGACAAATGGGTGTGGCTCCGATCCAAATAATTCAAGTATCCAAATAATTCAATGAAGTTTAGGTAAAACTTAAGCGTATTAATACCTTAATACGCTTAAGAACTTAAGACTTAGCGATTTCGTGTTTAGCTGTTTTAGGGGGTGGCTGATTTCGAATCCGATTTCAGAATTTTAAAAATTAAAGATGGCGGATAGGTTCTACATTCTTTGTAGTTTAAAAAATTTCGTGCTGGGGTGAACACTAGGTAAAAATGGGTCGCTGAATCCGAATCCGATGTCAGAATTTCAAAAGTATGATATTTTAACAAAAGGTTTGCCACCTAATAGTCTTTTTTTTTAAATTTTTAAACATTATCTAACAGTTTTAGGGGGTCACTGATTTCGAATCTGATGTCAGAAATTTAAAATTTTAAATATCTAATAGAGTTGCCACCAATTTTTTTTTTAATTTTTACGAATTCGTTGCTGGGGCGAACACTAGGTAAAACTGGGTCGCTGAATCCGAAATCGTTGTCAGTATTTCAAAATTGTGAAATTTTTATCCATATAGGGTTGCCACCTAATAATATTTTTTTTACGAGTTTTAAACATTATCCAACGAGCAATTTAAATAAATTTCTTGATAGGTTTATACCTCTAGATGTGCAAATTGGACTTTTTATTTCTTAAAAATTTCTATTTTTTAAGTTATAGCTTATTAAAGTTTGCATATTACTTACTTACTTATCTGGCGCTTACAACCGAAGGTCGGTTTTGGCCTCGTATAAGAAATTGCGCCAGCCATTTCTGTTTTGCGCTTGCTGGCGCCAGTTGGAAACACCAAGTGTAGTCAGGTTATCCAACACCTGATCCTTCCAACGAAGATGTGGGCATCCTCTTCTGCGTTGACCACCACCGGTCACCGAATCGAATATGTTTTTCGCTGGAGCGTCGTTTTCCATTCGCTCAACATGACCTTGTCAGCGGAGCCGCTCGATTTTAATACGCTTAACTATGTCGATGTCAACGTACAGCTCATACAGCTTGTGGTTCCATCGAATTCGGTACTCGCCATTGACGCAGATTGGACCGAAGATCTTACGAAGGATCTTTCTCTCGAAGGCTCCCAAAGTATTTTCATCAGAACTGCTCAACGTCCAGGTTTGTGCTGCATATAATAGGACGGGCATGATTAGTGACTTATAGAGCTAGAGTTTTGTTCGTCGAGAGAGGGCTCTGCTTCTCAATTGGCTACTCAGCCCAAAGTAACACCTGTTGCCAAGAGTTATCCTTCGCTTTATCTAAATACTGACATCGTTGAAAGAGTTAATGCTGGATCCCAGGTAGACGAAGTCCTTAACAACCTCGAAGAAGATATTGTCAACAGTGACGTGGTTTCCAAGACGCTGGGACTGTTTATTTGTTGACACTAGGTATTTCGTCTTATCTGCGTTCACTACAAGACTCTTTCGCTAACCTGGAGAATGCTGCGCTGACTTCGCGCGTATTATGGCCAATGATATCGATATCATCAGCATACGCCAGCAGCATAATACTTTTGTAGAATATCGTGCAACTGCGTCTCAAATCAGAGGCTCGGATGATCTTCTCCATCATTAGGTTGAAAAAGTCGCACGATAAGGAATCACCTTGTCTGAAACCTCGTTTGGTATCGAATGGAGTAGTGAGGTCTGTGCCGATTTTAACTGTGCTGCTGGTGTTGCTCAGTGTCATTCTGTATTCTGTGTCGGATGAGCTTTGCAGGAATACCAAATTCAGACATGGTGGAATATAGATGATTCCTTATTGGACTGTCGAAGGCGGCTTTGTAATCGACAAAAAGATGGTGTGTGTCGATTTGTTTTTCTAGGGTCTTCTCCAAGATTTGTCGTAGCGTAAGTATCTGGTGTATGGTGGATTTGCCAGTCGAGTAGCGAAGTCTTCGGCTGTTCGTTTTGATTGCAGCTTTCCGACATCTAGCTTTCTCTGTGCTGGATTGTACGCATTCTTGGTTGCGCACAGACGTGAACGGATCTTGGCTGCGACAAGATAATGGTCCGAGTCTATATTGGCACCACGGATCGTGCGTACATCTAAAACATTGGAAGAGTGCCTTCCGTCAATCAAAACGTGATCAATTTGGTTGCGCGTCTTTGGATCAGGAGACAGCCAAGTTGCTTTATGAATATTGAGATAGCTTGAATATATAGATAGCTTGAATCTAGTGCTACTAACGACCATGTTTTGCGCTGCGGCAAAGTCAATCAGCCTCATTCCGTTGTCGGAGGTATTGTCATGTAGGATGAACTTTCCGACTGTTGAACCAAAAATATTTGCTTTTCCCACCTAGGCGTTGAAGTCACCAAGCACGATTTTTATGTCGTGGCGGGGGCTACGCTCATAGGCCTCTTCAAGGCGCTCGTAGAAGCTGTCTTTGGTCTCATCGTCCTTATCTTCTGTCGGAGCGTGCGCACAAATCAGGCTTATGTTAAAAAATCTTGCCTTGACACGGATTATGGCAAGTCGTTCGTTCACAGGTGTGAATCGCAGGACATGATGCCGTAGTCTCTTGCCAACCACAAATCCGCATCCAAATTCGTGCTTCTCCGCATGGCCGCTGTAGTAGATATCACAGTATGCTTGCCGTGAGCAACCCTGCCCCTTCCATCGCATTT
>OX030948.1:91687120-91934620 GCA_943735915.1 Pherbina coryleti
GGAGTCGAATGTCCGAACAGAGCTCCCAAAAAAAAAAAAAACATTTAATTAGTCATAACTGTCTAAATGAGCTTATGGGATTATACTGCTTACTAAGCGAGTGCATCTGAGCAAACGGTCGAGGGGCGCATTGAAGCAACCGTCTCGCAACATCCAGTAGGCCCGAATGCACTGCCGCGCACAGCATAAACCCGCAAGAGAAATAAAAAAAAGAAAAAATTTTTAATGAACTCGAAGAAAAGAAAAAAAAAACTATCACTTATTTAAGTTTAACCACTACTGCAGGTCACTTTATTATACAAGAAAAAAATAGATAGGCACTATATCGCGGTTCAAACTAGGGCCGCACGCCCTTCACCTGACAATCCGGCAAATGAGTTTCTAATATTTATTAAAACAGATATAAAAAAAAAACGATCACGAATAAAGCTGACACTGCATGCTAAAAAAACAATATTTTCTACCATGAGTTCAGAGGACGAGCTCCCAAAAAAAAAACAAACAAAAGAAAAATTTTTGGAACCCGAAATTGTTTTTAAAATTTCGGGCCCCACGTTGGGCGCCATTTTGTAGCGGTGAACTTTTCGGCCTCGGCGTGCGCCCGCTTGCTTTTCTATTCGGTCGCCCTGGTTTTTATTATATTATGTTTGGAGAGCGCCCTTTGAGGCGCTCCTGGTCACAGTGCCAGACGAGAAAAAACCAGGGCGGCCGACCCGCGTACCCGCACAACCGCACCTGTGGGTGCTACCGTCCAGGGCCCGCACGAGCTTGCGTGCCACTTTGCTGCCAGTTCGGGAAGTGGGGGGGTTCTTATCTGGACCGGTAGCACCCCTTTGCCGGTAGCACACAAAAAAATCTCGTGCGGATTTTGGGTTTGGTGAGCTCGTCCTGTGAACTCATGTATCTGTAAAGAAAGATAATAATAAAAAAACAAAACGGAATTTTAATTTTTGAGTGAGAGGGGGGCTCTGTTCCTCCACTCAACCCCAACCGCGACGCTCATGGACCTGATGGTATGGCCCATGCCCCACGATTCCCACCCACCGTGAGGATCCGGGGCGAATATTTTGGGATCCTCCCTAACGCAAACTCACTTCCATCCCTAACCACTTAAATGAAATTTAGTTAATTTTCTTTTTCTATTTTTTTTCTTTTCTTTAATAGGGGGTCTTTAATACACATTTATATTATTTAATTTATATTTATATATATTCTTATCCTATATATAATATATATTTAATATATAATAAAGTATATATTTTGTACATTTTTGTTTACATTTGTTATTTAATCGCGTATTCTATACATAGTTTTGGATACATAGTTTTTATGTATAATATTTTAAGTTGTAGTTTAATTTTTAGTGTTATTTTAAATTTTGATTTTTAAATTTCATTTTATTTTTAAATTATTAAATATATATTAGTTCTTATATTAGTTTTAATATTTCAGTTTTAGTTTTAATTTCAGTTTTAGTTTTGGTTTTAGTTGTGGTTTTAGTTTACATTTTGGTTTAGTTCAAATTTGCGTTTATGTTATACCTTTGGTTTAAATTTAGTTTAGGTGTTTATGTAAATTTAAGTTTTCGTTTAAATTGTAATTTTTGTTTTTAGTTTTAGTTTTAGTTTTCTTTTAATTTAAGTTTTAGTTCAGTTTAAGTTACTTTTAAGTTTAGTTATAGATTGTAATTTAATTGTAGAAATTTTGTTTAAGTTTAAATTATTAAATATCTATTAATTTCAAATTTAGTTTAGATTTCTTATTTCAATTTAAGTTTAAATTTAGTTTAAATTGTAATTTTAGTTTAGAAATTTTGGTTTAAGTTTTAGATGTGTATTTTAATGTAATGTTTAGTTTTAGTTTAGGTTAACTTTATGTTTGAATTTGAGTTTGATGTTTATTCTAATTTTGATTTTGGTTTAAAATTTTATTTTTATTGTTTTACATTTTAAGTTTATTTTTAGTATTAGTTTTACTATATTTGGTTTTTTTTTTTTTTTTTTTTTTTTTTTTTTTTTAGTTTATGTGCATAAATGATGAACTTGTTTAAATGTATAATTAAATGATTGAAAAAAAAAAATATATTTATATATAAGAAGTATATTTTTAGTAATTAAACAGCAATAGTTATTATTAAATAAAATGCACTGTTCAGTTTTGAGTTGTTTTTTTTTTTTAAAGAATTCGAAATTTTAAAGCTTTTATCAGAACTAAACGAAAACTATAAGATAGTTGCAAAAATTATACAATTATTCATTATACTCGAAAATTAAGCGACAGAAAACTACTTAATTTTAAAAATTAATTCTTTTTGTTTTATCTTAGACAAAAATTAAGAAATATTCACGCAAGGATAACATGAATTTATGAAGATGACATTATTTTTCAGCTTAATGTCGTATACGATGTTTTACAACAGGCGAATATCTGTAATTCGACTCATCTAATTGGGTTTTTTTTTTATTTTTTTACTAGCTAATTCTATATATCAATAACAACACGAACAAGTTTCAAAGTCAAACCTGAAAAATATTTCATACGAAAAAAAAAAACAACGTAAACGAACATTAAATTCTTTGTTCAATTTCATTCACAAATGTTTTACACATTTTCTTTCTCGTGACGTTGCTTCCAAATTTAATAATTTTTTAAATTATCAATAAAGCGAAAAACTTATAATTTTAATTCCAAATTAGAGAACTAGTATTTAATGTAGTTAAAATTAGAATTAGTTAAACTAAAAAAAAAATCATAAATATACATTTCTAATGCAAATTCATTTAATATTCTATGAATTTTTACAAAGAAATCTGCATTTCAATATCATAGCTACATTTTTTTAATTGCAATTATTTCATAATCTTGTATGTTTTGTTTGAGCGCATCGATAGTGCAATTTAAGAATAAACTAAAATGAATATTTGTATTCCTTTATATATATATATACATATGCATATATATATATATGAATATATACATATAATATATATATAATATTGTATATAGCATATTATTTGTATTAAACACCACTTGCAGGGGTTTCTTACAATTTCTAATTTTGTGTTGTATCTTCTTTCCTATCGATTTTGTTTGTTCTGCTGCTTTCGAAGAGGATTTGATCCAAGAACACTTGGGTATAATAAAAGAATTTACCTTATTCATATATATGGACTGATGAATATGAGGTGATCTTGAATATATTCAGTGGAAATAACCCCAAACTGCATAGCTCACGTTAAAAGTTTCTTAAAGGTATCTTCGTTTGAATTCAGCAATAGCCTGTGCATTCGTCGATGCTTCCGCAACCGACAAAAGTTGTGCAACCTAATTTCCAAATTGAAATTTTATTTATTGCTCTTCTAATCAGGAATGTATTTATGAATTACTCTTAATTGCAATTTCATGCAGTTCCAACCACGGAGTTTGCCTCTTTATTAGTAGCTAACGAAAGTTTACGCTACAATTTAGCCGATGACAAGCACGCACGTTGTGCCTGAGCAACGAAACAAATCCAAAAGAACGATGGCCGGTCGCTGCGCTGCTTCGCCAACCTTGATCCGCCATCTTCGTTCAATTTTCGGCAATTCACCATCTTTTGTCACCTCAGTGGTGCCAATCGCACGTCATGCGGGTACGTTCACGTAGGTCGTACGTTAAGGACCATTTCACACTTAACGCATGGTGTAAACAATCATGAAAAGGGTATTCATGAGGCGTTTGTGCCATTACAAAACAGTTATTGTAATCAGTCAACCACGTCTTACAAGAACTGAAGGCACTACGCTTTGATGTCTTTGGCGTGAAATACGCCAAGCCGTTTGCCTGCCATATTCATCAGATCGTAGTAGACAGAGGCCATCTTTTTCACAATTTTAGCTTTCTCGAACACATTGGCCAGCTTTGCACTAAAGTGTTCGGACGCTTTGCTTTGGGCAAAGCTGCGACGGTATACAATTTGACCAACCTCAAAACTGGTGGGACGCGAGCGCATGTTGTAGTTCTTTTCATTTATTTCGAATGCCTTACGCAAATTCTGCCTAACCTGCTCTCGGATTAGCTCAGTTCTCTCTTCCGGCTTAATCTGCGCACTTGGGTCCTCTAGAAGTTTCAATTTTCGCAACAGTTCGTAACCCGTGGCATGGCACATCATATTTTGTCCGAAAACAATAAAATATGGCGAAAAACCAGCCGAAGAGTGAACCGAACTACGGAGAGCTGCGCTAATTGAGAACAAAGCCTCTTCCCATTCTTTTTGGTCGGGATGAATGTATGCGCGAACAGCGGCAATTATTGAACGATTTACGCGTTCAACAGCATTGGCCTGTGGAGAGTAATTTGCTATCAGGTTATGCGTCACCCCATATTTCTTAAGGAGATCTTTGAACAGCGAGCTTCGGAATTGAACACCGTTGTCCGTCGTAATCAGTTCGGGAACCCCAAAAACAGCAAAAATTCGTTTTTCCAGGTATTCTACTATTTTCCGGGCGGTGAATGTTCGTATTGGCTCTAAGAAATGAAATTTCGAGAGGTGATCCAACACAATCAACATACCCACGTTCCCTGAGCGTGACCTGGGATATGGTCCCAAAAGGTCCACGTAGAGTCTCTGAAAGATTCGCACAGACGTAGCTTGCTGTCCCATAGGCGGACGAAGTATATAATTTGGGGCCTTAGTCTGTTTGCAAATTTCACAGGACAACACGTAATCACGCACTTGTTTTGCCATTCTGGGCCAAAAATAAAAGATTTTGAGACGGCTGAGCGTTTTTCCAATACCACCATGTGAACTCATTGGGTGATCGTGAGCATTCACTATGAGAGCCGCTCTCAATTCTTCCGGCACCCAGAGTTTCCGGGATTGGTCCTCTTGGATGGGGTCTCCGGTTGCAAACTCGCACCGCTTGTAAACTAAGCCGTCCACTATTTGGATGTCAGGCTGTTGCTGGCCGTCTAGTTGAAAGTCAGAAATCAATTTTAGGTAGGCTTCGGTTCTGAAAAACTTGGACTGAAAATCTATTGCTGGGATAGGGTCCGCTTCATTCTCGGTTAATGCTGCAATTTCAACATTCTCAGGTGAATGCACTCTAGATAGGGAGTCGGGAACAACGTTTTGGCTACCTTTTCGATGACGTATAGTGAATATAAAACCCTGTAACTTCAATGCCCATCGAGCGAGCCTGCCGTGCAAGTCGGTTTGACCCATTAACCATTTGAGCGAAGCATGATCGGTTATTACCTCGAACTCATGTCTTTCGACATATGCTCGAAACTTCTTAATGGCCATAACAGCTGCCAGACATTCTTGCTCAGAAACAGTGTAGTTTCTTTGGGCTTGATTAAACTTATGAGACATATAAGCTATGGGTACTTCACTATCTTCATCATCGCGTTGAGCCAAAACGGCTCCAACTTCATATTGAGGAGCATCGCATTGGATAGAAAATGGACGCGAGAAATCTGGGCTATGCATCACAGGAGCACTACACAGACTATTTTTGAGGGCCTCAAAAGCAGCGATGGATTCTTCGTTCCAGGCAAATGTTTTTGCTTTTTGTAGCATGTTGGTCAACGGGGTCGAAATGGATGCGTAATTGGGCACGAACCTGCGGTACCATCCACAGACACCAAAAAAGCGGCGAAGTTGTCGAACCGTCTTCGGCTGAGGAAATTCTCAAATTGCTTTCACTTTGTCCGGATCCGTACTTATAGTTCCGTGTCCAATTATGTAACCCAAATAGTGTATTTGTTTAAGTAAAAATTTACTTTTTTCAATATTTATGGTGAGACCAGCGTCCTGCATACATCGGGCTACCTCCTGTAACAATGAAACGTGTTCGTCAAAGGTTTCGGTGATCAGCAATAGATCGTCTAAGTAAACAAAGACCTTAGTTCTCAAGTGCGCCGGTATGACCTTGTCCATCAGTCGTGACATGGTTTGTGGTGCATTACATAGGCCAAAAGGCATTGTAACGAACTGGTAAAGCGGTCGATTTGGCACTGTGAAGGCGGTCTTGTCCTTTGACGCTTCATCTAATGGAATCTGCCAGAAGGCGTCTTTTAAATCCAGACTCGAAATAAATTGAGCTTTTGGAAGCTGACTGAGAATTCCATCAATGAGTGGCAGAGGATAGGCATCCTTCACAGTGACCTCATTGACCCTGCGCGCATCGAGACACAGACGAACTTTGTTGGGTTTGACGATCAATGCCACCGGAGAAGACCATGCGCTTTGAGACACCTCGATTACGCCAAGCGCTAACATACGATCGATTTCAGCAAACAGAAGTTTTTCGACACCAGGAGACACCGAGAAATGCCGTTGTTTGACTGGTTTAGCATCTCTTACGTCAATGACATGACTTATCAAACTGGTGCGGCCTAAGCCTTGTTCGGAAAAAGAAGGAAACAATAAGATGGTGGCGTGCAGCCGTGCTTGTTGACGAGCATCCAATGCGTGGTGATTTGAGCTCACTTCGGAAATGTCACCCGCTGACTGAGAAAGGGAATTTTCCCAGAAAAGGTCGCTAGCCAAACCAAACGCCTTAACAAAGTCGACACCTAAGTACAAGTCTTGAGACAAAGTTGGAACAATCAAAGATTTAAGCTGTTTGGTGACACCTTTATAGGTGATCGGAGTGTCAACCACACCTGCCGAAAAATGATTCGTCCCATCCGCTGTCTTCAATTTAGCCGAATACTTTAACCACTTCAGCTGCTTGTTAGACATCATTTTATGTGCCAAATTGTTGGCTATGCAGCTTACAGAAGCGCCAGTATCGACTAAACCTACCAACATTTCACCGGCTAATGAGACCGGGGCATAGGGGCGAATATCATTTTCGGGAGCCGAAGTCAACAACGCCGAACAAACCAATTTTTTAAGCGCTCTGATTTTCTTCCAAAATCGTCTCAACCTTGCAGTCGAGCGCCTCCTCCGCTTAGGTTCTGGGTGACTTTTGCGTTCCTCCTCCTGAAAAATTCTCCTTCTCGCCGCCTGGTATTCTGAGCATTTAATATGCCATGGTTTGAACTGCCGAAGAGGAGTCACCGAACGAGGCTGTTCGCGTTTTAAAATTTTTAAAGGTAAAATTTGTACATCAAGGTTTTTGTCAGTTTGACACCCAGCATTACAACTTATTGTGGTGCTGGTGGGGGGTCTAAAAAATCAAAATTGTCATTAATATTATTATTACGGGGCCGCACAGGTCCGGGCGTCAGCTCAGAAACGTGACGCTGATTTGGAGGATTTCTAGTATTTCTACCGTATTCCTCGTCCAACAGTTCACGTCTCTGAACTAACGTCCGCAACTGGCTTATGCTGTTGATGCTTACGTAGAGCAAACTACGTCTCACATCTAAACGCAAATTTCTTTGCAAAATTCCCAGCAGGGCGTCGGAATCCATAGGGCTCTGCAATCTATCGGTTAATTGCAATATAGCCTCATAGAATTCATCAAACTTTTCGTCGTAGCGCTGCTTGCGGCTGCGCACCAAATCCATTATATCGAGGTCGTTTCGACGATCTCGAAATTGGCTACGTAACTCAGCACACAGGGCGAACCACTTAACCCTAGCAACGCTTCGGTGGTAGCGCCAGAACCAGTCCAATGCCGTACCCGTGAACAGCATATGGCCGTAGCAGCACAGGCTCCCAAAATCTCCACGCAGACTTTGCACCGTCAGGGCCTGGATTCTGTAAATAAATTTATCTACAGTTAATGCATCGTCTTTTCCCGAAAATGTGATTTTCCAGTTATTAATCGCATTTGCCACATTTTCCGACGTTGCAAATTCTGCGGGAGGTCGTGGAATCCCGATGCCACCGTGCCCATAATGACTTGCCTTGGATGGCCCTGCGCCTCACCTTGGTGCTGATAGGGATGATTCATAATTCCGGGATTTAAATTTGGTGGAGGTCTCGATAAAAATTGCATATCCGATTGCAGAACCCTAGGAGAATTCGAACCCTGCAGAGGATTCTGTACATGGCTGGACTTTAACTGCAGCTTTGAGAGTTCGATTCGGAGGGCCTCGTTTATCAAATGCTGCAACTGCGAATCGGAAACCGACGGTTGAGCAGCAGCATTTCGATGCGGAGTACGATCGATCGACTCTCTCGGCGCGAGTTGCACTCCTGATAGGTTCAAACTATGCGATTTGTTGACCCCAAAATCTTGGGTTACTAAATTCCGTTGACTCCTAGTAACTGGACGCTTTTTGGGTACCGCCCCTAGAGTGGGTACTTCTAACAACTGGGACGTGGGTGCGTTTGGCGGAATGGCTTGTGGCATGGTTTGCAAAACCGGCAGGTATGGCTTCAGCTTTTTAGGGCTACAAAGCGCGCGACACAGAGGGCAACTGTGTGCCTCAGCAATCCATTTTTGTATGCAAACGTTATGAAAAACATAAAGACATGGTGTCATTACGACATCATCATGTTGTCCATAAGCCAGCTTACAGATACTGCACGCAGCCTCACCACCATCCGACAAACTCACCAGGTCCTCGTTACTGTGGTGCAATGGCATAGTTATATAAAAAAAAAAACAAATGAATTTAATAAAAGTTAATTAAATTTTAGATTAGTGAAATTTATCCACTGTTTGTTGAGAAGAGAAAATAAAATACCTCTAAGCTACTTGCATCTAATCAATAAACTAAACGTATAAATGTGTATTAAATTTTATATGGTTCGGGATGGAAGGTTTGACCGACTTATTTAGAGCGCCGTGGCCGGAGTCGAATGTCCGAACAGAGCTCCCAAAAAAAAAAAAAACATTTAATTAGTCATAACTGTCTAAATGAGCTTATGGGATTATACTGCTTACTAAGCGAGTGCATCTGAGCAAACGGTCGAGGGGCGCATTGAAGCAACCGTCTCGCAACATCCAGTAGGCCCGAATGCACTGCCGCGCACAGCATAAACCCGCAAGAGAAATAAAAAAAAGAAAAAATTTTTAATGAACTCGAAGAAAAGAAAAAAAAAACTATCACTTATTTAAGTTTAACCACTACTGCAGGTCACTTTATTATACAAGAAAAAAATAGATAGGCACTATATCGCGGTTCAAACTAGGGCCGCACGCCCTTCACCTGACAATCCGGCAAATGAGTTTCTAATATTTATTAAAACAGATATAAAAAAAAACGATCACGAATAAAGCTGACACTGCATGCTAAAAAAACAATATTTTCTACCATGAGTTCAGAGGACGAGCTCCCAAAAAAAAAAACAAACAAAAGAAAAATTTTTGGAACCCGAAATTGTTTTTAAAATTTCGGGCCCCACGTTGGGCGCCATTTTGTAGCGGTGAACTTTTCGGCCTCGGCGTGCGCCCGCTTGCTTTTCTATTCGGTCGCCCTGGTTTTTATTATATTATGTTTGGAGAGCGCCCTTTGAGGCGCTCCTGGTCACAGTGCCAGACGAGAAAAAACCAGGGCGGCCGACCCGCGTACCCGCACAACCGCACCTGTGGGTGCTACCGTCCAGGGCCCGCACGAGCTTGCGTGCCACTTTGCTGCCAGTTCGGGAAGTGGGGGGGTTCTTATCTGGACCGGTAGCACCCCTTTGCCGGTAGCACACAAAAAAATCTCGTGCGGATTTTGGGTTTGGTGAGCTCGTCCTGTGAACTCATGTATCTGTAAAGAAAGATAATAATAAAAAAACAAAACGGAATTTTAATTTTTGAGTGAGAGGGGGGGCTCTGTTCCTCCACTCAACCCCAACCGCGACGCTCATGGACCTGATGGTATGGCCCATGCCCCACGATTCCCACCCACCGTGAGGATCCGGGGCGAATATTTTGGGATCCTCCCTAACGCAAACTCACTTCCATCCCTAACCACTTAAATGAAATTTAGTTAATTTTCTTTTTCTATTTTTTTTCTTTTCTTTAATAGGGGTCTTTAATACACATTTATATTATTTAATTTATATTTATATATATTCTTATCCTATATATAATATATATTTAATATATAATAAAGTATATATTTTGTACATTTTTGTTTACATTTGTTATTTAATCGCGTATTCTATACATAGTTTTGGATACATAGTTTTTATGTATAATATTTTAAGTTGTAGTTTAATTTTTAGTGTTATTTTAAATTTTGATTTTTAAATTTCATTTTATTTTTAAATTATTAAATATATATTAGTTCTTATATTAGTTTTAATATTTCAGTTTTAGTTTTAATTTCAGTTTTTAGTTTTGGTTTTAGTTGTGGTTTTAGTTTACATTTTGGTTTAGTTCAAATTTGCGTTTATGTTATACCTTTGGTTTAAATTTAGTTTAGGTGTTTATGTAAATTTAAGTTTTCGTTTAAATTGTAATTTTTGTTTTTAGTTTTAGTTTTAGTTTTCTTTTAATTTAAGTTTTAGTTCAGTTTAAGTTACTTTTAAGTTTAGTTATAGATTGTAATTTAATTGTAGAAATTTTGTTTAAGTTTAAATTATTAAATATCTATTAATTTCAAATTTAGTTTAGATTTCTTATTTCAATTTAAGTTTAAATTTAGTTTAAATTGTAATTTTAGTTTAGAAATTTTGGTTTAAGTTTTAGATGTGTATTTTAATGTAATGTTTAGTTTTAGTTTAGGTTAACTTTATGTTTGAATTTGAGTTTGATGTTTATTCTAATTTTGATTTTGGTTTAAAATTTTATTTTTATTGTTTTACATTTTAAGTTTATTTTTAGTATTAGTTTTACTATATTTGGTTTTTTTTTTTTTTTTTTTTTTTTTTTTTTTTTAGTTTATGTGCATAAATGATGAACTTGTTTAAATGTATAATTAAATGATTGAAAAAAAAAAATATATTTATATATAAGAAGTATATTTTTAGTAATTAAACAGCAATAGTTATTATTAAATAAAATGCACTGTTCAGTTTTGAGTTGTTTTTTTTTTTAAAGAATTCGAAATTTTAAAGCTTTTATCAGAACTAAACGAAAACTATAAGATAGTTGCAAAAATTATACAATTATTCATTATACTCGAAAATTAAGCGACAGAAAACTACTTAATTTTAAAAATTAATTCTTTTTGTTTTATCTTAGACAAAAATTAAGAAATATTCACGCAAGGATAACATGAATTTATGAAGATGACATTATTTTTCAGCTTAATGTCGTATACGATGTTTTACAACAGGCGAATATCTGTAATTCGACTCATCTAATTGGGTTTTTTTTTTATTTTTTTACTAGCTAATTCTATATATCAATAACAACACGAACAAGTTTCAAAGTCAAACCTGAAAAATATTTCATACGAAAAAAAAAAACAACGTAAACGAACATTAAATTCTTTGTTCAATTTCATTCACAAATGTTTTACACATTTTCTTTCTCGTGACGTTGCTTCCAAATTTAATAATTTTTTAAATTATCAATAAAGCGAAAAACTTATAATTTTAATTCCAAATTAGAGAACTAGTATTTAATGTAGTTAAAATTAGAATTAGTTAAACTAAAAAAAAAATCATAAATATACATTTCTAATGCAAATTCATTTAATATTCTATGAATTTTTACAAAGAAATCTGCATTTCAATATCATAGCTACATTTTTTTAATTGCAATTATTTCATAATCTTGTATGTTTTGTTTGAGCGCATCGATAGTGCAATTTAAGAATAAACTAAAATGAATATTTGTATTCCTTTATATATATATACATATGCATATATATATATATGAATATATACATATAATATATATATAATATTGTATATAGCATATTATTTGTATTAAACACCACTTGCAGGGGTTTCTTACAATTTCTAATTTTGTGTTGTATCTTCTTTCCTATCGATTTTGTTTGTTCTGCTGCTTTCGAAGAGGATTTGATCCAAGAACACTTGGGTATAATAAAAGAATTTACCTTATTCATATATATGGACTGATGAATATGAGGTGATCTTGAATATATTCAGTGGAAATAACCCCAAACTGCATAGCTCACGTTAAAAGTTTCTTAAAGGTATCTTCGTTTGAATTCAGCAATAGCCTGTGCATTCGTCGATGCTTCCGCAACCGACAAAAGTTGTGCAACCTAATTTCCAAATTGAAATTTTATTTATTGCTCTTCTAATCAGGAATGTATTTATGAATTACTCTTAATTGCAATTTCATGCAGTTCCAACCACGGAGTTTGCCTCTTTATTAGTAGCTAACGAAAGTTTACGCTACAATTTAGCCGATGACAAGCACGCACGTTGTGCCTGAGCAACGAAACAAATCCAAAAGAACGATGGCCGGTCGCTGCGCTGCTTCGCCAACCTTGATCCGCCATCTTCGTTCAATTTTCGGCAATTCACCATCTTTTGTCACCTCAGTGGTGCCAATCGCACGTCATGCGGGTACGTTCACGTAGGTCGTACGTTAAGGACCATTTCACACTTAACGCATGGTGTAAACAATCATGAAAAGGGTATTCATGAGGCGTTTGTGCCATTACAAAACAGTTATTGTAATCAGTCAACCACGTCTTACAAGAACTGAAGGCACTACGCTTTGATGTCTTTGGCGTGAAATACGCCAAGCCGTTTGCCTGCCATATTCATCAGATCGTAGTAGACAGAGGCCATCTTTTTCACAATTTTAGCTTTCTCGAACACATTGGCCAGCTTTGCACTAAAGTGTTCGGACGCTTTGCTTTGGGCAAAGCTGCGACGGTATACAATTTGACCAACCTCAAAACTGGTGGGACGCGAGCGCATGTTGTAGTTCTTTTCATTTATTTCGAATGCCTTACGCAAATTCTGCCTAACCTGCTCTCGGATTAGCTCAGTTCTCTCTTCCGGCTTAATCTGCGCACTTGGGTCCTCTAGAAGTTTCAATTTTCGCAACAGTTCGTAACCCGTGGCATGGCACATCATATTTTGTCCGAAAACAATAAAATATGGCGAAAAACCAGCCGAAGAGTGAACCGAACTACGGAGAGCTGCGCTAATTGAGAACAAAGCCTCTTCCCATTCTTTTTGGTCGGGATGAATGTATGCGCGAACAGCGGCAATTATTGAACGATTTACGCGTTCAACAGCATTGGCCTGTGGAGAGTAATTTGCTATCAGGTTATGCGTCACCCCATATTTCTTAAGGAGATCTTTGAACAGCGAGCTTCGGAATTGAACACCGTTGTCCGTCGTAATCAGTTCGGGAACCCCAAAAACAGCAAAAATTCGTTTTTCCAGGTATTCTACTATTTTCCGGGCGGTGAATGTTCGTATTGGCTCTAAGAAATGAAATTTCGAGAGGTGATCCAACACAATCAACATACCCACGTTCCCTGAGCGTGACCTGGGATATGGTCCCAAAAGGTCCACGTAGAGTCTCTGAAAGATTCGCACAGACGTAGCTTGCTGTCCCATAGGCGGACGAAGTATATAATTTGGGGCCTTAGTCTGTTTGCAAATTTCACAGGACAACACGTAATCACGCACTTGTTTTGCCATTCTGGGCCAAAAATAAAAGATTTTGAGACGGCTGAGCGTTTTTCCAATACCACCATGTGAACTCATTGGGTGATCGTGAGCATTCACTGTGAGAGCCGCTCTCAATTCTTCCGGCACCCAGAGTTTCCGGGATTGGTCCTCTTGGATGGGGTCTCCGGTTGCAAACTCGCACCGCTTGTAAACTAAGCCGTCCACTATTTGGATGTCAGGCTGTTGCTGGCCGTCTAGTTGAAAGTCAGAAATCAATTTTAGGTAGGCTTCGGTTCTGAAAAACTTGGACTGAAAATCTATTGCTGGGATAGGGTCCGCTTCATTCTCGGTTAATGCTGCAATTTCAACATTCTCAGGTGAATGCACTCTAGATAGGGAGTCGGGAACAACGTTTTGGCTACCTTTTCGATGACGTATAGTGAATATAAAACCCTGTAACTTCAATGCCCATCGAGCGAGCCTGCCGTGCAAGTCGGTTTGACCCATTAACCATTTGAGCGAAGCATGATCGGTTATTACCTCGAACTCATGTCTTTCGACATATGCTCGAAACTTCTTAATGGCCATAACAGCTGCCAGACATTCTTGCTCAGAAACAGTGTAGTTTCTTTGGGCTTGATTAAACTTATGAGACATATAAGCTATGGGTACTTCACTATCTTCATCATCGCGTTGAGCCAAAACGGCTCCAACTTCATATTGAGGAGCATCGCATTGGATAGAAAATGGACGCGAGAAATCTGGGCTATGCATCACAGGAGCACTACACAGACTATTTTTGAGGGCCTCAAAAGCAGCGATGGATTCTTCGTTCCAGGCAAATGTTTTTGCTTTTTGTAGCATGTTGGTCAACGGGGTCGAAATGGATGCGTAATTGGGCACGAACCTGCGGTACCATCCACAGACACCAAAAAAGCGGCGAAGTTGTCGAACCGTCTTCGGCTGAGGAAATTCTCAAATTGCTTTCACTTTGTCCGGATCCGTACTTATAGTTCCGTGTCCAATTATGTAACCCAAATAGTGTATTTGTTTAAGTAAAAATTTACTTTTTTCAATATTTATGGTGAGACCAGCGTCCTGCATACATCGGGCTACCTCCTGTAACAATGAAACGTGTTCGTCAAAGGTTTCGGTGATCAGCAATAGATCGTCTAAGTAAACAAAGACCTTAGTTCTCAAGTGCGCCGGTATGACCTTGTCCATCAGTCGTGACATGGTTTGTGGTGCATTACATAGGCCAAAAGGCATTGTAACGAACTGGTAAAGCGGTCGATTTGGCACTGTGAAGGCGGTCTTGTCCTTTGACGCTTCATCTAATGGAATCTGCCAGAAGGCGTCTTTTAAATCCAGACTCGAAATAAATTGAGCTTTTGGAAGCTGACTGAGAATTCCATCAATGAGTGGCAGAGGATAGGCATCCTTCACAGTGACCTCATTGACCCTGCGCGCATCGAGACACAGACGAACTTTGTTGGGTTTGACGATCAATGCCACCGGAGAAGACCATGCGCTTTGAGACACCTCGATTACGCCAAGCGCTAACATACGATCGATTTCAGCAAACAGAAGTTTTTCGACACCAGGAGACACCGAGAAATGCCGTTGTTTGACTGGTTTAGCATCTCTTACGTCAATGACATGACTTATCAAACTGGTGCGGCCTAAGCCTTGTTCGGAAAAAGAAGGAAACAATAAGATGGTGGCGTGCAGCCGTGCTTGTTGACGAGCATCCAATACGTGGTGATTTGAGCTCACTTCGGAAATGTCACCCGCTGACTGAGAAAGGGAATTTTCCCAGAAAAGGTCGCTAGCCAAACCAAACGCCTTAACAAAGTCGACACCTAAGTACAAGTCTTGAGACAAAGTTGGAACAATCAAAGATTTAAGCTGTTTGGTGACACCTTTATAGGTGATCGGAGTGTCAACCACACCTGCCGAAAAATGATTCGTCCCATCCGCTGTCTTCAATTTAGCCGAATACTTTAACCACTTCAGCTGCTTGTTAGACATAATTTTATGTGCCAAACTGTTGGCTATGCAGCTTACAGAAGCGCCAGTATCGACTAAACCTACCAACATTTCACCGGCTAATGAGACCGGGGCATAGGGGCGAATATCATTTTCGGGAGCCGAAGTCAACAACGCCGAACAAACCAATTTTTTAAGCGCTCTGATTTTCTTCCAAAATCGTCTCAACCTTGCAGTCGAGCGCCTCCTCCGCTTAGGTTCTGGGTGACTTTTGCGTTCCTCCTCCTGAAAAATTCTCCTTCTCGCCGCCTGGTATTCTGAGCATTTAATATGCCATGGTTTGAACTGCCGAAGAGGAGTCACCGAACGAGGCTGTTCGCGTTTTAAAATTTTTAAAGGTAAAATTTGTACATCAAGGTTTTTGTCAGTTTGACACCCAGCATTACAACTTATTGTGGTGCTGGTGGGGGGTCTAAAAAATCAAAATTGTCATTAATATTATTATTACGGGGCCGCACAGGTCCGGGCGTCAGCTCAGAAACGTGACGCTGATTTGGAGGATTTCTAGTATTTCTACCGTATTCCTCGTCCAACAGTTCACGTCTCTGAACTAACGTCCGCAACTGGCTTATGCTGTTGATGCTTACGTAGAGCAAACTACGTCTCACATCTAAACGCAAATTTCTTTGCAAAATTCCCAGCAGGGCGTCGGAATCCATAGGGCTCTGCAATCTATCGGTTAATTGCAATATAGCCTCATAGAATTCATCAAACTTTTCGTCGTAGCGCTGCTTGCGGCTGCGCACCAAATCCATTATATCGAGGTCGTTTCGACGATCTCGAAATTGGCTACGTAACTCAGCACACAGGGCGAACCACTTAACCCTAGCAACGCTTCGGTGGTAGCGCCAGAACCAGTCCAATGCCGTACCCGTGAACAGCATATGGCCGTAGCAGCACAGGCTCCCAAAATCTCCACGCAGACTTTGCACCGTCAGGGCCTGGATTCTGTAAATAAATTTATCTACAGTTAATGCATCGTCTTTTCCCGAAAATGTGATTTTCCAGTTATTAATCGCATTTGCCACATTTTCCGACGTTGCAAATTCTGCGGGAGGACGTGGAATCCCGATGCCACCGTGCCCATAATGACTTGCCTTGGATGGCCCTGCGCCTCACCTTGGTGCTGATAGGGATGATTCATAATTCCGGGATTTAAATTTGGTGGAGGTCTCGATAAAAATTGCATATCCGATTGCAGAACCCTAGGAGAATCCGAACCCTGCAGAGGATTCTGTACATGGCTGGACTTTAACTGCAGCTTTGAGAGTTCGATTCGGAGGGCCTCGTTTATCAAATGCTGCAACTGCGAATCGGAAACCGACGGTTGAGCAGCAGCATTTCGATGCGGAGTACGATCGATCGACTCTCTCGGCGCGAGTTGCACTCCTGATAGGTTCAAACTATGCGATTTGTTGACCCCAAAATCTTGGGTTACTAAATTCCGTTGACTCATCGACTCATCTAATTGGGTTTTTTTTTTTTTTTTACTAGCTAATTCTATATACCAATAACAACACGAACAAGTTTCAAAGTCAAACCTGAAAAATATTTCATACGAAAAAAAAAAACAACGTAAACGAACATTAAATTCTTTGTTCAATTTCATTCACAAATGTTTTACACATTTTCTTTCTCGTGACGTTGCTTCCAAATTTAATAATTTTTTAAATTATCAATAAAGCGAAAAACTTATAATTTTAATTCCAAATTAGAGAACTAGTATTTAATGTAGTTAAAATTAGAATTAGTTAAACTAAAAAAAAAAATCATAAATATACATTTCTAATGCAAATTCATTTAATATTCTATGAATTTTTACAAAGAAATCTGCATTTCAATATCATAGCTACATTTTTTTAATTGCAATTATTTCATAATCTTGTATGTTTTGTTTGAGCGCATCGATAGTGCAATTTAAGAATAAACTAAAATGAATATTTGTATTCCTTTATATATATATACATATGCATATATATATATATGAATATATACATATAATATATATATAATATTGTATATAGCATATTATTTGTATTAAACACCACTTGCAGGGGTTTCTTACAATTTCTAATTTTGTGTTGTATCTTCTTTCCTATCGATTTTGTTTGTTCTGCTGCTTTCGAAGAGGATTTGATCCAAGAACACTTGGGTATAATAAAAGAATTTACCTTATTCATATATATGGACTGATGAATATGAGGTGATCTTGAATATATTCAGTGGAAATAACCCCAAACTGCATAGCTCACGTTAAAAGTTTCTTAAAGGTATCTTCGTTTGAATTCAGCAATAGCCTGTGCATTCGTCGATGCTTCCGCAACCGACAAAAGTTGTGCAACCTAATTTCCAAATTGAAATTTTATTTATTGCTCTTCTAATCAGGAATGAATTTATGAATTACTCTTAATTGCAATTTCATGCAGTTCCAACCACGGAGTTTGCCTCTTTATTAGTAGCTAACGAAAGTTTACGCTACAATTTAGCCGATGACAAGCACGCACGTTGTGCCTGAGCAACGAAACAAATCCAAAAGAACGATGGCCGGTCGCTGCGCTGCTTCGCCAACCTTGATCCGCCATCTTCGTTCAATTTTCGGCAATTCACCATCTTTTGTCACCTCAGCGGTGCCAATCGCACGTCATGCGGGTACGTTCACGTAGGTCGTACGTTAAGGACCATTCCACTCTTAACGCATGGTGTAAATAATTATGAAAAGGGTATTCATGAGGCGTTTGTGCCATTACAGCAGCACAAACATGGACGTTCAGCAGTTCTGATGAAAAGACTTTGGGAGCCTTCGAGAGAAAGATCCTTCGTAAGATCTTCGGTCCAATCTGCGTCAATGGCGAGTACCGAATTCGATGGAACCACGAGCTGTATGAGCTGTACGCTGACATCGACATAGTTAAGCGTATTAAATTCGAGCGGCTCCGCTGGCTAGGTCATGTTGAGCGAATTGAAAACGACGCTCCAGCGAAAAAAATATTCGATTCGGTGCCCGGTGGTGGTCAAGAAGAGGACGCCCACATCTTCGTTGGAAGGATCAGGTGTTGGATAACCTGACTACACTTGGTGTTTCCAACTGGCGCCAGCAAGCGCAAAACAGAAATGGCTGGCGCAATTTCTTATACGAGGCCAAAACCGACCTTCGGTTGTAAGCGCCAGATAAGTAAGTAAGTAAGAGTTTTAAATATTTGAGATTCAATATATACAACAAGTGCTGTCAATGCAATTGAAAATTTCAAACAATCGGTGACAAAAATTCGGTTTACATTTTTAGCTGCGTTTTTTTCATGGAAGATCAGATCATTTATGAAAAAAACGATTCGGATCAATTGGGCGATGTTTTCTTAATCACTAACAGATGGCGCTATGCTATGCATAAGATAAATAGCTGATGCACTTTTCGAGCTGACAAATAAGTTTTGCGAAAAACCAAAATTGTATTGTAAAACAAATGTAGTCAAATTTTTACAAAATTTGAACCAAACTAACTCTTCTTTGATTATTTCCATTGAATCAAACCCAAAATTCATGCTTGCCGCTTTAACTCTTTTGTTAGCAATACCAATGCTGCCAAACTTTTTAAATGTCAAATGATGCAGTACTGCCAATTTTTCGGACACCCAGCGCCATCTTGCCATCAATTACGACCAAGTGTTGCTTACTTTTACAGTTGCGGCCTCAACAATTAAAAACATCGAATTGGATCAATTGAAATGATCCAGCTCACTTGCTGGATCATGTGTAGTTTTTGCTTTGCGTGCAAAAGCTATGATATGATCCGGATCTCCTATGAAAAAAACGCAGCTTTTGACACATCTGACAATGCTTCCAAGTTTGAAAAACATTCTTAAGGGACTTAGCAGTCGTTTTTTGGCTTCTCCTTGATATAAAAACAGATATTATAAGCCAACCTTTTTCTCAAATAGTTACCTTTGCAATTCATTCATCGTTAAATTAATAAATTATTTCTATTTTTTTTTAATGTATATTATAATATAATATTATATTTTAATATATCCGATAAAAACAATTAACAACAAAACAAGTCAAAATATAAACATGGATAGAACTGTCACACATTATTTTTCTGTCAACATTACTTGCCTACTACTATTTCACACTCAAGAAATATAGGTAACATTTTGCTTGAGTAATTACTTGAGAGCTGGATACAGGTCTTAAAGATGTATATCTAATGGCGTTTGGCATCGCCAATAACAAAATTCATAAGAAAGGGATAGAAATAAAATTAATCTAGTACGAAAAGTTTAGCAGTACGTCTTTTAATAATAAAAACGTACTTATAAAAATATGTATTTGTGTAACCTTGGTATGTACTGAAATCGAACTTCATCCCTGTTTTTTTTTTCTATGTATATCATTGTTTGCTTATTAAACATAGTTATCGAAATCTTTTGAATAGTTTTGAATAGTTTTTATTGCAATGAAATATATTAAATTAGATCTTAACGCTACTAAATACAATAATCACCTTAAACCCACTTAGTATATAAACGCTTTATATATGCGACATTTAAATAACTAGTATACAGGAATATTGCGAATTTAGTACATCGTACACATGTATACATTGAGTATTGCATAAATATAATTCCTTCATTTACGCCAGATTGGTTACAATTGCCATTTTGAAATATATTTGGAAAAGGTAATGTATGCAAATTCTTTCTGTATTTAGAAGTTTATTTCTACCGATGCCTTATACAAAAAAGTATATAAAGGGTATTCAGTAAAATTTGTTAGGTCCTGCTAAGTTGCAAAATTATTAAAGTTGATGTAAAACACCTGCTAAGACATTTACAATCAAGTGCCTAGCTGATATGTCAAAATCAGCTGACAGACTTCTATAGCTAAAAAACTAAATTTTGGCATAATTGAAGATGAACGAAAACTCAAAATTTATAAATTTTTTTGGTGGAATATATGTATTAAGACCTTCTAATCTCAAATCCGGAAAAATTTCATGCCGCTCTCAATTGGTTTAGAAGTTATAGGGCTTGAAACTTGGGAAATGCACCTCAAAAACTTGTGATTTTTTTAAAATTTACCTACAAAACCTAGCATTATGGGTATCAAAAGAAAGGTTATGCTGTTACCTATTCAACGAGCTATCAATCATTAAAATCCACGCATTACTTTTGAAGATATAGCTTTTTACATATTATGCACACTTGACTGTTCACACTTTTAGAAATTCTCACAAGTTTTTGAGGTCCATTTTCTCAACTTCCGAGCCCTGTAACTTCTGAACCACTTGAGAGCGGCGAGAAATTTATTCACCATTAGCTTTTTTAGCTCCAAATACACATTTTCAAAAAAAAAAAAAGTGAAAAAATCCATTTTCTCTCATCTTCAATTGTTCCCACTTGGCTTATAAATAAATCAACAACTGATTAAAAACATTAATTATATAGAAATTTTACTTTCTTACCTCAACCATTTATAAATAAGTTAATTGCAAACCGAAAAAGGTTTTATGCAATTGCAAAAATTTGAGAATGTTTTTTTCATTTGTAACTGCAACACTTGCTGCAAAACGAATAACAGATCTGTTTTGTAAAAGATAACAAAAAACAATCAGCTCTTCATTTTTTGTATTTGGGGAATAATTGTACTTTAGAGACCATGCTTTTTGTTTTATTTTTCTAAATGTGTATTTGGAGCTCCTAAATCTAATGCTGCAAAAAAAATGTCGGTCTCAAATGGTTTAGGAGATAAAAATCGTGAAAAATTTAAAAATTTACATATTTTTCATATAAAAGACTATGATATATTCTTTTTATAATGATAATTGAAATGCAATATTAACTGCAAAATCCCACGTTCTTGCAGGTCCAGCCCGTACCTTAAAAAAATTTATATTGGATCAGTGAAAAATTCCAATGATCATAGAAGTGTTCTCAAATTAGTATTATTTGGTTAAAATTTGTGCAAATGACGAGTTTTCTTTGTTTCTTTAATAAAATGAAAGCGTTTTATAATGAAAAAAGTTCGAAATGCATTAAGAATTTTCAATATTGAAGTGTCTGTGATTCAAGAGAGGTAAATATATGAAAATTTTCTTAACAGATTTGTTTTCATAAAAGATGTTCATCCATCTTTTTGTAAGTGATGAAATATGTAAAGTTAATATAAGTTATGAATGAAAATTTATGAAATATGAGCGATTTTCACTAAAATGTTGCATGAAGTTTTAATATTATAAGGAATGAGCGCCGCAGTCGAAAAATTTTTATTAAAAATCGCTGAAATATAATCAGCGAAACGTAAGAAAATATATGAAATAAATTTATATTTGCATAAACAAAACACTGACCATTTAGTCTGAGCTTTATATCAGAAACGAACAAAAAGATATTTGTTTTTCAAATCACATTTATTCAAATGAAATATTATTTAGATCTTGTTCCGATTCGTGCTCTTCACCTCTTGATATGCGATCTAATCGAGCTTGCAAAATTTTTTTGCGAATGCAATGTAGTTCTGCATCTTGGGCAACTTTAATCCGATGTAGTTCTTCTTCGTGTGCCATTCGGGTCAGATGTATTTCTCTTTCTTGACTAGGCGGCCTCGGTAGTCGAGTAGGTAGCGTGCTCGACTGCTATCCCAGAGGTCCCGGGTTCGATTCCCGGCCAGGCCATGGTCCTTCGCTTTAAAAACCTTTCTAAAATTTTCTTTCCTCATTCCTAAATCAACTGAAACAAGTTTACCACTGAAACATTAATATTTACCCCTTGAAATTAAATTATTGAAATGTATATATGAAATTTGATGAAAAATTCACCAATGTTTACGACTTGAAATGAAATTATTGAAATGTATCTATGAAAAATTTAATAAGTAGTCTGTAAAGTTGATCTCTGTTAGATGAAATAAGTAAATAAATAAATAAATAAATAAATAAAGACTGCACCATTGTTTTTCGATTTCGAGTCGAACTTTCTCAACCTCGCAGATTGTATCCATAGATATTTTTCTATGGCCACGCAAATGCACGGTGGCGAATACTCTTCAATGCAGGTGGATTAATTTTTGCGGACGAGAACGGATTCACATTATTGGCAATATCGTTTGATTTTTTGTTTTTCTATGATATTGTTGGTCGCACTTGTTGAAGAAATATTCAGCCCTACCCTATGAGTCGTCGTCGACAGTTATCGTCGACGTCTTCTGTCGTCATCTTGAAATTGGCACCACCGAAGTCATTATCGATAAATTTTGACAGCTGACGACGAGTATGCGGTACTCGCCAAGTCGTTTTGAAAAACATGTCGTGTCGACAGGACTCAATACTACTCGTTGAGTTTTTCCTGAACGAGTAGCAACGACTTAAAGCAAAGTGTTTGATTCTTTCTTCGTTACTGTAAATTTTTGAATAAAGTGTGATTGAAAATGGAAAAAAAATTAAAAATAACAAACGTTCGTCAGTTTGAACATCGCGAGCTGGAGAAGAATCCAAACCTGGCAAAAGGATTTACCAGAGGGAACGTCCCAGCCAATTTTAAAACAAAATGGGAAGAAATAAGCAAACAGCTAAATTCTTTTGGTCCACCGCTTAGGGACAGTGATGGTTGGCAGAAGGTAAGGAACAATACCACTTGTAATACTGGACATAAACAAAGAAATAATTTTACTTTGTTTTATATTAGGTCTGGAGTGACTTAAAATTTAAAGTGAAGAAGAAAATTGCATTGAACAAGGCAGAATGCAATGCAACCGGCGGCGGAAGATACAAGCAGCTACAAATTTCCCCTTTGGAAGAAGCAGTTGCTAATTTAATGCAATTCCAAAAGCAGTTGAGACCTGAAGGTTTAGTGTTTGGAGTGCAAGACCCCAGACTTGAGGTGCAAGAAGGTGAGGAGGATATTCACGTATCAGAAAATATATGTGTGCCCGATGAATTTATAGTAGTTGAAGAGCCCGGATTTGTGGTGCAAGATTCCACAATTATGGTGCAAGAGTGTGAGTTGGAAGCTCACATATCGGGAAATATATGTGCGCCATCAAATTCTGATAATGAGCGTCCGGGACCTTCAACTGCTTCCAGAAAAAAATGCAAAGAGCAAAGGAACGCTAACAAAAGTAGTCGGGATTGTTTGCTGGAAATGCATAACAATATGCAGAAAAAGTGTTCAACGAAGTTTCTCGAACATTGATTTCAATGAAAAAAAATTTAAAAGACATAAATAAAATCGAAGAAGAGAAATTAAAATTGCTGACAAGAAAAAATGAAAGAGAGCAATTGCAACATGAAAGTAATATGCAAATAAAAAAAATTGCGCTAGAAATTAAGAAAAAAAAAATTGGAAATGCTTAATGAAGCTTATGTGATAACTGCGCTTTTTTAATGTTATTTCTTATATATTTTTTTATTTTATTCTTATTTATTTTTTATTTATTTGTATATTTCTTCTCTTTATCTTAAGTTTTAAGCAATGAAGTTTTTATATTTTTGTTACTAGTCATAAAAAATGCAATTTCTTATTTTTTTTATTTTATTCTTATTAATTTGTTTATTTATTAAAAAACGTCACGAGGTGTGCTATATTTTTTTTTAAAGTTTTAAATAACGAAGTTTTTATTTTTTTTCCTAAGAAAATGTGTAAATTGTGTTGAACTTTTGAGGCTGTAAGCAATTTAAATTTGAAATAAGAATGAATTTGTTTTGTTTTTTAAATTTTTTTAAAAAATTAAGTTTTATTTTTTAACATAAATATTTTATTTATTAAATTTTTAAATTATTTGAAATGAAAGCATTTATCATTAAAATAAAAATGAACTATTTTTAATCTTAATATTTGTGCTGTTATTGTTGTTGTTGTTGTTGTTGTTGTTGTTGTTGTTGTTGGTTGTTGCCTTCTCTGTCTTCATGTTGTCTTGTCAACATACTTTGCCTAAAGCTCAAATTTATCTTCCATTAAAAATAAACTTAAACAAAACTGGCTCTTATTTGGTCCCTTATTTGTGAAGCTTCAATGCTTTGTATATTTTCCTCATCATTGCTATTCTCAATATTTGCTTCGCTGTATTCCAAAGGTACATCATTGCTTGCAATACTTGCCCCATATTCGATGCAAATGTTGTGCAATGCTGAGCAAACATTTATAATTTTTGTTGCTTTGCCGGGCGTATAATAAAGCTGACGAGCCCCGAGCGAACAGCGAAAGCGGTTCTTTAAAACGCCTATGGTTCTTTCCACTATATTTCTGGCCTTAGCATGTTTGTTGTTAAAAACCGCCTCGGCACTCCTCTCTTCCGCAGAACGATATGGCGTCATCAGATATGGCTCAAGTGGATAGCCTGCGTCACCTGCATAAATATCATATTTTAGTATATACGTATATTCTCATAAGGTGATTGTTTTTTTACCCAAAAGCCAACTATTACGGTCACCACCAAGTAAAACCCATTTAGCGTGACTCATATTCCAAATCAAGGAGTCATGATCTGAGCCTGCAAATCGAGCATCAAGAAACCTTATGCGCATTTTGTGATCGCAAATCTTAAAACAAACTTTGAAATAGAATTTTAATTGGAGGAAAAAATTGTAAAGACTTACAATCATAGCATTTAAGCGAAAAAATCCTTTACGATTGTAATAAATATGTTGCTCTTCCTTCTTTGGAGCTAAAATCTTGATGTGGGTGCCATCTATGCATCCAATTACACCAGGAAACCCTGTCTTCTCATAAAAAGCCAATTTTGCTTCGTTTTTTTTTTCACTCTCAGACATATTAAATGTAATCCAGTGTGAGCAGATGAAAGCTTCCAAAACGTCAAGCATTTCCGTCAGAATTGTGCTAACAGTTTGTTGAGCCAGTCCGAGGTGGAAGTCCTTTCCGACACTTAGCTGATATGACCCCTGCGCCAAAAACCGCAACGTTGTAGCCAACTTCAATGTCTTGGACACTGATGTTGATCGAATATTTTTTTTCATTTTCGGCTCAATTGTCTGAAGCACATATATAAAGGCTGCTTTATTCATTCGAAAATAACTTTCAAACCTGTTGTAAAACCAAATTTTAATTAGGAAAAAAAAAAAAATAACCAGAAATATCAAAATTATAAAACTTACTTGTAATTTGGCAGGTTAAATATATCCGATTTTTGCCTTATTATTTTTCTATGCAAAATAAGGCCCTTTTTCTGTTCTTCATCATTTGAACTTGTATCCGACATAAAATACATATATAATCAAGGGATTCTTCGAGTAATTGCGAGTCTTTACATTCATTTAATTCCAATTCATTGTCAGTTACGATGAAGTCTTCATCTATTGCTCGTTTTTTCCTCCATCTATATATATAAAAAAGGAGCTTATGTTTGTAAGGCCGCAATAGACTCCTAAACTACTCATCCGATCAGCATGAAAATTTGTGTATAGAAGTTTTTTGGTACGGTGCGTGTTTGTGGATTATCAATTTTGATCCACCTTGAACACCAGACGGCGCTGTAGTACAAATTTTTTACAAAACTGCCTAAAACTCATAAACTGCTAATGCGATTAGAATGAAAAGTGGTATACAGTGAGTTTCATGTACGTTAAGTGTTCTGCTGCTATCGTTTTTGATCTATCTTGAACACCAGAGGGCGCTATAGTACAAATTTTTTACAAAACCACCTAGAATAAAAATTGGTATATAGTAGTTTTCAGGTACGATGAGTTTTTAAGCACTATCTTCTTTGAACCACCTTGGACACCAGATGGTGCTGTAGTACAAATTTTTTACAAAATCGCATATTTTCAGTTGTTTTCTTAGGTGACATGTGCAAATATTTACAAAATATTAAATATTTCTTAAATTTAGCAAAATTAAAAAATTTCCGTGATTTTGATATCAAAAACATGAACATATCTTGAAAACTATGAAAAATTTTACCACAACGATATATTTAATGCAACATCGTTGCTCAAAAATGAGAAAAAAAAATCAGAAATTTAATTTTGTGACTTTCGATTCAAATATCTCCGCTGCATTTGTATACATTTTGTTAAATTTTTTTTTGTCTTAAAGCTTCATCAAAGTACTATGAAAACCTTATTGCAAAAATACCGTTAGTTGAGTATATTTATATTACATTTTTTTTTCAAAAAAGGTCTAAAATTTTGGATTTTTCCTCAAAAAAAGGCTCAAAATTTGTTTTTGTTGTAAAACTAATTTAAATTCAAATTGTCAACTCTATTTAAAAAAAGTTATAACATTTGTAAACAAAAATTATTTCAATTTTACGCAAGAATTAAAAACCATTTTTGTGATTCAAAAAGCAAGGCCTATCCCTTGATTTTATCCCTATTTATTTTTAGGGTCGATAATGCAGATTTTAAGATAACAAACTAACACACCTACTGTTGGAATACCCTTATGATTATGTACAATGTCGACAGAGCCCGAACTAGGACTCGGGTACGGCCCTCAAGCAGAGTGCATTTCCAACTGATGTGCATCAGCTTTTTGGATGGCTA
Source organism: Pherbina coryleti (assembly GCA_943735915.1). Classification (NCBI taxonomy): domain Eukaryota; kingdom Metazoa; phylum Arthropoda; class Insecta; order Diptera; family Sciomyzidae; genus Pherbina; species Pherbina coryleti. Next base: position 91,714,093 of record OX030948.1, read on the forward strand.
TAGCACAAAAAATATTAGAGATTCGATCTTGAAATTAGTATGTTATTTTTTAAAGTATAAACTATAAAATAATGCGAATACTGGGGCTTACATATTGCAACTGTCATCGACTTTCTTAAAATAGTCATAGCAAATGATAAAGACACCGGAAATTAACAAAAAACGAGCGAGCCTTGCAGTAGTCGCATATGATATGTAACATCTGACACCTCACCTTGGTAATAAAAAAAAAACCAAATAACGGTTTCAGTCCTTGAAAGGACTTTGACCGAGCTTCTTATGATCAATTGTGTTGTGCTTTTTGCGAAATGTTTGAACACAAATGATCGAGATCTAGACCGACAAGCTTTATGCCGACTCCGATGTCCGACTGGTTAACAAAAAACAAAAACAACATTAAAACAAACAGTAAACAGATAACATCTATCAGGTACTGTGGGACTGTCTTAAAACTAGAGTAAGATTTTTCTTAAAACAATAGTGTGACTTTTGAATAAATAAATCAATACGTGGTAAAATGAAGTTAACCTCTCTGATGCAACGAGAAATAGGCTAATTTTGGGCATAATTAGATCTATGGAGATTTTCACTAAAGTGAAATCGTTCACTAAGGGGACGCATTGGTGCATAAAAATTAATTATTCAAGTATACTAGGACAAAGGATTTGATTATGAATTAGATCCCTAACGAAAATTACAGAAAAACTCTTACAACGACATTCAAGTGAATCGATGTTTATTAAAGCACACCTAGTGCCGTAAGGAGGCATTTCAATTCTCCAATTTAATTGATAGATTATGAACCTAGTAAAGTTTCTTTGAATTCTTTCAATTCTGGTAGAGTGAACTCCATAAGAAGGGTTCCAAATTAAACAGCCATATTCTAAATAGGGTCTTACCAAAGAAATGTATAACGTTTTTAGAGTGTAGGGATCAGAAAATTCTTTGGAGTTTCTTTTTAGAAAACCGAGCATGGAAAAAGATTTGGGAACAATGTAGTTAACGTGATCAGTAAAATTCAGGCGTCTATCAATCACAATACCAAGATCCTTTTTGAAGGTGACTCGTTCAAGCGGAGACGATTTGATCGAGTATGTTCCGGTTATAGGTAAACTCGTCCTAAACAAAGAAAAGCACTGGCATTTAGAAATGTTTAAAAGAAGGTTATTTAGATCACGTGGCGTCCGTGGCATAGTTGGTTAAAGTGCGTGGCGGCTATGTCAACGAACCTTGGAGACCCGGGTTCGAATCCCAGCAGCGACAGAAAATTATTTGAATTAAAATAATTTTTCTGTACGGCCGCCACCTCTCTGCAGACAATGGCAAACCTCAGAGAGTAATCAAAATGCCATGTAAAGCTTCTTAAGAATAAGAACATTCCGTTCATCGCCGTTCGGAGTCGGCGTTAAACCTGTAGGTCCGTTTCTCGGTCAATTGTGTACAAACTTAATAACACGCACAACACAATTGATCATAAGAAGCTAGGTCAAAGTCCTTTCAAGGGCTGAAATGACCAGTTATTTATTATTTATTTATTTATTATTTAGATCACACCAGTCAGTCACAGCATTCACATCTTCATGTAAAGCGCGCAGTCATTGAAAGATTTAATGGATAAATATAATTTCAGATCATCAGCAATTAACAGGCATTGTGAATATTTGATGGCAAGCGGTAGATCATTTAGGAATATCAAGAATAAAATAGGCCCCAAGTGATTTCCCTGAGGTACACCTGAATGCACTCTAATGGGGTTCGATTTGGAGGTATTGATTTTAACTATTTGGTATCGATTTGTTAAATAAGAATTGATCCAACTGAGAAGGTTAGAGTGAAAACCTAGGCCCTGTAGTTTTTTAATTAATGTTGTGTAGTTTACTTTATCAAATGTCTTTGCAAATGACGTAAATATGACATCAGTTTGTATACGATTTTCAAAATTTTTTATAACGTAATTGCAGAAATTTATTAGATTTGTTACGGTTGATCTTCCGGCTCTAAAACCATGTTGCTGATTAGCTAACACATGTGTAAGTTGAATTGAAATATTATCGTACACAATTTTTTCAAATAATTTAGGTATTGAAGAAATTTTGCATATTGGTCTATAATTACAGATGTTCTGCTGAGGGCCCGACTTAAGTATAGGAACTATATGAGAAATTTTCCAATAATCAAGAAAAATACCACAATCTAATGATTTTCTAAAAATTTTAAAAAGTGGAATATATAAAGATCCTTCACAATGTTTCTGTACATTTGGAGCAATACTGTCAGGACCGCCATTTTTTTTTTTAATTAAATAACACTTTAAATTACATAAGGCTCTTGCTACGTCAAATTCGTCGTAAGTAAGACGCCAAGATCTAAAACCTGATTTAGCAACGGAATATTAGCAGGATGGTAATCAATATCAGAGTATACGGATTTAAAATAATCTGCAAAAAAATTGCGAATAGTACGAGTGTCATCAGATGAGTTATCCAAAAAAAAAACATGGTGTTAGGCAAGCCATTAGATTTTCTTTTTATATTTATACTAGCGATAGCCGGCGCGCGTTTCTGCACATGGCAAGTATATTGGAAATAATAAGTAAATTCAAAACTTTTATAAGTCCCTTAGTCTAACACCACGCTCATGTTCCACTGCCCGTTACAGTTTCCCAGTAGCAGAACATCACTCCCAGGTGACAATTCCATTATGAGTTTCAATGTCCTGTGATCTTAGCTTCCATAGCTATTCTGTATAGTGAATCGGATCACACCACCTTTTCCAATGCACATACCAGTTTTCCCGTAGAAAGACTTTGGCAATTGACATTTTTTTTAAAAGTGTTTTTTTCGCGAATACCAGTTAGAATTACTCTCTTATACTATATAAATACAGAAGTGAGGAAAAAAAAATGCAGGTTGGGGCATTTTTAACGTGCTTGTAAAATAAATAAAAGAGAACAATCGAACTTGTTGCGCAAGTGCTATCGATGCTCAAAATGTTATATAAATTTCGAAAATTGGAAAAATTTTAACTATAAAAGACTAAGAGATAGTGGTCAGTTTCATATTTCGAGAAATGGCGAGACCATAGAAAATAAAAATGCTCCTGTGAATGTATTTTGGAAGAACGTTGTAAGTGCAGTCGTTTTTAGTAGTGGAAAAACGTTTTAAGCACCATAAGTCATATGTTATGTTCAGTGGAAAAACTTTTAAACGGTAAATTTAGATGTAATTAAACCCAGGGTTTAAATTGCTGCAGTCAAATTAGCAAAAGCATCAAAATTTTCACTATTGCTGTGCTGTCGCATTTGCAATTCTCCATAAATATAGGTTGCTCTGCTTCAAACTATGAAAAAATGAATAGTCACAGCAGCAGCAAGCGATCGTTTTTTGAAGTCGTGTCTGCTTTGCTGCTTCAATTTTATAACATTAACGAAGCCACAGCAACAGCTAGCGGTCAAATTTGGTAGTCGTGTCGCCTTTGCTGCTTTAATTTGTAAACATTTACAAAGCGGCAGCAACAGCAAGCGATCGAATTTTGAAGTCGCCTTCTTTCTGCTACTGTGTGCTTCAAACATTTTTCAAGCAGCAGTCATATATTTCTAAATGCTGTGCTGCTGCGCTATATTCAGATGCTGACTGTTGCTGTGCTATATGCAGTAGCTACTGCTGCTGTGCTGTATGCTGCAGTGTACAGTTATTTGCAGTTGCTATTACGCAATATTCAGTAGCTGGCTGCTTTTGTGCTTTATGCAGCAGTGTACAGTTGTTGTTTGCAGTCGCTGCTGCTACTGCTTCAATATTTTGTAACGGTAGCGGATGAGCAGTCTTTATGCATTTTTTTAAGTTTAAGGGGTCATATAGGTTACAAATTTAAAAAAAAAAATATTCGAGAATTGTTTTTCAGAGAAAGAAAAAAGATATCGTTTTCAAATTGTGCACACATATTTATTACATTTATTTCAGTTTTAGAGGGTACACTGCAGCATACAGCACAGCAGCAGTAGCTACTGCATATAGCACAGCAACAGTCAGCATCTGAATATAGCGCAGCAGCACAGCATTTAGAAATATATGACTGCTGCTTGAAAAATGTTTGAAGCACACAGTAGCAGAAAGAAGGCGACTTCAAAATTCGATCGCTTGCTGTTGCTGCCGCTTTGTAAATGTTTACAAATTAAAGCAGCAAAGGCGACACGACTGCCAAATTTGACCGCTAGCTGTTGCTGTGGCTTCGTTAATGTTATAAAATTGAAGCAGCAAAACAGACACGACTTCAAAAAACGATCGCTTGCTGCTGCTGTGACTATTCGTTTTTTTCATAGTCAAAGCAAATGCGAAACAGAAACTATGAAAATTTTTGTGCATTTTTAATCCCTGATTAAACCTTTTATTTATTTTTTTTTTTATATTTTATGTATGGCAAAGTTTTATTAAATCAGAGTGTTTAACAAAAAACCAAAAATAAAAGGCTACAATGTTTAAAACTTTTTTATCTCTAGTCAAAAATTACAATTTTGTCGTTTACAATGTTATTCGCGATTATGATTCAATTAGTAACTCCATACTGAGTTTTATTGTCATGCGACGTTTAGTTCCAAAGCTATTCAAATCAAAAATTTGACTTGTGTGGTCGAAGCCATAACCCCTTTTCCTATGCCCGTCCCAGTTCTCTTGTTTATTTATAAAAAACTTATTGAATCACACAATGTCAATTCTATAAAGAAAAAAGTCAGCCGTTTGTTCCTTTTGTTCATTTATAAATTACAGGAAAACCACCGTCAAAAAATGTGTAGAAAAGTTGCATGCAGCGAAACAAATAAACATAAGTACATACATACATACATACATCAAGTCGGATTGATTCTCATTCTCATCAAAAAAATTCTCAACATGCTTAAGGTGGTCAGTGAATCCCCTTTAAACAAAACTGTGTTAGATTAATTCACCACATCAAAACTAATTTGAACATATTAGACATACATTGTATGTATATGTATTTGTTTTCTTGTGTTGTTCTTGCTGAGAACAAAAAGAGTATAGTAGAGAGCAACATGCAGTTTATTGAGGCTCTCTAAGCACAAACGCATGAAAATCTTACGATCAAGCAATGCATGGCATTCTGGATGATTTTTTAAAAACTTAACACTTTAATTAAAGATACTTATTATTGAAATTTCGTAAAGAAAATACCCAATGATCCTTTTGTAGCACAAATGTGATATTTCAAAAATTATTTTATAAAAATCGGACCAGTACTTTTGGAGTTTTGCGGCAACAAAAAATTTTCACTTTCATTTTATATAATAGTATAGATAAGCCCAAAAATATTTGCTATCTTTCTTAAGCTTAGATTCCGTAGAAAGTATGTAAGATTTATAAAGAAACTTATTGAGACTATCGAATTGGCGTTGATAAAGAAGATAGATTGATTTGAGCTCTATATCAAGTTTCGATTCCCTGAACCGCTTATAGGCTTTGTTTTTCACATTTATTTTGATAGTCTCATATTGAACCAAGGCGGATTATTTTTGGAATGAATAATTTTTTTAGGAACAAATAAGCAAACTTAAAATGGTTAAGAATTTTTCATACATTTGTTTTAAGTCTACTCCAGATAATATGTCGTTCTAATCCAGCGTTTGTAGATAACTATTCATTGCATCAAAGTTGGCTTTACAATAATCATAAAAGTATTTATCTTCAGACCTAGGTTTCTGATAAAGAACGGTCGAAAATTCAATTAAAAGAGGAACGTGGTGAAGCGTTTTATTAAAAATAAATGTAGGAACCTCGATACTAACATTAAGGTCCTTATCAATAAAAATTAAGTCTACTAGTCTACCGAGATCATTCGCAATATTGTTAATTTGAACCAAGTCATATTGACTAAAAAAATCTACAAGGGAAGAATATCATTGTTGACATTCAAAGGAATGAGATTCATTTCATTTATAAACTATTTAGCAAAATATTTATTCCATACACCTGAGCATATGACCTTTAAAAGAGTGCCGGAGAGGGTTAATATGTGTGACCCACCCCCATTACTTTTGCAAAAGGAACATTTTTGCCTTTGACACCTATTCCCTGCGCTCACTCCTTAGGGGGGCTCCCTTACAAATATTATGGTTTTTGTATATTTATTCCATACACCTGAGCATATGACCTTTAAGAGAGTGCCGGAGAGGGTTAATATATATGACCGACCTCCATTATTTTTGTAAAAGGAACATTTTTGCCTTTGACACCTTTTCTCTCCGACCACTCCTTAGGGGGGCTCCCATACAAATTTTATTTTTTTTTGTTTATTTATTCCATACACCTGAGCATATGACCTTTAAAAGAGTGCCGGAAAGGGTTAATATGTATGACCGACCTCCATTACTTTTGCAAAAGGAACAGTTTTGCCTTTGACACCTATTCCCTCCGACCACTCCTTAGGGGGGCTCCCATACAAATTTTATGGTTTTGTCGATAAAACCGGAAACTGTCGATAAATAGGTATCAAGTTTAAGCAAACAAAAACATCAAATGTTGGCTTTATATTTCATGTAATTGTGTAAAATTTATATCAGTTAGAGAGTTCTAACATGAATTTTTGTCGAATTGAGGATCAAGCAGACCAACAAGTGCTAACATCAACATTGTACGATCAGTAATTTAGGCCCACCAAAGGCTCAAAAAGTTATATAAATACCGACATCTGATCACTATCAACCACCCTACTTTCCTCCGAGAATGACGTATTCTACGTCAAAATTAGGTTGTTAAATGACAGTCAGATAACCAGGTTTCAGTGAAGACAATTATATCGAATTCCAGTGCAGATGATGATACAGGGTGTTTTTTTTAGAGGTATAGAACTTCGAATTGAAATAAAACACAAGAAAATCGTTTTAATGTCCATCAATTTGGCTTTATTGGAAGGATAATTTTATGCCATTAATGTTTAAATATGATTTCGGGCATGTGGCCGCCGCGGCTGGCTCGAATAAAGCCAATTCTACAGGTCCAATTTTCAACCACTTTTTCGAGCATATGGGGCCGTATGTCGGAAATAACGCCACGAATGTTGGCCTCCAAGTCCCCTAACGTTTCTGGTTTGTTGGCGTAGACGAGCGACTTCACATATCCCCAAAGAAAATAATCCAATGGTGTCAAATCACACGATCTTGGTGGCCAATTGACAGGTCCATTCCGCGAAATTATGCGCTCATCGAATGTTTCCTTCAATAAATCGATTGTGACGTGCGCTGTGTGGCATGTAGCGCCGTCTTGTTGGAACCACAACTCATCCACATTCATGCCATCCAATTCGGGAACAAAATAGTCGGTTATCATGGCTCTATACCGGTTTCCATTAACGGTAACTGACTCTCCAGCATTATTTCGGAAGAAGTATGGCCCAATGACTCCACCAGCCCATAGAGCACACCAAACAGTCAGTTTTTGTGGATGTAATGGCGTCTCAAGGATCTCATGTGGATTCTCTTCACTCCAAATGTGGCAATTTTGCTTGTTGACGTAGCCATTCAACCAAAAATGAGCAAAATTTTGCGATGAAAATCAGCATCGAGATCAATCTCATTTTCGGCCCATTTGCAAGCGTTGTTCTTTTGTCAACCTGTTCATGATGAAATGGCAAACCAAACTGAACATAAATGACATTAGAGTTGCCAGATTTGACCACAAAATGCCAGTTTTATCTCTATTCGAAAAACAAACCCCTCAAAAAAACACCCATTAGAAACAGTTCGTGCATCTTAGTTCTAATGCCTCCTACATTTTGATAATATAGAGAATAATTACAATTATTTATAGAATTGAAATCAATAGCGCTACTTAATCGTTTTTTGGATGTATTACATTGTGTACAGCTTTAGGTTGAATTAGTTGACTATTAAGCACTGGGTAATTATTTCGTGAAATATATTCGTGTAGAACGGTACCATCGGGCCAAAAGTCTCGAGAAATAATTTCAAAGTTAACTACTGGAACAAATAATTTAAATTCATTAATTTACTCATCTCTGCAAATCACATAATAATAATCAAATTAAATTTATATATATTTAAAATATTAACTGTGTATGCCAACAACAGTTGTTTGGTCTTGTTCTCTTTTACTTTGGATATTGGAAAAAATAATGTTATTATTTTTCTTTTACTTTGACATTTGGCGAAGGACATTTTTTTTTATTTATTTATTTATTTATTTATTATTTATTGTTTCATCAAGCAGAGCTGTTCACTCTTGTAGACTACTTAACAATTGATACATTAAAATTAAATTACAATGGTAAATATTCTAATTAATTTAAATGAAATTAATGGTATAAAAAAAATTAACAGAGGTGATGATTATTTTATACAAAACTAGAAATAATTTTATAAGAAACTAGCAACCCTCCGCAGCTTTTCCCGCGATGTATCTTGAAATAAATTAACGCATTTTTTGTAAAATGTTGTCGTATTATCTTTTTAATAGGTTTATTTTTTCATGACATATTAATTGCAATCATGTAAGAATTTCTGTATAAACAATGTTTTTTGATGTGTTTGTGTTATTCGTAAGAATAAATTAGTTTGATGGACTTCCTATCTTAGAAAGACCAACATATAACTGCCCATGGGAAAAGCAGCTTTCTCGCAAAAAAATAAAATTCATTCATAGACACACATTTGTGTCGATCGCACATCAAGTTTTTTGATTTCCAACTGATTTTCTGGGGTGGCTCATAACCGGGTTTTAAGCAAAAAAATAAAGTTTGAGGCAATCGTTCATAATTTGTTTGCTTGTAACTAAATCGATAGGGTTTTTTTTTTGAGAAAATTAAGCTTAAATAATTAAATTTCGTTTGACATAAAAAACATGGAAAAATATTAAGCACAGCCAATTTTATGTCGATTTAAGGAAACATGGCTCTTAACCGGAGACATTCTCCTGCTTATTTAACCATATTATTAAATGGTATGAAAATACATTTATGCAATGTACTTCGGCTAATTAACACAATTTGTAGCTCAATTGTATAAGACTCGTATTCGATAACGTGAATTGTTTTGGAAAGATATTGGTTTTAATAAGTCCTTACCTTTTCAAATATAAATTTATGTTTATGGAATAAATTAAAAATACTTTCTTATCACTTTTAATAAATAAAATCAAATTAAGTTCAAATATTTTCATAGGTCTTATTTCAGTGACGAAATTATACACTTACGCTATGTAATGCCGTAAAAACATGATAAAAAACCAATTCAACACATACCAATGCGCAGCTTCAAAGCGATGTAATTTGCATCGCACGGCGTTTCAATTTAAGCTTTAATTGTTACCATAAATTTCATGCACTTCTATTTTGCAGCTTAAGAATTCTGCACGCAGCTATTCAACATTTTGAATAGAAAAACTCTCTCTGAATAATGAAACATTGAAGCAGCAGCAACAAACGACGCGCTTGGAGAAAATGCTTTAAATTTTGCATTCTGCTGTTCGCGAACAAAGAACTATCTCTCTCTGCTTCAATGCAGAGAATCTCTTTTCTGAGCATTGAGCAGCATTTTATAGCGAAACCAAAGCAACATTCTGCTAGCTGCAAGCAATGACAGCGTCGAAGCCGATGAACAAATCAATGCTTGCAAGAAAATGATTTAATTTTTCAATAAAATATGAATTTTACGACCAAACTATTGATCTTAGATGCACGTAACCATGGACTTTTTTGCTGGAATTCATTTGTCATCATATTCACTTATCTTGTACGGTTTAAGCAGAAAATGGAAAAAAGCGCCAAATTTTTCCAAAAATACCGAATTTTGCCAGTTTCTTAGACAATAACTTCCAAGCTTTGAAATATTTCAAAACTTTAAGTATACAGTGTTAATCTACAATTAATTACGATTTGAATAGTGAAAATTTCATTTAAATCCGTTTAGCCGGTCTTGAGTTTACTTTCATCAACGCCAAAAAGGCAATATTTCAAGTTTCATTTTTATATAATAGTAAGATAACATGAGAGATATTTAGTTACGAATATGTCTATTAAGGGAAGTATGCTGTTAGCTGCCCTTATGCAACGGGATAAAGGTTCGTTGAGTCCATAGACAATTCTATGAAGGGTTTCATGGAAATGAAACTGACTCCGAAGACGTCTCGAGGGAGTATGTAATGTAAGCATGCCCAATAGTTCGGGACAATCAATGTTATTATGGAGGATATCTCTAAAGAAAATAATTGATGATGCCCGTCTTCTGCATTTAAGAGTACTTAAATCAATCAGGGCGCATCTAGTTCTATATGGAGGGGGCTCAGGTAAGTTCCAATTTAGTTGGTAAAACATAAACCTAGTGAATTTTCTTTGGACTTTTTCGATACTCTCGGAATGCAAGTGAGTCAAAGTGTTCCAAATAATAGAACACTATTCTAAGTAAGGCCTGACGAGTGATGAGTATAGAGACTTTATGGTGTAAGGGTCAGTGAATCCTTTGCTATTTCTCATTAGAAAACCAAGCATAGCAATCGCTTTGTTGACTTTGAATATGGTCTCTAAAGTAAAGTAAAGATCCTCTTGAAAAAGAAGACAGTCACTGACTGATTTGATTTGACGAAAAAGCTTTAGGTCGTCCGCGAATAGGAGACACTTAGAGAATTTGACTACTTGGGGGAGGTCATTAATGAATAGAAGGAACAGTATTGGGCCTAGGTGACTCCCCTGTGGGACACCTGAAGTTACCCAAATTGGATCGGAAGTGCAGTCGTTAATTTGAACTCGCTGATACCGTCTTGATAGATAGGATTTAATCCACTTTAGAAGATTGGAGTGGAATCCCATAGCTGAGAGTTTAGATAATAAAGTAAAGTGAATAACCTTATTGAAAGCTTTGGTAATATCTGTAAAAACAACATCAGTTTGCAAGTGGTTTTCCATGTTATGTATTATATTGTTTACGAAAAGAGTAAGGTTGGAAGTGGTGGATTTGCGACATAGGAAACCGTGTTGGTGAGGAGACATAATACTTTTACAGCAAACATTAGTTTTGTGTTGACAATTTTTTCAAATAGTTTGGGGATTGCGGCAAGTATGCATATTGGTCTATAATTTATCACATCGTGCTTGGGATCGGATTTATGTATTGGAACTATGAGTGATAGTTTCCAACTGTCTAAGAATACTCCATATGCTAGCGATTTTTTAAAAATTAGGGATAAGGGTAGTGAGATTGATTCAGCACAATTTTTTAGTACGATCGGAGCAATCTCGTCAGGACCTTCCTTAGTATTATTTTTAAGGTTAGCGAGAGCAGTAACGACATCCGATTCATTAAGTTGAACAAAGCCTAAGTACAAAATAGGGCTGAGAGTATGAGAAACATTATGTCGAAGCAAATATAGAAGGTCAGATATTATGATAGAATTTTTGGGGTTTTTTAACAATCTTTTTAAATATTTTAGGAATATCTCCTAAACCAATATTCATATAGTGATCAAAGTACCATCATTACAAAGGTTATTTTATTAACTTTCATTGGTTAAATTTCAAAACAGATTAAAAACAACGAGTTCTCATAAAGTAAATCAGCATTCAACCTCAAACTTTTCGTGCGCATACTGTCAAAGAGATAAAATAGTGGTATACATTTTTAACGTTGACGACCATTGGGACATATAGGTCCCATGATTTTTCACACTTTTGCAGGCAAAAAAAAATTGTTTTTTGCGACACTTTTGTTTAGTAATATGGAGTCCTTAACACGAACCCGTTGTCGGATTAACGAATTTTCCAGCGGTTCAGGAGCGGTCGTCAAAGGGTTAAGTTAAAAAAAAATAATAAATTTAATAAAAAAATAATTTTTGATGTCATTTTAAAGGTAAAATTTTAGAAAATTTTATCCTTGGGTGCATTTCAATCCAAACTGAATTAAAAAAGTTACAGCGATTTTTCTATAGCTTCATCGAGATAGACAAAATCGCAAAAATATAACTTTTCTGACGATCGCCAAATATTAAGCTAAAAATCCTAGCGAAACAAAAACCTGCAGAAAAACAAAGAAAGAAGAGCAATAACAAAAACTGTGGAAAAAAAATGTAAACAATCCAACCGTCCGTCCGCATAGAATTCAAATGGAAAAAATAAAATAAACATGGCTTCTCGACAACTTTGTTAATAAGATTTTGTCATTTTAGAGTCTATCAACAAATTCTAGCAACAAAGGTCCGCCGCCAGCGCTGCTTTTTCGCTGCCCGTGCCAATGTTTTTCGCTTGGGCTAATGTTTACATCATTCGGTATACACAATATTGATGAGGCGAATCTCATGCAATGTCTATAGAATATATAGTCTCTGCCGATTCGAAAAAGACTGCCAACTGGTCTGTACTCTGCTGAAGATGCTAATGTATACAAAGCGACAGCAATTCGTTTTTGTAGAGGTATTGCGTTACGCCAGTAAGTATTCTTTTGGCGTACACTTTTTAATGCTTCCACTAAATAAAAGAACGTCTCCCTGCTCACTCGAAATGTATTTTTAAACTTTTCTTCTGTGAAAAGCTGAACATCGTTTTCCCAAAATTGTGAATCTTCCACCTATGAATGAAAGGATGCTTTAAACGTTAAGATAAGCTGTTGTTCACTTACCATTGACCAGCAAGTACGGAATCTTCTCAAATTCATTTTTTTTGAACGCAAGTCTTTTATATCGTTGACTCCTCTTAATGCCCTAAGAGCTAGTATAAAATATTTCTTCTTTTTCCCTGGTAATCCAATATTTTGAAGTTATTTGCAGGTATAACTTTGATTGCATCCATTTTCTTGCTTTATATTGACAAACTTCAGCATCAGCTGATAAGTGTACAATTTAGTATAGTACTACATGTCTGTCACTATGCTAGTACAGGGTGTTTTTTTTAGAGGTATAGAACTTCGAATTGAAATAAAACACAAGAAAATCATTTTAATGTCCATCAATTTGGCTTTATTGGAAGGATAATTTTATGCCATTAATGATTAAATATGATTTCGGGCATGTGGCCGCCGCGGCTGGCTCGAATAAAGCCAATTCTACAGGTCCAATTTTCAACCACTTTTTCGAGCATATGGGGCCGTATGTCGGAAATAACGCCACGAATGTTGGCCTCCAAGTCCCCTAACGTTTCTGGTTTGTTGGCGTAGACGAGCGACTTCACATATCCCCAAAGAAAATAATCCAATGGTGTCAAATCACACGATCTTGGTGGCCAATTGACAGGTCCATTCCGCGAAATTATGCGCTCATCGAATTTTTCCTTCAATAAATCGATTGTGACGTGCGCTGTGTGGCATGTAGCGCCGTCTTGTTGGAACCACAACTCATCCACATTCATGCCATCCAATTCGGGAACAAAATAGTCGGTTATCATGGCTCTATACCGGTCTCCATTAACGGTAACTGACTCTCCAGCATTATTTCGGAAGAAGTATGGCCCAATGACTCCACCAGCCCATAGAGCACACCAAACAGTCAGTTTTTGTAGATGTAATGGCGTCTCAAGGATCTCATGTGGATTCTCTTCACTCCAAATGTGGTAATTTTGCTTGTTGACGTAGCCATTCAACCAAAAATGAGCCTCATCACTGAACAAAATTTTGCGATGAAAATCAGCATCGAGATCAATCTCATTTTCGGCCCATACACCAAAATCACGACGCATTGCATGGTCTCGCGGCTTTAATTCTTGCACAAGCTGGATCTTGTAAGGTCGCAAGCCAAGATCTTTGCGCAAAATCTTCCATAAAGTTGATGGACAAAGCTCCAATTGCTGTGCACGGTGGCGAATCGATTCATTCGGGTCCTCTTCAACATTTTGCTCTACAGCGGCAATTGTTTCTTCGGTGCGCACTGTTTGACGTCTCTGCGGATGCGTATTATCACATAGAGTAAACGTAGTGCAAAAACGACCCATGGTTAACCGAATTAATTGCTCTGATGGACGATTATGTCGACCATAAAATGGACGGAGCTTGCGGTAAACTTCGCGAACTGAACCATTATTTTCGAAATAAATTTGCACGATTTGCAAGCGTTGTTCTTTTGTCAACCTGTTCATGATGAAATGGCAAACCAAACTGAACATAAATGACATTAGAGTTGCCAGATTTGACCACAAAATGCCAGTTTTATCTCTATTCGAAAAACAAACCCCTAAAAAAAACACCCATTACATGGTTTCTTGAGCTTTCATTGTAGTACACATTGTAGTACGGAAACCATATGTCTGTCTAGGGTATTACAGACTACTTATTAAATTTTTCATAGATAATAATTTTTTTTCAATAATTTCATTTCAAGTCGTAAACATTGGTGAATTTTTCATCAAATTTCATAAATACATTTCAATAATTTCATTTCAAGTGGTAAATATTAATGTTTCAGTGGTAAATTTGTTTCAGTTGATTTAGGAATGAGGAAAGAAAATTTTGAAAGTTTTTTTTTTAAAGCGAACGACCATGGCCTGGGCGGGAATCGAATCCGAGACCTCTGGGATAGCAGCCGAGCACGCTACCTACTCGACTACTGAGGCCGCCTCAGATATCAATGTGGTTTGTGTTTAAAACACATATTTGTGCTTTGTGTAGCAGCTATTCGAGCCTAAAAGGCACTGTGTGAACAATATTGGAAGCTCTGCAATTAATTGTGCGATAAATTAAATGGCGCGTGCTTCCCCGACTTCCTGTTACGCATTTCCTTCGCATTTCACGACATCACTCCCACTTGCTGGAAACCGATCGGTAAGATATTACATATCAATAAAATTACTTTTAAAATGAAAAAAGAGTTGGCTGTGTCGTGGAAAAATTCGTAGATTTTGACGTGACAGTGTTTTTTTATCCTTGTCCTTATTCTTGTCCGTATCCTTCCCTTTGTTACCAAACTTATCCCTATCCTTTCGTTATTTTTTTAATTGTCCTAATGATTTTCCTACTTCATGTCCAAGTTCTTGATTTAATCCTTACCCGAATCCCTTTTCTAATTTGGAAAGATGTGTTTTAGGTATGTCTAAATCTTTGTCCTTATCCATATCCTGATTCTTTTCACAGTCCTGGGGGTCTATTCTCTAACTGTGAGTTTTCAAGTGTACATTCATGTTTTTCGATTCAATAACAGTGAGCGTGAGTTTTTTTTCAGAATTGTGTACACAAGTTGTAAAAAAAACGCACTAAGTTTCGGCCGGTGAGTTTTTTAATATATAACGTAAAAACAATTGTTTTCTTGGTAGAATGGATATAAAAGCAAAAAAAGCATAAAATGAGGAAAAAATATGCTTAATTGAGTATATGGAAGCTCATATCCCATTCGCAAACGATAAGTAAGTATATATTTATCAATATTTGCGATATGTTCCTTATTTATTTTAAATATATACATATGTATATCTTTACAGATTTGCGGACAGCTAAGGATAAAAAAATGTTAAGAACTTCCTGCGATGCTTAACAGCTTAGGCGGTGCAATTAAAGACGCTTCCAAATGGCGCAAGTTTTGGTCCGATCAAAAGTATGTAAAAAATTTTACTTTTATAGAGATATAAATGTAATTGTTTATGATAGAAGCCATATAAAAGACAAGGAAGTTCTTCGAAGGGCGGCATTAGAAAAGAGTGGTGTTAACGGCTTAGGACGCATAAAGGAAACTTTAGAGTTTGAGCGAAGAGTGCTGCGGCTAATGGCCCCTGTTGTGATAGCAGGCGATAAAAATGTTTGCGAGTTGCTGACCGTGACACAGGTAAGAATAATTTCTTAATAATTTAAAAATGAATTTATGTTACTTTAAAGTGTTTGATATTCTTGGACTCTAGAGAGCTCTTTTTAAAATGTCATAAGTGTATATAGCTCGTTTTCTTCAATTACGTTACATAAACATAAAAATTGAGTTAATTACACAGCAACATTCGTGTTGCCATGATCTATGCTGTGTACAATTTTGGTAACGATATCTTCTTTAATTTTTGCAGGAGAGTAGAATTTGTGATTCATACACCTTAATATATTTCCGATTAGATCGTATTATATGTTATATCGATAATCCCCAGTTTTTTTTTTGTCACTTTGTATGGATTAAACCATGTACATTACAGTAGTACTTGTATATTTGATGTTTTGTTCATATTTTGAAAATGGTGATTCAATTTCCTTTGTCTGTTCAAAACTTAAAATGCTTCTCCTGAAAAATCTAGTTTTTTGATTCGTAACGTTATTGCAGAAAACGAGCGATATGTTAATGGAAATATACCCAGAGGCCGAAAAAAAAGGTCATGTTTGTGATTTATTTAAGGAAACCTAAGGGATATTTTTAAATGAGGATTTTTATACCTTAAAATATACACATTCAAGAGTATGTTTAGTTTTTCTATTAAAAAAAAATTTAATATTAAGGTAGATATAGCGTTTTTTTGTAGAAAAAAAGGGTAAATGCGGTGACTAAGATTGCTCCTCCTAAATTCATCTGAAACAAAAAATTAAAAGTATTATTAAACTAGATACTTAAACCTCGTACTTGTCATAGCCGATTTTGAAAATATTGATTTTTGACAAAATGGCGGACTTCCGAACGTAAATTAACGATTCTCGACCAAAAATTTGTCATTATTTTGCCTATAAAAAATGAACGAAGCTACGAAAGAAAAATCCTATAACAAGTACGAGATTATTATGAATAAAATAAGCCTGCAAAAAACTCAAAATAATCGGTTCACTGAGTTTCGAGAAATCTTGGTGACCGACTTTGAAAACATGGTTTCGATAAAATCGCGTTTGAAAATAAAGGCCAGCACTGCGCACTCTAGAAGACGATTCACTCACTAGGCTATAACTTTGTTATTTTTTGAGTTATCGACTTGAAATTTTCACCACATATTTTTGAGACTTAAAGCTTTAAGAAACTACAAAAATTTTTTGAAAAAAAAGTTCTGGGTATATAACTCCCCTTAAAAGATACCATGAAAATGAGTTCTTTTTAAGTCCAATAAGACCTAGTGCAAAGTTACATGCATGCGAATTATGTAATTTTTTCGTGTTTTATTCTGTTGAGTGTTTAAGATGTATGTTTAACACCTATTTACATTTTTACAGATTACTGAGGAACAAATGATTCAACAAGTTTTGCAAGCGGATAATGAAGAACCTTCGCCTTCTCCACAACAGCCGTCGTTGCTGTCAACACTTCTCTCAGCGCCTTCTTCGCCTTTAGTGTCTTCAACACTGCAGTCTTCACAACCATCTGTAGTAAAAACAAAGACTACGAATAAAAGAAAATCTGCCCCTCAATTCTCCTTAGAGGAAATTTATTTAGAAATGGAGCAAAAAAAAAAACTCAAGCTAATGGAGGAAGACAATTTTTAAAAAAAAAATTAAATTTGAATTAGAGCAGAACATTTTTAAAGCCAAAGAGAAGTGGAAAGACAGGGAATATGAGTTAGAATTAAGAAAGTTAAAAATTATGGAAAGACAATTAGAAATACAAAATAAAAATATCTAAATGTAAATACTTTCTTGTACATGTTTGTATTGTTTATGTTTGTTTGTGTTGTGTTGTGTAGTTTTTTGTAACCTTTTTAAAATTAAAAAGGCAAAAAATTGACAAATGGTTTTTTATTTTATTAACGGTTGAAATAGGTGTTTACTAATTGATTTCGTGTAGTTCTGGCTAGATTTTACATAGTATTCTGAGGTGTTACAGATATCTCTTCATCAACAACATTTTGATCTTCCTCTGTGACTTCGGTTATCGGTAAATTAACTTTGATTAAGATGTTATGTAGCACAATATAAGCGTTTATTATTTTTGCAGATTTTTCTGGGGTGTAGCCTAAGCATTTTTGACGAGATAAACACCGGAAACGAGCTTTTAAAACACCTATACAACGTTCAACTATGCAACGAGTCTTTTTGTGGGCAATATTATAGCGTTGCGCATCCTTCGACGTTTCTGAAAATGGTGTCATTAACCATGGCTGAAGAGGAAATCCACTATCGCCTAGTAGCCAGAAATTGCGTTCTCCACTTAAGTATTTAGCTCTCAAGTAGTTCTGCAATTTTGAACAACGCCATATATACGCATCGTGAGATGTTCCTGTAAATTTAGCATTCGCGTACCGTATTAAGTATTACGTGTCGTAGATTAGTAATAAATCCTGAAAATTTGAATTATATAGGTTTATTTTAATATTATCAAAACTGCATTAAATTATACCTTTGCGACAGTAGTAAACACTTTCAATATCATTTTTGGGTACAACAATCTTTATAGTCCCAAAATTCCTGGAAAGCCAAATACTTCGTAAAAATCTGCTTTTGTAGAGACTTCTTTGGCACTACTTGGAAAAGTCACGTACGCGCTTTGAACTCGGTTTAATATAACAGCAACTTCCTCGACGCAACGACTTACGGAAGGTTGAGATATGCTTGCGAGGACAACTCGTTGATAACTTCCCGTAGCAAAGAAATGCAGCGCAGAAAAAAAAAACGCATATGTGCAGGAATTGCTGTGTTGCGCTGCAAGGAATGAAAAAGTGGCTGCAATTTATCGAAAGTGCGCCTAAAAATAATCTTCGGAAACCGATAAAGCTCCCTGAATCGGTCTTCACTTATCGTAAATGGGTCTTGGGAGTCACGCAGGACTCTTCTCTGCACCTTCATTGCATATCTAAGTGAAATAATTAACAGTTTATGTTATCAATATTTTTATCTTAAATATTTACCTTTCCCTTCTTTGCAATTGTCTCAAAATAATAATATTTGCTTGCATGTTCTTATTTTGCTTTTTTCAAATAATTTATGTTGTTTATTTAAATTTTTCTCACATTTAACGTCAAATTGTATTCAGCAGTAAATTTATTACATTCAGCACAGAAGTGTACACTGTAGTTTACAGAATCACTTGAGAACACAAAGTGCAAACTTTGTGTGAAAGTGAGTTTTAGTAGAAGTGTACACTTTCAGTTTTCTCACTGTTAGAGAATAGAGCCCCTGTTCTGGTTTCATATTCCGGTTTCATTGTGTTATTTTGTTGTTTGTGAGCAGTGTGTAAGAGTTAAAAAAAGAAATGGTGGCAGCTCTACAAAAATAACGGAGGATTTTGGAAAAGACCGAAGCGTGGAGTCAGTCGAGAATGAAATACAGCAGAAAAACGGTCGTTGCGGCGCGAGCAATAAAACGTTTCCTTTTAGTATATTTTGTGCCTTGTTTAAACTCAATAATAACTACTTTAAGGCATTTTGCTTCTTGGCGCGCTCGGTATTCGAGTGAAAGAGTGAAAATTTAAAATTTTTTAACAGGAAAACGGTTAGAGATAATGGAATTTTTTTTTTTGGGTGAATAAATATACTAAAAAATTATTTACAAAAATTTTTTTTTAAAAATATTTAACATTTGTTATGCATGAAACTTTAATTTGAAGTTGCCGTATCGATATCGGAAAGAGCTGATGGTTACCATAATAACTAAAGTCTGCCAGCACCTAGAAAAACAAAAAAAAACAATATTCATAAATAATATTAGTATGGTTATCGTGTGAACTAAAATTTTTAAGTTTGGCAAAAAAATAAAAAAATTATGAAGATTTGAAAAAAAGATACAGTAGTTTCGACTATGTCGTAACACAAGACGTAGAATTATTCAATTCGCTTTTCATGACATCTTTTTTAAAAATATTTATTCCATACACCTGAGGATATGACCTTTAAGAGAGTGCCGGAGAGGGTTAATATGTATCACCAACCCCCATTACTTTTGCAAAAGGAACATTTTTGCCTTTGACACCTATTCCCTCCGACCAGTCCTTAGGGGCGCTCCCATACAAATTTTATGCTTTTGTCGATAAAACCGGAAACTGTCCATAAATAGGTAGAAAACTTAAACAAGCAAACAAAATTTGTTCAATGCTATCAAGTTCAACAACCCATGTGTCAAAATTTCACTGTCGATAATATGCCCGGATATTTAATTGGCTGCGTTTGACATTTCAATAACAGATTCTGTTAAAAAAGCATGCCCCTCAAAATTACTCAGTATTATTGGGCTACGCGAGTCTGTTAAAAACAACATGCCCCCAAAAGTATGCTTTTTTTTAATTATAAGATTTATGTCTTCACGCTAGATGGCGCTGTCCTCGCCGTCGAAAGAACCGGAAGCCGTCGATAAATAGGTAGCAAGTTTAAGCAAACAAAAACATCAAATGTTGGCTTTATATTTCATGTAATTGTGTAAAATTGATATAAGTTAGACAGTTCTAACATGAATTTTTGTCGCATTGAGGATCAAGCAGACCAACAAGTGCTAAGATCAACATTGTACGATTAGTACTTTAGGCCCACCAAAGGCTCAAAAAGTAATGTAAATACCGACACCTGATCACTATCAACCACCCTACTTACCTCCGAGAACGACTATTCTACGTCAAAAAAACGTAAAAACCGCAAGTTTTTTCTGGATTTTGTGCAAAAAAATATGGAAAAAATAAAAATAATAATAATAATAAAATATTTGCAATATTTTAGTTCACACTACAGTTCATAAACTCAATGGTAACCCCGGTAGAAAAAGTGGCTAAAACAAACAAATGTGACGAATTCCGCCCAATAAACACGTTAAAAACATGTGAAAAAATTTTAGAAAAAATTGCAAAAGAACAATTGGAAAACTATATGGAAGTAAATAACTTATTATCAATGTATCAGTCGGGATTTAGAAAAAAATTTTCTTGTGAAACAGCAGTTAACTATGTGATAAATAAATGGAAATACAGAGACGCAAAAAGTAAGATAATGGCACTTTTCTTGGATTTTAAAAGAGCATTCGAGACCATAGATAGAGACTTATTAATTCAAAAATTAAATATGTACGGGATAAGAGAAAATGAATTGCAATGGTTTAAATCATACCTTACAAACCGAAAGCAAATAACAAAGGTTAACAGTATTAAATCAGAAAAAATTGATAATGAATTTGGTGTACCACAGGGGTCAATATTGGGAGCTTTATTATTTATAATATATATAAATGATATGCCCAATATTTTGGAAAAATGCGAAATTGTTTTATATGCTGATGACACATTAATTTATGCTAAAGGTAACACAGAGGAAGAATGTGCAAATAATTTAAATAAAGACATGAAAAACATAAACAATTGGCTCAAAATGAACAAATTAAAACTTAATGAAAGTAAAACGAAAATAATGGAAATCAACATGAACAGTAACGTAATTTTTAAAATTAATGATCAAATAATTGAAAAAGTTAATGAAATAAAATATCTCGGTTTCATAATTGACAAGGACTTAAAATTTAAACAGCGTGTTGAATATATATGTAAAAAAATCGGGTTCTTTAAACGGGTGCGAAATAAAGTATCGATGATAACGGCAATAAATATGTACAACACAATAATAAAACCACATTTTGAATTCGGCTCCACAATACTATACACTTGCTGCACAATAACACAATTAGAAAGACTGCAAAAACTTCAGAATAAGGCTATGCGTGCAATATTAAAATGTAACAGATATACTCCAATACAAGCAATGCTTGATACGTTAAAATGGCTTAATATACAACAAAGGCTGGCACTTAATACAATAATCTTTGTCCAAAAAATGAAGATGGGAAATGCTCCAGAATATTTAATTGATCAGCTAAACTATGTGGGAGAAGTTCAACCATATAATCTACGAAACGCAGACAACTTTAGGGTTACAAAAGGGTTACAACGACAGCAATGCAAAGATCGCTCTTCTTCAAGGGACTAAAACTATATAATACGATGCCTAATTTTATAAAATCAGAAAGAAATATTAATATCTTTAAAAGAAGTATCTCAGAATTTGTTAGAAATAATGGAAATAGCACAATTCGTGAAAATTTACAAAATTGTTAAATATCATGTTATGAAGTTCAATTAAAAGTATAATAAATACTACTATTATAAAAAAAAAAAAAAAAAAAAAAAAAAAAAAAAAAAAAAAAAAATGTAAGAAATTTCAAATTAAGGTTTCATACATAAAAAATGTTCAAAACGAATAAAAAATTTTTTTGTAAAAATTAATTTGAGTATTAATTCACCCTAAAAAAAATTTATCCATTATCTCTTATCGTTTTCCTGTAAAAAAACTTAAAATTTTCACTTGAATACCGAGCGCGCCAAACAGCAACATGCCTTAAAAATAAACTAAATGATAAAAATTACAACTAATACTTCTTTAAACTTTTAAAAGTGCATTAAGGTATGTATTACCTTACCTATTATGTAGGTATAAATTACACGTATATTAGTGTAACAACCAAAAACAGGAGCTGTTTTCAAAAATTTTTTTTAAGATATAAGAAGTTATTATATTTTTTTTAAATTTATACAGGTTATTGTACATTCCCATGTATCGGAAACAAAAAAATCAAATGACATTTTAAAGCATAGACCTTATATTAAGCATCCCCCCTACGCAAGACCCCCGGGTTTTTTTTTTAATTATGGCGGAAGTTGAAGTACAGAGTTCGAAAAATAGATACACCTTCGCGCGCTTTTTTGTTTATATAAAAAATTAGGGGGATGCTTAAAGAACAAAATAACGAACAAAATGCAAAAAAAAAATCATTGAAATTGAACCAATAGATTTGGAGTTATCTATCGAACCGTTTTAAAAATCGCGTTTAAAGTTTTTTATTTGTTGTATGGAGCTTAGACATAGGTTAACCAAAACCGTTATTACTTCTGTTTTTTTTTAAATATCGATTTAAAAATGTGTATGTATATTCTTAAAACTGTAAAGAACACATTAAACAAAAAAAAAATATTTTTTTTTCGAAAAATTTACACGTATATTAAATAAAACAATTTGAATTATAACTTAAACTAAGTTTCCTATTGGATCTATTGTTTAATTTTTCAAATCAGAAGTGGGATACGCAATCCAATAAGTGCAACCCAATTAGAAACTTCAAAATTGTTTGGTGAAAGTGAATTAAAAAGTGATACTCAATTACAAGTTAGACTCCCGCGAACAGTGTAACTGGAACGCCGATGTCCAAGATGTCCGACAAGCATTGAAGTCAACGAAGCGTTGGTGCAAACATGTACTATGTTTCCATGGCGAGTTAACTCGGGGTTAGGGTTTTCGTCGAGTTAAGGAAATGGCGTTGTTAACTGGATGGTGTTTTCATGCACAACTTCGAGTTGAGTTGAACTTGTCGATTTCATTTGACATTTTTGTTATTGTTTTACTAGAAAAATGGATACTAAATGGCAGCATTCACTTTGACAGATAGAACCTAGTTAAATCTTACAAGTTTCGTGGATTTAACGAAACTCAACTCAACTCGCGTTTACATAGCGAGTTAACCCCGAGTAAACACGAGTTAACTCGCCATGGAAACATAGTAATAATAGGTGAAACGGATCACTGAATTGCTTAATAATGATAAAGTGGATTTTGAGGTAGAGGACACCTTACAAGCGCAAATTTCAGAACTGCGGTACATTATATTGAATCTAGCATCAATAGTACAAAAGCTGCCAATACCATCCGCGAGTGCAAATGATGTATTAACTGAAAGTGTTGATCAAACAGAATTTTTGGGCTTTAGCTAACCAAATGAAAATCGGTCGCAAAACTCAAACCTGATATCGGGACGATATAAAAATTCTGTAAAAGAGACCGCTGAAACAATTCCGCAATTCGACCCAACCAACGAAGTCTCTCTCTCCGCAGAGCAATTCGAGGCGCGCGTGGACAGTGTCAAAAGTGCATATTTATTCGAAGACAAGTATTTACTCCTGGCAGTGTACTATCGCATGAGAGGCGCAGAAAAATTGTGGCTTGATGCTACGCAGGTTCTTTCCACTTCTTGGGCAGAATCCGCTCAGAGTCTGGTGCGCGTTCATATGATGAGGCGGATGTCCATAAGGGCGTATCGAATTACAATTTTTTTCGAATTTCTCATTCTAAGAGGTCTCAAAATTTGCATGAAGTTGCCAACATCACCCAAAAAAAATTGTAAGGAAAAAAAGGATGTCTTCCTGTCCCGCAAGGACAAAGTTGTTTTTTTGAGGAAAACAGTAAAAAATAACGATCTTAAAATGCTATGACTTTTATTAACCTACGTATTTCTTAAAGCCAAAGTAAGCATAGGCTTAAACTAACAATACTTTGGTAAACACGATGCCATTCACGATTTTTACCCACAGTGAGTGTCCTGTGTGAAGGATATTCGAAGCTAAATTTGCTAAAAAAACTAAAAACTAAAAAAATAAAAAACGTCAAAACGTCAAACGTAGAAGTTCAAGATTTCATCTGTGCACCTAAAATACAAATAAAACCTTTTAAAAAAACGCTAAAAATTAGGAAAATTTAGTAAATTGCACAAGCTAAGCTTGAAGTTTCTGAGCTCATTGAAGATCTGAGGAACTCTGCTAGATTTCCGACGTTTGCTGCCGCTGTTTGTTCCTGGCTGTTACTTGTCCTGCTAACTGGGTTCTGACTGCTGCCTGTTCTGGTTGTTGTGTGGTTGTTGCCTGTTTTGATAGCCGTGGTGCTCTTGTGCTGAGTCTGGAGTGGTGAAGCTGATCAATTTGGATTTTGTTGGTGTGAGTGGAATTAGAGTAACATTATTAAAAATTAAATATTTGTTAAATTGCACTTGCTGTGGTATTGCGCCAGAATTTGATAAACTGCGATATAAAGCAATCAGCTGCGAACTGTCAAATCAGTTTTTGTCCTAGTGTTGCCATATTGTACATTGACAAAATACAACCGCTGTAACTAGTTGCGCTGTTCACACGCGGGATTAATACTTGCAACTTCAATAATGCCGTGTGTTTGTTTAGCAAGAGTGGAACGCAATTTATCTGAGGATAAAAAAGTCAAGTGTGGAACTTGCAATGAATATTTTCACTGCCATTGCGTTAACATTAAAAAACAGATTTGGAGTTCATGAATAAAAATGCCCAAAAATACAAATGCGCAAGGTGTGTCTCAGCCCGTCGGGACTCGCTTGTTCGCTCACCACCAATCAGGGCTAATTTGTCCAATTTAAGTCCAATAAATAAAGGCTCAAACGCGAGTGGCACCGTGTCTACTCCTCCAGTAGGTGTCACTTCCCAAGTTGTCAGTGAGGGTGTAAATACTCGGATTGCGAGGGGGGAGAAAAGCACTTGTTTAAATATTATTAAAAATACGAAATAAAAACTTCTAAATAAAGAATACGCGGCCCTTCAACTTTATTGACCGAGGTCAGTTTTATTAGTGAAAAACTTAAAACTAACAAAGTTTTATAAGAGCAGCGAGAAGCGCTGCCCAAAAGAAAAATGTAAATATATAAACCAGCAATACAGCATTGCAGACGCACACTACCGCGCCAGCACCGGGAAACCGCCAGTGGCGTTAACATGCCGCCCGCCTTGCAAGAATGCAAGACGTTACCAGGCACCCTGTCCTGATAAGACCCAACCGAAGATCGAATTTTGGGCCAACGGCATGCTAAAACCAGCTGGCAGAATACCCGGCTGCATGACCCGGGAGTAAACGTCTATACCCAGCAGGATCCGGACCGGCGACCTTTTGTAGAAATTAGGATCAGCCAGATTTATGTTAGGATAGCTCTGACTGATCCTCTCATCTATGTCTTTGGACGGCGTGATGACTTGTAAGCGCCGATCAATCAATGCTGTCGTCTCTATATTGACCGACGAGCCATATCTGCCACGAAGCGAGAGTGTGCAGACTTCCTTTCCGTCGATTTCAGAAGTTGGAAGTCTCCACTTCACAGCCAGTTCTCTGGCCACTCGCGTTTGCGGAAGGCAGCAGTCAAGCAGAGCTCGCTCTTGGACCATTCTTCCGTTGGCCCAAGTACTTACCACCACTGTGGGGAGGAGAGAGACCACTCTATGGAGGCTCGTCGTTGCTGGTCGTGTGGGGGGAGACCGCTTTGGGAATTTGTCCCTCGACGATGACGCTAACGGTAGTATCGACTGCGGTCACTTCTTGGAAGGGGACCGCTTAGGGACGGCGTCCCTCGACGACGACGCAGATTGGAACGTCGACTGCGGACCCTTCCAAGACGAAATCTTCGATTCCGCCCCAGACCTCGTCGCTTCTCGCGCAGCTGCGGATGCAGGCTGCAGCTTTGGGTGCTTTGCACGGGTACGTCTTCCACGTGGTCTTCGTGAGTGGGCTCGACTTGATCGGACCCGAGTGTGGGAATGCAACATGCTGTGGTGATCTTCACCGCAGTGACGGCACCTCACATCGCTCCGACAGTCCTTTCGCATATGAACAGCTGAAAGGCAGTTGGAGCAGTAAAAATTAAGAAGTACTGCTCTCAATCGCTCTTCCAGGTTCATAGCTATGAACCATGGATCACAAGCGACACTTTGGGATCATGTCGCTGCGCGTCACGACGGGGACCACGCGGGACAGCACGCTCCGCACCGGGGATTGAGGCTGGAGTACGCTGGCTGCCGGAACTGGCGTCTTCTCGCGCACCGTATCGTTCTTACTCATGGCCATCTCACGAGTCCGTCTGCAGAAGCATCTCTTCGATCAAGTCGCGTACAATGTTGGTGGTAGACATCCTGAAACGAGACGGAAACAAAAAGAAAAGAAAAGAAAAGAAGAAAAAAGAAACAATTAAGAGAAAATAAATGGTGACGGAGCTAGGTCGACGGTATTGTGACCAGCTTCAGTATAGGCCGCGTAACGCAACCTTTTTCGGTGCGTACGTTTGCTACACGGACTCTTTTGTCGCTACCGGAGTATATCTTTAATATTCGACCTAATCGGCATTCATTCGCGGGAAGATTGTCTTCTTTGATAACAACCATGTCGTTGACCTTGAATTCTAATTGAGGGGTTTTCCGCTTCGTACGTCGATGCATCTCTTTTAGGTATTCGTTTTTCCATCGGTGGCAAAAGTGCTGATGCATCACCTTGATTTTTTGCCAACGATTGACAAGAGTCGGAGGCTGTTCAGTTATTTCTGGCTCCACTGGTGAAAGCAGTGGGCCGCCGACCAAGGAGTAAGAGATTGAAAATCAAAAGGATTTTCCGACATGGTGGAGAGTGGCCTCGAATTCAGACACGCTTCGATTCGATTCAATATTGTGGAAAACTCTTCGAAAGTATATTTCATACTTCCGGCCATCTTCTTGAAATGCGTTTTAAAGCTTTTTACTCCAGCTTCCCATAAGCCTCCCATATGGGGAGCACCGGCGGGAATAAAATGCCATGCAATTTCTTGAGGTGCATACTGAGACAGTATTGCATCATGCGACGCTGTTAAGAAGGCTTTGAAATCCTTTTTAAGAGAGTTTGAGGCCCCCACAAAGTTTGTACCATTGTCGGAGTACACGTTTGCGGGGCAGCCACGTCTCGCTGCGAACCGAGAAAAGGCTGCTAGAAAAGTGGCGGTTGATAAATCGCTCGTGGCCTCAAGATGAATCGCCTTCGTAGAAAAGCACACAAATAAACAAACATAGCCCTTGCTGATTCGACAAGATCTACCTATGTAGCTTTTTATGTCGAATGGGCCAGCGAAGTCAATACCAGTCGCGACAAAAGGCCGTGAAATAACTGTTCGGTCGGCTGGCAGCGCAGCCATTATTTGTGTTCTTTGGCGTTTCATGTGTACAACACAGGTTTTACAGTTATGTAGAATTGATTTAATTTTTAGCACGTGGGATCCAATATTGCATACGAATAAGTCGAAGCACTAATTGATTCCCTCCATTAAGCGAAATTTCATGGATGAAACGTACTAAAAGGCGTGAAAAGTGGCAATTATAAGGTAATATAATTGGGTGCCTTTCATCATATGATAACACTGGTGATGAGGCGAGCCGTCCACCAACACGCATTAAATTGTCGTGGTTGTTCAACAGAGGATTAAGAGCGAGAATGGGACTCTTTGCTCTAATTATCTGTTTGGTTTCCAAACAGTGATATTCGTTTGGAAAAGCTATCTTTTGACATAGAAGTGCCAATCGTGTTTTCACGAATTTAATTTCAGCCGCTTTAAGGCACACTGATTTTTTGAAAAAGACGCACGAGACTTTGGATGCGTGCGATGCAGAAAGCGACACCCGTAAGCTAACTCTCAATCCGCGCGATAGCGAAGAGAAACGCTCTAGAATATCTTCATATTCTGAAAAAATATGCAAAGTGTACTTTTACAGCTTTGCGCTCAAGCGAAGTTTCTAGAGCTAGAGGTGGAATCATTCTTGGCCAAGCTGATCGTTCGAGTGAGAGCCAAGAAGGTCCATGCCACCAAAGAGCGTTCTCAACTAACTCTTGTGGCGTAACTCCACGCGTTGCCAAATCTGCAGGGTTTTCATGTGTATCTACATGAAACCAATTGTTGAATTCCTACCTTCTCTGCCACTTTTGATACTTTATTGGCTACGAAGGTTGTCCAGGAACATGGAGGCTTACAAAGCCAAGCAAGCACTTTTGTTGAATCAGTCCAACAATACAATCGGTGCCGTTCTATATCAAGGTGCGATAGTAATGAGTCTACCATATCCGCGAGAAGGGCTGCACCACATAATTCAAGACGGGGTAGTGAGATCGTCTTGACTGGAGCAACTTTACTTTTTGAATAAAGCAGATGACTGACTATGCCATCATTTTCCTTCACACGAATGTAAATCGACGCTGCGTATGCTTTTTCAGATGCGTCGCAAAAGGCGTGAAACTACGTCGGATTCAGGTGAAAACCCAACAAAACGTGGTATGCGAATATCGTTAATATTTTCATAATCTAGCAAAAATGTTTGCCAAGATTGAAAACTATGCGCAGGGAGATCTTCATCCCAATCTATCTCATCCAACCAGATACGCTGCATTAGAATTTTCGCTGTCACCACTATAGGTGCCAGCCACCCTGCAGGATCAAATAGTTGTGCTATCATTGACAGGACTTCACGTTTTGTATAAGATGATTTTATTTCGAGACGCTTGGCAGTAAAATAGAATAAATCCGAAGTGGCATTCCAACGAATTCCTAATGCTTTGGCACAGCTTGTGTCTTCTAACTTCAAGAAGTCTTCATGCAAAAGATGCTCTGTAGGCAAGTCTGCTAAAATGCTGCACTGGACCTGCGTGCAGCACATCGTTCAAGCTGACCCCATTGGAAGTGGGACTTGATGCGTTGAATACTACCCGAACTTTTGTTGTAGTACTCTCTGGTTTTATTACTGCATGATGCGGTAAATAATAATGAGATGGTGATCTTTCAAATTTTGGAGCTGGGATTTTATCCATATGACCCAATTTGAGGTAATCATTCACCACTTCTTCATACTCCGTCTTTAAATCTGGATTTTTGTTCAATCGAGCTTCACTTCGAGCCCATTGCTTGAAGGCTATGCCTCGAGAAAATCCAAGATTAATATCATCTGGGAATCCACTTTTGAATGGTAAGGTAACAATATATCGACCTTTGCTATCGCGTTTTGTAGTTTTCTGATAGTTTTCCTCACAAAACTTATCAGACTGGGATAAAAATTGTATTTTAGGCAGTTCCTTCAACTCCCAAAAACGTGCGATCTGTTGATCGATCGCAACTTCACTATAATGGCTCAAACAAGTTGTAAAACTAGATATTTCGGTACAAGGCATAGGCCTGTGAATATCCAGCCGAAAACTGTTTCTTGAGCCAGAAGTGAACCAAGAATGTTTCGTTGAATGCCATCGAGAATTATGGCAGGGTACAAATCGCCACCGATAAGTACATCAACTTGATCGCTTCTGAAAAAGTGCGGATCTGCCAGTTGTAAGTCAGGCAAACTCTTACACAAAGAAGGATCAATGGAGCATGACGGCAGATTTCCAGTTAAGCGAGACAGCACAAAAGCTGTAGCTTCTACTTGAAATTGCCTATTTCTAGGCGAACTGAGAATTATATCGCAAGCTTTTGTCACTTGCGCTGAAACTGCGTTATTAAGCCCCGAAACTTGAGCGCTTATGGCTCTTGTGGGTAACTTCAATAGCTTCTGCAATCTTTCAGATACGAACGTACCTTCAGAGCCAGAGTCTATTAGAGCTCCAGTTGTGTACGCTGATCCTAGGTGACATACGGTCACCATTGCTGTACCAAGCAATACGTGCCTGGTAGTGGTAGCGAAGCATGATTGAACGTCATTGCTAGTGGACTGTATTTTTGTAGAATGAGTTAGTGTGTTAGAGCCCGGGGGATTGGGTCGAGAGCTCGACCTACTTGAGTCACCACTCGAAGCAGGTGATTGAGTTGGAGTCGAGTCTCGATGCAAGAGAGTATTGTGACGTTGTTTGCACATCACACGAGTATATTGACTCTTGCACTCTTTCACCTCATGAGAATGAGATAAACAATTGATGCAAAATTTGTGTTTGCGAACAATTGATAAGCGATTGCTTATATCCATTCTAAGAAAACGAGGGCAGAAGCGCAATGCATGCTGTTCTGTATTGCACAGCTTGCAATTCGCAGAAGTAATTTTAATTTGGTAATTATTTACCTTTTTTCCAGATGAATTGCTCGGGTTCGTTTTCGAGTTGGAGGAGAACGAATTGCAGTTTTGTCTGGATATTGCGCCGGTAGAGCTGCGAATATCAGACACGGTTTCAAGAGTTTGAAACCGACTTGTGAGGAAATTGTCGAGATCTGTCCATTTCGGAATATAATTTTTATTTGAAATGGATTGCTCCCATAAGGAGAGCGTGATCTCTGGCAATCTTGTCGAGCATTGGTAGACAAAGATTGCGTCCCAGTTGCTGATATCAATGTTGTGCATTTTTAGAGCAAAAATACAACCATTGATATCTCTCTGGAGTTTTTTAAGTTCTGTGCCAGATTCTTTTGGCACCTGTGGTAAATTGAATAAAATTTTTAATTGGGTGTTGACCATGATACGCTTATTTTCGTATCGGTCAGACAAATCTTGCCAAGCTTTAGCAAAACCATCATTGGTTAAAGGAGATTTTCTCACAATCTCTTTTGCTTCACCACGTGTTTTTTGGTTTAAGTGGAAAATTTTTTCCACTGAAGTTAGCCGTGGCATGCTGTGACCAATAACCGGCGCCGGCTCAGAAGCAATGGTTTGCTTCGAGGGCTTATTCTGAGAGAACTCAGAAATTCTTCCTGCTACCCTAATGTATGATTGGTAGCAGCTGCGATACTTCTTTTTAATTGATTCAACTTCTGAATCATCGTCATTTATTGCTTTCTCCAAGCAAGCATCGTAAGCAGCTTTGACTTTTCTCCACTGGGCTTTTAGCTCGTTATTTTGAGCCTCCAGGGAGAAAACGTCGTGAGTTTCCACGGCATTAAAATCCGTTTCAAACTCGACAAGCGCATCGGACAGACGAATAAATGTTTTTAAAGTTGACATTTTGTTTCGATGTCTTGTTAAAATTTTATTTATTTTTTTTTTAAATGTATAAAAAAACAATGACAAAAAATTCGCAAATTTTTATAAAAGGATGTGAACAACTACAACAAAGGAAACTGCTATAAAAAATAAGCAAAAATTGTATAAAATTATTATTTAAAGGTATGTAAAAAAAAAACAATGTAAAAAAAAATTCACCAATTTTTATATACAAAAATGTGAACAACAAATATCAGGAAACTGCTATAAAAAATTAGCAAAAACGGTATAATATAACAATTTAATTAAATATATACAATGATATATTGCACCGTTAAAATTAGTTTTTATTATAATTATTATCTTGTTGCAGAAAATTATTACAAGAATAATTAGTAAAAATTAAAAAAATAGTAAAATAAATTTTTTTCCTTTTTTTTTTTTTTTGTATAGTATATTAAATTAATTATTTATACATAATTTTTTTCTTTGCAATAAATTGTGCTTGCTAAACTTTGTATCTTGCCCACAGTGTAATTTTCCTACGAAAATAGACCAAGTCA
This sequence comes from Pherbina coryleti, assembly GCA_943735915.1. Lineage (NCBI taxonomy): Eukaryota > Metazoa > Arthropoda > Insecta > Diptera > Sciomyzidae > Pherbina > Pherbina coryleti. Next base: position 91,746,026 of record OX030948.1, read on the forward strand.
ATTTTGCTTGTAAATTGATCCCTTGGTCCCACTGTGCGGCTTATTTACTCTCTCAACTACAAGTATATGCAGCCAGCTAAAGAGCTGTTCATCCAGCGCAGCAGGCACGAGATGCAGTCTAAGCTTTGAACGCAAACAATTAATTGAGCGCGTGAGAGAGTAAATAATTCTAAAACACAATTTGGGGTTGCTATTAGCAAGCACAAAGCGCGGCTTTGGCGTCGATCGCTACGGACACCGTACAAAGGGGAATGCAAAAATTAACGAGCAAGAGTGCAGAAAGGCTGCTGAGACTCTTGGTCAGTGCAATTTTTGCCTATTTTTGGCTCCAAAAAAATCAATACAGCTCGGTGTATTGATGTTTTTGTAACTTTTACAAAAAAAAAAACGCAATAAGACTTTTTGAAAGTCAAGCGTGAGCACAAAAATCCTTTTTTTTTAAGAAAATAATGTCGAACGAAAAATAATTCTCCGCAAGTATCAAGTTCAAGAAACTTTGTATATAATACAATATATATCATGAATTCCATGTCACGCACTGTTACAGCTTGCGAATAATTGCAACTGATTTATTTAAGAAGAAATTTTTGCGAAAACTGGTTTGCAATTTTTATTAATTAATTTTACGGTCTTTTTAAAATGTGTAAAGGTTTTATGAATCCACTTATGAATTTCGGTGTTATTAAGCAAAATGTAGCGTACGCACGTGCTACAAAATTTTCCCTTTAAAAATTTGATGTCAGCTTCTAACCGAAATTTCTGCGAATTGACTTCAGATAGAATTTTCATATTTTTTTACAGCAATAAGAGGTTATCCTAGATTATATTAGTAGTTAAGTTATTTGAGAAAAAAAAATTAGGAAACAATTTTTTCAACTTTAAACACCGTCACGCACATGTTACATTCGTCACGCACAATTACACCGTACGTTCATATTACTGTTACCTTCGACCATATTAACTAAAAACTGAAATACAAAACAAAAGGATTAAAAATTTCTTATTTTCTTTTTTTTGATCTCTATTATGTTATGACTAGATACATTTAAGAAAAAAATTTGAAAATCAATTAATCGATAAAAACAATTCTATTCTATTCGATCCAAAAGTAGATGCTCTCAATCACTGGAATTGAAGGAGCTGGAACTTTGGGGACTCTTCAAATTCTTCAACAGATTCCATGTAGACCTATTCAGGTGTATTCTCATTTCTTATGCAAAGAAATTCGCCTGGCCTTTGAGAGAGTACCCGTAAAGGCTGCACCCGTACATCACCAAGTTCAGTGTTTTTGTGAATATGATTCCTTAAAATGGATTTATTTGAATAATAATTTATATTCCGATTTATTTTTACCGTTAAATGCCCAACAACACCGATATCATTAAAATTATGTTGTGCTAAATAATCCCCTGAACACGACCCCGTTTTTATTTTTTTTGGAAAAAGTTTTGTTTAAAGAAAACATGGTTGTATCCAAAAAGATACAGTGGGCATTCTGACGAATACCATAAATCAGCTTGGTTGTAGGAGTTCAAGGCAAAAACGTGGAAAGCGATTCTTTTTATGATAACTCTTAAGTTTTTTTATTAAATGATACTCTAAAATTGTTAATAGTTTAAAAGGTATTTCATGTCAAAAACCGAACTTTCCGTAAAAATTAAAAAACTTTTTAATTTGACGATCAATATTTCCCAAACCAACAAAGTTATGCAAATAATTAAATTTTTGTTTTATATTTGAAATTTTCAGAGTGAAACTACATATCCAGCATTTTAATTTTTGCAATATTTCAAAATAAATAGCTTATTTTCTCGGTTGTATCCAAAAAGATACATTGGGCATTTGGGTTAAATTAAATAAAACTCACTTATGAGAATTCATATTGACACTTGTCAATAGTTAACTGTCAATTTAAACGTTTGACCGTTTAATTAAAATGTAAGGATGGACATTTTTTTTAAATGAAGGGTGTATTAATTTCAATTTTTTCGAGTTGTTTTATTTTTGGTCACTTTGCTATATATGAGACCCCTCATATCATTACTAATCGTAATACATTTTAAAGCCCCTCCTTCCCTCTAAATTGGTAACGTAATTTATGAACGACCCCGTAGTGTGTAAAAACTACATTGTTGTATAGAAAAAAGTGTAACATGTGCGAAACGCGTGGAATTTTTTTCAATGGAAATAGTAAAAAAAATGTTTTTCAATCTGGTTTGCCATCTCAATATCCACACATAACAGCATTTTCCGCAAAAAATTTCTTATATTAGAGTCTGCATTGAAACTTATATCAATATTGTCACGCACATGCTACATATTTTCTTAATTTATTTAACTGCTCTTACCACGGTATGTCGTTGATAATTATTTATTCATATATATGTATGATTATTAAGAAAATATTAAAAAATTTGAAGCAAATATTTTTTTTTTAATTGTTGTAATAAACAGCGCACGCCCTCACGGCAAATATCAAAATAAAACTGAAAAAATTTCGCTCAACTTATTCACCACGCGAAAGTAAAAAAAAAACACAGAAAAACTACCGTTATCTTGAAAAATTCAACTCAAAATGTGTTGTCCGAATTCGATAGAATATATTCTATATAGTTTCTCTTCTCTCTTTACAATTTGATTTTTGACCTATGAGGTTGACTTTTTCGTGGAATTCGTGATATACAATCAGTTTTACCGCCAATTTTGTTTGGCAAAATTTGGCAAAACAAATATATATATATATATATATATGTATATATCTATATACAATTTTCTAAACTAAAACCTGCACTTTAAGAATTAACCGAACCGAACCGCATGAATTTCGCGAATTAGGCGAATTTTTTATAAATAACGTCACTATTTCTCTTTTATTAATTTGTAAAATAATTGAAATATAATGAAAAAAAATATATATATCGTATAACAACTAAATACGTGAAAACTACAACTGGCGATCCTGCCAGGAGCAATTCTGGCACACAAAAAAAAAACCTGAAGATGGCGGCTATGCTTAATTCAAGTGACTTCAAAGTCACAATCGCAACTTCATCTGTCCGCAGGGGCTGCTGCGCCAACACTCATCATACGGCTAAACTTTCACCTCAGGAACCACTTCAGTACCTACATCGATACCCACGCTGCCTTCATCGTCATTATAGTCTTCACCTCACAAATCCACATGACACGGTTACACATCCCGCTCATGTTCGACATCTTCAATGAAAAGACGACAACGAGAACAGGGCGCCGTCGCATTCGCATTTGCGGGAATATTTTAAATTCAAATGAAGTTTCGATCAAATATAAACGCAGCAACAGAAGACGCTCTTTATCAGCAAGATATCACAAGCGTTCACGCACGCATTTACGCAGACTATCTACAGGCAGACGAAGACGTTAGATGTTAAAGCAAAACCCTACACCTGCCGGTAAGGTGACGCAGACAACAGCAACGTCAGTCGCAACAACAACTACGAGTAAAACCCTACACATTGCCGGTAAGGTGACACAGGCAACAGCAACATTAGCACCAACAACAACAGAAAAGTAACAACAACAGCAGCAACATAAACAACGACAACAAAAGCAGAATCATCAACAACAATTAATAAAATAACGATAATAGCATCAACATCAGCAACAGCAGTAAAAAACACTCACATTGGCAGTAACATAAACAGCAACAACAACAGCAACAAGCTCGCAATCAGAACAACCGTAACACCAAAAGCAACAGCAACTACAACAACAATTATAACATCAGCATTCGCAACAACAACTACAACAAAAACAACAACAACAAGAAGTAGCAGCAGTAACAACAACAACATTCTCCTGATATCTAAATATTCATTTTTTTTGATAAAAAAAAAAAAAAACAAAAACTATGTTAAATTTTGTATTTTTTTATTTGTTTGACAGTAAACAAAAAGTTTTTTGACTGGTTGTTTTTATTTTAGGTTTTCACGAGGCACTCACACTACACTACACAACACAACACAAACATTTACTCAAATCTTAATTTGGATAATGTCAGATCACCTATCAGATACCAATTCGAATTAGATACCTACCGTCAGATGTCAAAGATCCATACAAGAAGTAATACATGGACAGTAAACACTACACAACCATTCACAACGTTAATAGGATGTTTTTCTACGAAAATGCTACTTAATAGGTTTAATAGCAAAGTAAAATTTTCTATCGCTGTGAATGCATAGCAGAAAACACTACAGAAACATCCACAACGTTAATAGAAAGTTTTACTACGAAAATGCTACTTAATAGGTTTAATAGCAAAGCAAAACTTTCTATCGCTGTAGATGCATCTAACACTATCAGTGCAGTTTTTTTTTACACCAATCAACAAACAGAACCACTAACTTCAAGACCTACACAAAAAGTACGCTTTAATTTACACCGAAACACGATACAATTTTTTTTGAGGAGGGGGAATAATGTGGTGCCCACAGAGTTACACATAGAACATATATTAAACACTACATACAACAAACACTTTACACAAAGACACTTTACTTTAAAATTAATATTCAAATTTAAGCTCCTTAGTTTTAAGTAATCAAAATTTATAAAAATGTATTTCAGTTGTGAAAATTAATTTGTTCAAATAAGTTGTGTAAATAACAATAGAAAGTAAAATAAAATAAAAATTAATTATTTTTTGGTTGTACACCCAAAATCGGGTGTACACCAAAAGAAAATTAATTTGTTCAAATAAGTTGTGTAAATAAAAATAGAAAGTAAAATAAAATAAAAATTCATATAATTTTGGTCGTACACCCAAAATGGGGTGTACACCAAATATCTATATATCAATAAAAATCAAAAAAATGTTTTCAGAATAAAGAACTCACCCGATTTTTCCTTTTCTTAAAAAAAAATTTGTTGTTGTTGTTGGTGTTGTTGTTGTTGTTGTTGTGGTCGCTGGTGTTGGCGATGCTGTTGATGCTGCAGTTGTTGTTGTTGTTGTTGGCTATGCTGTTGCTGCAGTTGTTGTTGATGCTGCAGTTTTTTTTGCTGCAAAGGCACACAATGTTTTTTTTTTTCAAGAAAAATTTTTTGTTTTTTGTACAGCCATGGACACATAAATAGCACAAATGTCAACTTATTTTTTAAACGTTTCGTTTGAATCTAATAATGCATTATTTAACTGCAGTTATAATTTTTGAGACTCCAGTGTGGCGTTGTTTAAAATTCCGAGAGAGATGTACCTTTACTTACTTTTATTTGCTCAGGCCATCTCTTTCTGTATAGGCATGTACGATTTGCTGTGGGCACATAAATAGCACACATGTCAGTTGGTGAATAAAAGTTAACAAGATCGGGTGTTTGTAAAAATTTTAGAGTTGTATTCAGTTAATTTCGCCGATTCTAAATAAAATGGGTCGTGGCAAACATTGCACTTTGGAAAAAAGATCTATAACTCACGAACTAAGTCGAAAAGGCAAAAAAACATTTGAAATCGCGGATATTCTCAAAATTTCGCGAAAAATGGTTTGCAATGCACTCAAGCTGGATAAATCTAATGGTTCAAATAATTTCGTGAATAAGCCGCGCAATCCTAGACCGCGTAAAACCACCGCTTCTACTGAAAGACTTATAGTTCGCAAAATTAAGGCTGATCCTTTCAAGTCAGCAAAGCAAATTATGAGGGAAATAAATGAAGAAAATAACCTTAATGTTTCAAGAAAATTAGGATCTAGGAGACTACATGAAGTTAATCTTTATGAAGAAAGCCGCTCTTAGCAAAAAAAAATTAAAGGATCGTTTAGCGTTTGCAAAGGCTCATGTGAATAAAGAAGACCAATTTTGGAAGAACGTGCTCTGGACTGACGAAACTAAATTTAATATGGTTGAACCAGATGGAAAAACTTTTGTTCGGCGCCCCAAACGCCAAGAGTTGAATCCTAAGTATACAAAAAAATCATTAAAGCATGGAGGAGGAATTTAATGGCTTGGGGAGCTTTTTCCTGGCACGGCGTTGGGCCAATTTTTCGTATACCAAGAATAATGAACAAAAATATGTATTTAGATATTCTTAGTAACCAAATGGAACCATTTGCATTTGAGAACATTCCGTTTAGGTGGACTTTTATGCACGATAATGATCCAAAACATACGGCAAATGTTGTGATTAATTGGCTTAAAAAGGAAAAAATAAATATTTTGAATTGATCGGCTCAAAGCCCAGACTTCAATCCCACAGAAAATTTATGGAATGATATGAAGGTTAGCATAAGCTACCAAAATTTTCGAAATTTAGATGAGTTATGGAGTGGAATTGAGAAGGCTTGGTACTCTATTCCGAAGTCAGGAAGCTTGTGGAGAGTATGAGACGAAGATGTCAGGCTGTTGTGCACAATGCGGGATACAGTACCAAGTACTTGTAAGCATATTCGTAAGCTCATTATAAAATAAAAATAAATGACTGCGTCTTTTTTTCAGAATCGAAATTGTGCTATTTATATGTCCACCTCAGCTAAGGACCAATTTCAGATTTTTGATTAATTTTCTAATTTTTAATTCGTAATTACAAAGTTACTACTGATTTTTAGTTTTTAATGTTTAAACTCAAATACCATGAAATAAATTTTCGTTTTCCTCTATCTATTTTATTTAAATTCATGTGAAAGACCCTTCATGTATTTTTGTACTATTTATGTGTCCACGGCTGTATATGGACAATTCCAAGCTAATCGATAACGCCCGTCCTAATTCATGTAACGCCCGGCTCAGTACTAAATGTTTAATAAATAAGTAAATTTTTATTCAATAATTTTTTTTTTGACACAGATTTTTCAATCAATCATTTTTCTAGCGAATTATATTAAAAACTTCATTTTTAATACTCTAGTTTGGCTGAACTTTGCAATTTTCTAGAGCATCACAGAAATGGATTCGTGTGATCGTAACGCCCGTCCCTGACATATTTTTTAATTTTTGCAAAGTTCAGCGAAACTAGAGTATTTAAAATGAAGTTTTTAATATAATTCGCTAGAAAAATGATGGATTGAAAAATCTGTGTCAAAAAAAAATTATTGAATAAAAATTTACTTATTTATTAAACATTTAGTACTGAGCCGGGCGTTACATGAATTAGGACGGGCGTTATCGATTAGCTTGGAATTGTCCATATGTTCACAGCACTTTTTATATTTTATTTTTTTTTTTTGCAAAGCACTTTGTTTGCACAGCACTTTGATCACAGCACTTCGTTTTTTTTTTTAAATTTTTAAATATTGTTTCTTGTTTTTAGTTTTTTATCGCGGTTTATTTTAAAAAATATCCGGCTCGAAGGAGCCGTAAATACTCGGATTTCGAGGGGGGAGAAAAGAACTTGTTTAAATATTATTAAAAATACGAAATTAAAAACTTCTAAATAAAGAATACGCGGCGCTTCAACTTTATTGACCGAGGTCAGTTTTATTAGTGAAAAACAAAGTTTTATAAGAGCAGCGAGAAGCGCTGCCCAAAAGAAAAATGTAAATATATAAACCAGCAATACAGCATTGCAGACGCACACTACCGCGCCAGCACCGGGAAACCGCCAGTGGCGTTAACAGAGGGTGATGCGAATAGAATGATACCTTCTACTCAACAATCAACCATATACTCGACTATTCTTAAGCTTATAGATCAGAAATTCGATAAGCAAAACCAGAGACTAGAAATGCGACTTTCTCAACAAAGTGAGCTGATCACCTCACAAATCAAAGATGGGCTCACTACGGCTATTCAAGAGAGCGAGCAGAGAGTTCTTGTGGAGCTTCGGCAAAATGTGGCCGAAATGCGTAGCGACCTACAAGCTACTTTTAGAGAAACTCGCTGCTGATGTGAACAAGTTTACGGCGGACGTGAACAACTTTAAAGTTGAGATGGATGAGTTGAAAGCGCTGCTTTCTAAGAGCGAGTGCGCCATAGCGGCTGTAGAAGCTAATCCTTTACGACTAGAAAATACTGTCGATCTCAAACAGGAAGTTGAGGAGTTGAAATCCAAGCTGGCCCGGCAAGACAATGCGGCCGTTGCATGTGACCTACGTATAAGTGTAATCCCATATTCTGAAGGTGAAAACTTGTATGGCATACTAGGTCAAATCTGCACCACCGTCAAAATTCAGCTTCCTAGAGTTAAAAACGTATTTCGTCTAAGTCAAACTCCTTCAAATAATTATAAAGATACCACAATCATCGCCAAATTTGAAACGCCGTACGAAAGAAACTTTGTTCTTAGCTCTTTTGCTAAATTCCGACGCGAAAGTAAGGACTTGTTGCGTCTTCAGCATGCCGGATTCCAATCTAACAAACCCATATATATCAATGAAGGCTTAACGAGAGAAAATTCAACTATCCTGCAAAATGCCCTCCGATATAAAAAGGAAAACTTATTGTCGGCCGCTTTTACTCGTCGTGGTATTGTGCACATAAAGCTCAAGGATAGAGTTAATGCTTTGTCAGTCGACTCGCTGTCAAAATTGGGTGAAATCATTTATTCCTTTAATTCCGAACATGATCCTGGAGAACCTGGTGTAATAAATGCTCATTCCTTTCGTGACTCTAGTAACTAATAGCGTTATTCCTTATTTATTCATCTTCGCTTTTATTTTCTTTAACTTTAATTAAAATTTTTTTTTTACTTCTTTATATATTACAGCAGCGAAGAAAACTTACTTTATCGCAAAGCACGCGTTAAATTTTAATCTCTTATTACACTTACTCTTTAAACATGATAAGTTATCGTAGTAATGTGAATTCTCGTTCCAAAGATAATAGCTACAATATGATAAGAATACTCTCTAAACAAGGAGTGGGTTAAAAGTTTGCCACCTTAACGCGCAAAGCTTAATTAATAAGATTGATGAAATGCGATTTGAGTTTGAAGATTCTGGTATGGATGTTATTTGTGTTAGTGAAACATGGTTTAATAGTGATATGTCTGATGCTTTGTTCAGTTTAAATGGTTACAGAACATTTCGAGCTGATAGAGTTAGTCACACAGGCGGCGTTGCAATATATGTGAAAGAAAATGTTACGTGCAAAATACTGTAAGTCGTCCCCTGATAGTGTTATTGAATATATATTTGTTGTAGTTTCATATAGAAATCAAAATTTGCTTCTTGGTTGTGTCTATCGTCCAAACCGTTCAGTTGATTTTTCACCTTTTCTAAGCACATTAGAAAATATTGCACTATCTTTCTCTGAAATCATTATAGCTGGGGATTTTAACAGTAACCTCCTTGTAGAAAATAGTCTAGTCCAAGATATGGATAGCTTAGGTCTTTTTTCTGTTAACATTTGTATGCTAACTCACTATACAAGAACAACTAATACTGTCCTGGATTTGTTTTTTGTAAGTGCCAAGACTAGAATCCTTTTGTACGATCAATTATCTGTATCCAATTTTTCTAAACATGACCTTATTTTTCTTGCTTATGACTACCAACTCAATTATACTGCAAGCTGCTTCAGTTATCGAGACTTTAAAAATTTGGACTACGCTCGAATTGAAACTGCAGTAGCTGATATAAACTGGGAACAAGTTTTTTATACTGACTCAGTTGATGATCAGGTAGAATTTTTTCAGGGCAATGTCAATCATCTGTTTAACGAGTTTGTCTCTATAAAGCAAAAAAGAACTATTCCTAAGCAACGTCCTTGGTTCAACAGAACTATTAAAAATGGTATTTTGCTACGCAATAATGCATATAATCGCTGGAAACGCTTCAAGACCCCAGAAATATATGAACAGTTTAAAATATTGCGTTCGATTGTGGTGAAAGAGATAAAAACTGCAAAGAGCACTTATTATAGGGATAAGTTTAGTTCAGTGGTGAATAGTAAGCAAAAGTGGCGCAAGATACGCAATATAGGCCTTTGTAGAAAATCATTTGAATCTTGTGATAACGTGGACGTTGAGGATTTAAACAAGCAATTTGTTAATATTCCTATGCCTTCTTTTAGCCAAAATGTGTAGCAGACTATTTACAGTTCTTTTAATCCCGACACTTCATTCAGCTTTAATTTTGTTTGCCAGGCTGATGCACTCAAAAGTATTTTATCAATTAAATCTAACGCTATAGGGTATGATGGCATTAGTCCAATTTTTCTGAAAATTTTGCTTCCGAAGATCCTTCCTTATCTCACTCACATTTTTAACACCGTGCTTACAAAGTCATCTTACCCGATACAATGGAAGAAAGCTAAAATTATACCAGTACTAAAATCTCATAATGAGTACCGCCCGATAGCTATACTTTCATTTATATCCAAAGCATTGGAATTGTTACTCAGTCAACAAATTAACTCACACTTGAGCAGAAATCGTTACACTGATTACTGAAAGGCAATCAGGCTTTAGAGCCAAACATAGTTGTATCACTGCTCTAATTGATGTAACTGAAAACTTGCGCTCTAGCATAGATGACAATGAAGTTGGGTTCTTAGTTCTATTAGACCACTCTAAGGCTTTCGATACAGTCGACCATAACATTTTACAGGCCAAACTTCTTAAATTATTTAACTTTTCACCACCTGCCGTGGATCTTATTGCGTCATATCTTTCCGATAGGTCGCAAGCTGTTTTCGCCAATAACGTTTCGTCAGTCTTTCTACCCATTACAAGAGGTGTCCCTCAAGGCTCTGTTTTGAGACCTCTCTTTTTTTCAATTTACATAAATGACCTACCCAGTGCTCTGGAAAACTGTAAGATCCATATGTACGCAGATGATGTTCAGTTGTACGTTAACTGTAAACGTGAGAGCCTCTATAACTGTATAAACAATCTAAATACACTACCAAACGTAACACCAATTTTAACAAACACTATTCAAGAAGTAACAATTTCTGAATTGGATCTCACTCTTCAGACCACTAAGGGAACTAGTCCAGGTGCAGACAAAATAACATACTCTATGTTAAAAAAAAAGATACAGTATACCGTGTATACAGTAAAGAAGTGAAACTTCTTCTTTGTATACACTCTTTCTTTTCTAGAATAAGAACGATTTTAGTGTAAAGGCTCGATTATGCAATCGTAAAGCTACGCAACGTAACGTGGCGTAGAGTTCTATCTGGAATAGAACCCATCGCTGCACTAGGGAGAAAACTCAGAGCGTAGCTTTATTGAAAGTTTGAGAGCGAGAGTATGATCGTGAGAAAATCAAGTGTTGCATATTCCGCATATTAAGAGAATAATTTCTTAAAAAGGGATTTTTTTATTTTACATAACTACAATGAGCGATTTTTTTGCCAATGGGAGCTTCAGGTGCATTTATAAATTTGTTTTCCAAAAATTTTTTTTGGCATATTAATAAGGAGTTTCACAGAACAATGTCACAACAATAAATCTACCTCAACTGTAAACTTGATCTTAACTTTCATTTTTATTTCTGCCTTAAAAGCTAAAAATCAAAAATTACCGGTTATTTTGTACTCAAAAACTATGGGACAAATTTTAGTTATTATTTTTGCTTTAAAAAAATTAAGCCTTATAAATACTTTTTTGTTCAAAACTTTAAATGTGAAAAGATAACTAAAACTTTCACACACGCATTATACTTATTTATTTATTTAAAATGATTAATTACAATAATAAATTATTATAACTAAACCTGCAGAAAGAGTACTAGCAGCCAGGGCTTTCGACTCGATTTAAAATAGTAGTAAAGCAAATTATATGGCGTCCGTGGCGTAGTTGGTTAAAGTGCGTGGCCGCTATGTCAACGAACCTTGAGACCCAGGTTCGAACCCCAGCAGCGACAGAAAATTATTTGAATTAAAATGATTTTTCTGTACGGCCGCCACCTCTCTGCAGACAATGGCAAACCTCAGAGAGTAATCAAATGCCATGTAAAGCTTCCTGAGAATAAGAACATTACGTTCATCGCCGTTCGGAGTCTGCGTTAAACATGTAGGTCCCTTTCTCGGTCAATTGTGTACAAACTTAATAACACGCACAACACAATTGATCATAAGAAGCTAGGTCAAAGTCCTTTCAAGGGCTGAAATGGCCAGCTATTTAATTTTTTTTTTTTTTTAAAGCAAATTATATAATATTGGTTAAATTACAAAGATTACTGAACTGAACAATTTTTAAAATATTTGATAGTGTAACATCTTTTAATAAAGAGCTTGGTTTTATATATCCAAAAAGGTTTTCTCTCGTACTGGATAACGCTGAGCACTCATCAAAAATATGTCGTAAAGATAGATCTCCTCTGCAGAAGGGACAGATGTTGGGGGAATTACTGCAAAGCAAATGTTCATGCGTTATTTTAGTATGTCCCATACGCAAACGCATAAACAATGTGATTTTTAAGCGCGAGCAGTCGACAGGATACCTGGGAGTATTTCCTTCAGGATTGTATTGAGTATACCAATGATGATATTGTGACCAATCAGTGCGTTTACTTATATTGAGCTCCTTCGATATCAGTTTACACAGGTCTTGCGGTGATGTTGAGTTAAAAACTGGAGATGTAGTTCGAATGGCATCATTGGCAGCCAAATCAGCAAGTTCGTTTCCCAATATACCCGAGTGACTAGGAACCCACATTATTTTTAATTTATTAGGTTGACGGATGCAGCAATCCCGGATATTAGAAATAATGTTAGTTGAATTTCCAAAATTTTGAATTGCCTTGATGGTTGATTTGCTGTCGGAACAGATAATGAATTTCCCTCTGTTCTTTTGGGCATATTCTGCAGCGAGCATAACAGCAGTTGCTTCAGCAGTGAAAATGGAGCAGTATGGTGCAAGGCATTTAGATAAAATTAAAGAACCATCACCTAGTACAACCGCAAATGCTGTAGAGTCCGTAGTTTTTGAGCCATCTGTATATATAAAGACCCAGTCACTGTAACGTTGCGATAGTTCGGAAAAAACTTGGCGGTAAACAGACGAGTTTGTACAAGGTGGCGCAAAAATAACCTTCCGATGTTTTTTGGCTGTAATTTAAAAAAAAAGTGAAAAACTTTGATTCTTCTTGTGGATTATTTTTATTCGGTCTTTTAATTTTTTTTACATCAAGTCGAGAATATAATGTCATGTAAATGGCCGCCGCCACAGTTGATTGTCATTTGAGCCCTTTTTATGGCATTTTCCATCACTTCGGCCAAAACTTCCGGCGATAGGTCCTCACATTCTTGACGGATATTGTCTTTAAGAGCTGAAAGAGTCTGAGGCTTGTTGACATAAACCCGCGACTTCAAAAAGCCCCACAAAAAGAAGTCTGGAGCGGTCAAATCAGGCGATCTTGCTGGCCAGTGCAAATCGCCAAATCGGGAGATTAGGCGCCCGGGAAATGCATCCTTCAGCATATCGGTTGTGGCACGTGCAGTGTGTGCCGTTGCACCGTCCTGTTGGAACCACATGTTTTCCAATCCCAATTCATCAAGTTGCGGCAAAAAGAACTCGTTGATCATTGCTCTGTAGCGCTCACCATTCACAGTAACCGTCTTCGAGAAAAAAAGGTCCGATGACTCCTCCAGCGAAAACAGCACACCATACAGTGACTTTGAGCGGGTGTAATGGCTCTTCGTAGGTTACACGCGGATTTTCAGTGCCCCAGAAGCATAAATTTTACTTATTTACGTACCCGCTAAGATGGAAATGGGCCTCATCACTCATGATTATTTTTGATGAAAAATCATCTTCTTCTTGGTGGTGATTAATTCCGCGTTCTGGAGCAGTGTAGCGTAACATTGTTTATTAACGTGTATTTCGCATGTGTTAACTACACAAATGTCAAAACAGAACTGACATTAGGGGCCAATCGCAAAATTTATAGCATTTTCTGATAGGAGGATTACTTTTGCGCCACCTTGTAGATTCTTTTGGTAGAGCCATCAGATCGTTAATGAAAGAAGTTTCTCTCAAGTTCCAAGGTGGTTCTAGGCATGGCTTAAAAATTTTAGGTTTTAGATCGATATGTAGGTTATTTGCGAATTCTAAGCAACGTCTGATGGTGGATTTTATTTTGGAATTGCGTTTTTGCTTCAAAATATTCTTTACGTCATTATGAAGTATAGAGTTGGTTGTAAAAAAAAGCTTCGGGATCAGCTTAAATGTTGTTGCTTTAACGTTTTCTGGTATAGATGGTAAACCAGCCTCAGCGAGAAAATTTCTAGTTGGGGTCGTAGGAAATGCATTAACACTTCTACGGACAGCGGCATGATAAGGACCAAATAATAAGCGCAAGTTTGTTGTAGCACACCAACCATAAACTGGGAGAGCATACTCAATTTTTGATAAAATTAAGGATCTACTTAAGTTAACAAGTGTGTTCGGATGAATGAAACTATGTTTAGAGGAGAGATATTTTACAATATTTAGTCTGGCAACTAGACTCTTTCTTAATAAGATACAATGTTTTTTAAAACTAAAATTTTCTTCAAATATTACTCCTAAAATTTTAATATTGTTAACGAAATCAATGCTTATATTTTCATAGCTTAAAACAAATTTAGAACATTTTCTTTTTTTACAGATATGTAATAATTCACATTTTTCTATACAGAGATTGGCACCGGAGTAATGACCCCAGTTGCGGATATCTTCTAAAATAATATTAAAAGTGTTTTTTATTTCTAACATATTTTTATTTTTTGAAAAAATAATAGCGTCATCCGCGTATAAGGAATGTTCAATATTTTTGTATTTAGAAAAAATAATGCTGAGTTGATTATAAGCGATAATAAAAATTACAACAGACAAAGGAGACCCTTGTGGGACTCCGTTGTGTAACGAATACGGTTTAGAAAGAACCGTGCTTATTCTAACCCGAAACTTTCTAAAAGTCAAAAAGTCTTTAATGAAGTTAAAGACCCTCTGACCTATTCCCCAAGTTGCGAGTTGATCAAGAACAGCATGCATTCCAATGCGATCGAATGCCCTTTCGAAATCAGTTGCCATAAGGGTAACATGATTTTTACTTGAAAGGGCACTGGACACAAAATGTTGAAGATGTAATAGGATATCAATTGTACCTTGTTTAGGCTTGAAAGCGACTTGGTTATGGGTAATTAACTTATTTGCGGACAAAAACCAGATTAGTCTCGTTGCAACTAATTTTTCTAATAATTTTGATAAGCAAGGTAATAGAGATATAGGTCTGTAACCACTTATCTCAAAATTAGATTTATTTGGTTTTGGGATTGGAATGACTTCCGTCATACGCCATACTTGAGGAAATACACCATGCGAGAAAATATAGTTATACAATTCGACCAATTTACCCTTTGCACCTTTAGGCAGCTCTTTCAGCATGGGGTAAGATATACGGTCTAGACCAGGAGATTTTCCTTTGGCAGTATGCAATGCTTTTTCAAGTTCGAAAAATGTAAAAGAGCTTTCTATTTTTTTTGCGGCAACGGATACATTGCTCGCTCTATATGTACTATTCAAAATGGATGTTTTTTTGGAAATGAACTCAGTGGAAAAATTAGAATCGTCAGAATAATGAGACCAAGTTTTCGCGAAAAGATCTGAGACCTCAGATGGTGAAGTAAGAGTTGAGTTATCATGTTTTATAATTTTAAAGTTAACAATATTTATATTACCAGTTAATTTTTTAATATCAGACCAAATTTTTTGAGGGTTTGTCTTGGGCGTTATATTAGATGTAAATTTTTGGAAACTTTCACGTTTAGTTATTTTCAATGTTTTTCTGAACAAAGCATTTGCTCTTTTGTATTCTATTAGGTTTAAGTCCGTTTGACAGCGTTTGTATCTATGCCACAAGGTTTGTTTAAGTTTACAAAAATTATTTAAATGATTGTTCCACCAGGGAATTGTAGTTTTAACAAGACATGATTTGGTTTGAGGTATAGATACATTAGCTGCAGATCGGATTGCTTTAGTAAATTTCGCTACGTTACGGTTTATATTATTAGAAATTATAAAATCAGTCAGATTTAATTCGCAATTTTGACGGAATAAGTCCCAATTGGCCAAATTAGTTTTGAATTTTTGTTTGGGTCTTAAATTAACTGGATTGAAAGATGTTTTCAATTCTGTGATGATCGGAAAATGATCGCTACCGTGTAGATTATCTAATATGTTCCAAGAACACAAAGGTAGCAGCTGGCCTGAGCAAATAGTGAGATCAACGTTTGTAAAAGTTTTATGGGTCGAAAAATGGGTATACGACCCATCGTTTAAAAGAGCAAGATTTCCTGCTAATATTACATCTTCAACCAACTTACCACGACTGTTGGTTGACTCAGAACCCCAAAGAGGACTCCAAGAATTGAAGTCACCTGTAATAATGTAAGGAGTTTTAACAACTGATAAATAATTTAATATATCGTGAGAAGTGAAGGTTTGATGGGGGGGAATATATGCATTGATTATTGTAAAACAAAAATTGATATTAATTTCAAGGGCAAAAAATAAAAGCGTAGAATTCAAGCTAAGAAGTTTGTGGGGAATAGAATTTTTTACTAAAATACCAACACCTTGTTTCGAAGTTTTATTTTCCGGAATATTATGAAAGTAGCCAGTAAAATTTTTGGGAGTTATAAAATTATTTTCATTGAAAGAAAAGTGGGTTTCTTGGATGGAGATTATATCTGGATTTTGTTCTTGGATGAGTAGCCGTAGCTCATGGTAGTTATTTATGTAACCTTTCATGTTCCATTGTAAAAGCTTCATTATCGTTCAATTATAGTTAAACAAAATCCATACTATAATTCCATTATAATTCTGTTTTTTTTTTTTTTTTTTTTTTATAGTGAAAGAGAAACTATGTCTCGCCAACACACATCGACACATCTGATTTTTTTAGTTGAGGTGGGGTTGAAGAGTGGTGGTTAGTGTTGGAGTTAGTAGTGGTGGGATCAGGTGAAGAGAGAATTGTTTCGTTAAACGAAAAACTATTCAATGTAGGCTTTAGTTTAATTTCAAGAGAGTTTGATTGATGTTCATATGTAGTGGGAGTAAAGATGTTGTCTATAGCGTAAGTGTGGGCTGAAGGAGAAGATTGTGTGGAATATGTTTTAGGTGATATGTTGATATTTTGTTTCTGTGCTAAGGTAGAGGTATTAAGGCTTGTTTTAGATAGAATGTTGGTTGTGTTTGTAGAAGAATGACTTTCTTGAGGAAAGAAAGGAAGAGAAAATGTAGGAGAATCGTTGGAAAGAGCGGCTTTAGAAGTTGAGGGGATATTTAATGAAGTATTGGTGCTATTTTTATTGGAGGCAATAGAGGAGTAAGTTGGGTCAATAGAAGGGGAACTATTGAGAGTCCTATAAATTTGTCTAGCTTCACCAATAGAGCATTTTTTCTTTGTTTTAATTTTTAAAATTTCTTTTTGTTGTAGAAATTTCTTGCATTCTTTGGAGGAGGCAGCATGGTTTTCAGAGCAGTTGGCGCAGAATGTTCTAGTACATTCGATAGGAGTATGAGGAGAGAGGTTACAGTTAACGCAAGCAGCAGGGTTAGAACAGCGTTTAGAAGTATGACCAAGCAGTTGGCAAACATTGCATCGCATCGGAGTAGGTATGAACTCTTTGACCTTCACGGAGTGCCATGAGACATCGATTTTTTCGGGAAGATGATAGCATTCAAACGTCAGCAATATTACGCCACTCGGTTGGGGCTTACCATCAATGACCTTGGTAAATTTATAAGTAGCTACTACGCCCTGCAGACTTAGTTCTCTTGTGATTTCATCTTTTTTTTTTTTTTTTTTTTTTTGGATTCGCCCGGAGGTAAGAAATCTTCATAGATACGTATGACCCGCGCCATACGCATGCACGATTTACATTCTAAGAAGTTCCCGGATCAGCCGGACTGATAGAATGCACCTACGTGCTAAAACTTACCACCTGTTGGCAAATAATAGCCTCCACTAAGCACAATTGCTTGGCCTTTCAGCGGAAATTAAAATTAAATAAAATTTGAGAATTTTTTGTGCTTATGTAAACTTCATAAACATCATCGAATAAAAGCACATTCTTCATAATACGAAGCAATACAAGACAACATCCAAAGTTATTTATTAGACCATATATAACCGCATTTATAATTGTTGTCGTTCGGCTTGAGGCCACTGTCCAACCCAAGATCCTACGTGGAAAAGAGATGCAACTCTCAAACACCAAACCAATACCAAACATAGCACAGATATACAAGTATATATTGTGCAGGCACAATATATTTATATATTCGGGTCACTAAAATAAGGGAACACCGAGCTAAAGTTATTATTTGGATATGCATTTGGGCCAACGCAGGTAAAAACTTGTATGGAAAAGAGATAAACTCTGACACACCAAGCCAAGAGACACGGTATACATGGTCAAATAAGGAAGAACTAAAGATCTAAAATAATTTCATGAAAAAATAAAGCAACGAAACTGAATAAAACGAAAACTTAAAGTATCTATCATATTCGATGATGCTTATTTGTTAAATCGTAAAATCTACACAATTATCGCGAGTTATATTTGTTATCACAAGGAATGCGTTAAGTATTCAAATGTAATATAATTTTGCGTTTTAAGACATCCACCGAGTCAGAAAAATTTATCAAGTTCAAGTTGCCATTAAAATCACTACACATACATCGCAAAGGGTCGTGAAGGGCATAATTAGAAGTGCAGTGACTCAACTTAAAAAGCTGGAAATGTCTGGCTCCGGTCCTGGGGATGTTGAAGTTTAATGAAGAAAGGAGGTATTGTGAGTCTATATCACCACTGAGTAATTTGTATAAAAAAGAGACATTGAGCATAATTCTTCTGCTTCTTAAGGAAGGCAGGGAAATAATTTTGAGGCGTGTTTCATAAGGGGGAAGATTAATATTGGGGTTCCAACGATAATGTAAAGCAAAAAGTAAGAATTGTTTTTGAACCGATTCTAATGCATCGATGTGGACATTGTATTGAGGGTTCCATATTACGGATGCATATTCAAGAATTGGTCTAACAAGAGAGGTATAAAGTATTTTAGTAGTGAAAGGATCGTTGAATTCTTTAGCCCATCTTTTAATGAAACCAAGGACACCTCTAGCCTTATTTACCACCAAATTAACTTGAAGATTGAAACGAAGTTTAGGATCCATAATTACACCTAAATCAAGAAAACTGTGTACAATTTCTAAATTAGTATTATTTATAGTGTAATTTATACTATTAGCAATTCGACGTGAGAATGTCATTTGCTTACATTTTTTTAAGTTTAATTTTAAAAGGTTAAAATTACACCACTCAACTAGACTGTTTAAATCCGATTGTAAGAGTTGTTGATCTTCAGGCGATTTGTAAGTTAGGAAAAGTTTCACGTCATCGGCGTACATTAAGACGTTAGAGTGTTTTATTACAGAAGGAAGGTCATTTATAAACAGTAAAAATAAAACCGGACCAAGATGACTTCCCTGCGGAACACCAGATGTGACCAAAATATTTTTTGACATAGAATTCTTATATAAAACTTTTTGAGAACGATTCGACAAGTACGAGTTAATCCAGTGTAATAGTTTGACGGGAAACCCAATTAGATGAAGCTTTTTCAGAAGAAGATAATGATTGACACAATCGAAAGCTTTGCTAAAGTCTGTATAAATAACGTCAGTCTGTCGTCCTAAAGTAAAACCTTTGATGACACGCGAAGTAAACTCCAAGAGGTTAGTTGATGTAGATTTTCCCTTTAAGAAACCATGTTGAGAGGTGGAAATGGAGGAAGATACAACGTGGGTTATTTGATCAGTTATAATTTTCTCAAATAACTTAGGGATTGCGCTTAGTTTTGCGATACCTCGGTAATTGGAAACATCAATTTTTGAGCCGGATTTATGAAGAGGTATTATATAAGATTTTCTCCATATATAGGGAAAATGACCACTGTGCAAGGATATGTTAAAAATTTTTGATAGGGGAGAACACAAACTAATAGAACAATGTTTTAAAATGCAGCTCGGGATTTCGTCAGGACCAGTCGTAAAAGAAGATTTAACTTGTCGAAGGTAGTGCATAACTATATTAGAATCTATTACGGGGGTTTCAAAAGAGTTAACTGGTGGTAGGTAAGGATATTCAAGACTCATGCTCAATGGTATATCGGAGTAGGTTGTTTTAAAGAAGTTTGCAAACATGTTGGAAACTTCGATGTCGCAAGATGCTTCTTCATGATTGAATTTCATAAGAGGTGGGAAGCTAGAGGTTTTTCGTTTTGAGTTGACAAAAGTGTAGAAAAGTTTCGGATTATCTTTGAATTGAATTTTTATTTTGGCTATATAGGCAGAGTAGCACTGTTTATTTAATAGTTGATATCTGTAACGACAAGAGGAATAGCAAGCGAAGTCTAAATTAGAGCCTGACTTTTTATATTTTTTAAATAAGCGATTTTTGGAATTTTTTAAAGACTTAAGTTCATTAGTTAACCAAGGGGGGTTTAAAGGTTTGAAATTACTATTTTTTTTTGGCACAGATAATGAGAAACATTTTTGCAATGTATCATTAAGAAACTGTACTGAAGATTCGACATCATAAAAAGAGTACGAAGACCTATTATTTAAAATTGGGGACCAGTCAATCCGCGCGAGAAGAGCATTAAGTTTAACATAGTCTGTTTTTTTAAAGTTAAAAATTTTATTATTTCGCGTATCTGGAGCTAATTTATTTTCATTTATGTTGGCAAGTAATATTGTTATTTCAAGAGTTGGATGATAATCGTCTTCAGGTAAGGAAACTGGGTTCGAACGACGGAGATTTACGGAAGTGCATCTATCTACAAATACAAGGTCAAGAGATCTATAATTTTTATTAAGAATATTATTAACCTGCTGAAGACACAGATCGGACAACTTATCTAAGAAATCATTTATCCAATCAGAGGCAGAAATAGGAGTAAGAAATGCGGAATCATCGGAAATACTCCAGGATACAGAAGGTAAGTTGAAATCACCTAATGCAATGATAGTATCCATATTTTTAAGCATATTATGGACTGTTTCGATGGCACTAATATGGTTTAAGTAAATTGTTAAATCACTTTTAGGTGGAATGTAAGAGCAAGTAAGAAAAATCGTATTATTATTTACTTTAACTGTAACACAAATAAACTCCAGGTGGTTGGTACCAGGAATTGTTAATTCCTCTGAAGCAAGCGAGTTATGGACAGCTATCAGAACGCCACCACCGATCTTATCATAGCGATCTTTACGAAAAATTTGGTACTTATTGCACATTATTTCAGAGTTTAAAACATTAGAGCGAAGCCAAGTTTCAGTAAAAACTATAAAGTTATATTCAAAATCAAAACTGTTCATGAAAATATCGGAAAGTTTAGAATTGAGACCTCTAACGTTTTGATACACAAGCTCTAATTTAGACTTGTGATTTTTTAATCGTTTTTTGTATGGTACTGAGGACTATTAGAAGGACGAGGCAAGTGTACAACATTTGCAATACGCGGTTTGTTTTTGAATTCAAATTCATGAACAATTGTATTACGGGGCCAAAAGTTTACATCCACAAGAGTATTAAATAAATTTTCCGGAACAGTCAATCTAAAAGACGTAGTCAGTCTCGCATTTAAATATTTGAATTTTTGGATCGAAAGAGGCATACTACTATTTAACTTTGAATTAATAAAAAATTTTATATCATCTTCAGTTGTATCAGCAGCTAAGCGCGAGACAAAGATTGCTTTAGTTGGTGGAATTGCAATTAATGGCTTAGGAGAAATAGTAGCAGTAGTAATAGGAATCCGTTGAGCGTTAACAACTGAAGTTGCAAAAATAGGAGTTTGAACAGTAGGAGGAGCAATTGAAACAGCTTGAGCATAAGTAAGAACAGGCTGGTTAACAGGTATGGATGGTGCTAGCATTGGCAAGGAAACGGTCTCTGGTACATTTGGAGCAGATATAGAGGCAATCGTATCAGTACAAATGTCCATATCGTCTGCAATGTCACGTTCAACAGGTGGTGGTATTGGAGGTGTCGAGTTAGTTTTCTGTTTATTGCGCAGGTTCATATATTTCTTTTTACGCTTGGGCGAAGGAATTGGCTCATCAATATATTTACACTCATCGAAAAGTGTTTGGTACTTTAAAAATTTTGCAGAAAGCAAAGAAAGTTCCCTACTTATCTCAGAGAAACCCTGCTTTGTCTGCTTAAAAAGCTTATAAAAATTGACATCAGTCAATCTGCACTTCTCACAACACCAACGCAACCCTTTACCTTCTTCAATAAGGTCTGCAACTCTACCCATTATGCCCGCACATTTGGTGTGAACGATATCATCACATAGCCAACATGATAAAAATCGCTCAGTTTCACCCTTAGTGGAACAGCCAGGCTTAGAGCAGAGCATTTTAATTAATAAATAAAAAAAAAGACCAAAAAAGTAGTAAAAATAAATAAAAGTAGTAAAAATATTAGTAGAAATTAATAAATAAAAATAGAGCCAAAAAAGTAGTAAAAATAAATAAAAGTAGTAAAAGTAGTAATAATAATAGTACTAAGCAAAAGTAACAACCTGAAGTGATGGCAACCCTTAGTATGTATAATAATAATACGTATTCAATAGCTTAGCTAGACAGAGCTAGGCAGATGTCTTAAACGCAATTAGCAATAGAACAAAAAGAAAGCAAACAACTTAAAGTGCGAAGAATATAATAAAGAAAATGTAAAGAAACTTGTTCAGCACTTTAAAGAAATTTTAATAATAATAATAACACTTATGTTAACAATAGTAAAACAAATGCAAAACTTATCCGCTGCAATCATTAGACTTCACATAAGCACAAAATTTTTTAATTATTTTCAAAAAACCACTGTAATTAAATTTAAACTTTGCAGAAATTAACAAACACAACTTAAAGAAATTTTAGCGCGTTGCCAACTGTGATCTTCTGATACGTTTTTTAGGTAGGGAGCATAGATTGTACCTTTCGTTAAATTTAAGGAGCTGTGAAGGGTGCACTTTATAGGGCAAAGGCCAGGTAAATCTTTAGCTACTAAGAATTTGCTGGCAACTGCAGGATTTTTTACTAAAAGCAACAGATTACCATCACGCAATTCTGATATAGATGTTATGTCTTTACTTATCGCTTTTAATGAACGATGGATTGCAAAACAGGAGAAACTGGAGAGGGGCTTAGTTTCATTGTTGCTGGTAACAACAACAAATTTAGGGTCAGGTTGTACGGGAAGGGGAAGTTCAGGAAAGGAATCAAGTTTTTTGTTATAAAATCGTTTCTTTTTTGATTGGGGACTGGTAGCAAGTAATGCAAACCTATTGTCCCCAAAATTGGGGGCCCCGAGGGGCATTTTCACACCACTTTTGTCGACTTTTCACAGTAAATGATAGCAGAGTAAAAATTAATAAAAAAGAAAAAAAGAATAGCTTTACAAAATAAGGATAGTACCGTTAACTTTCGACGGGAGAATAAAAGCGCGGCTAAACGAATAGAACTCGAGAAGACGAACTGCTCGCGGCGAGTGTTAGTCGGAGACTGCACATTATACTTACCATTATTAATAGTAAATAGTTCGATATAAAATTAACGTTTGGTGAATGAAATCCGAACAACCATAAAAATAAAAAATACATGTGTTTATAAAGTTTTTTTGTTTTAATTTTTATTTATTTTATATCTACAGGTAATAAAGAAATTTACAAAAAAAAATTTGCCCCGTACCGATTAGCTTTCCTAATTTTTGCTGGTAGTTCATTCATTGACCTCTGAATGCCCTCTGTATTAATGGTTTTTAGCTCCTTTTTTATTTTTAAAATTAGGCAATCTAGATTTTTGGCCCTGTATCCATTTTCGTATACTTTTCTCTTCAAATTGGCCCAAAAAGTTTCAATAGGTCGCAGTTGAGGAACATTCGGGGGGTTCATTTGCTTTGGGACAAATTCAATTTTCTGGTTGCTCAAATTCTGTATTGTGGCGTTGGCGTAATGTGAGGATGCCAAATCGGGCCAAAAAATAACTTTATCATGTGAATGATATTTTTTAATAAAATTTTTAAGTGCTGGTACACATTTTTCATTATAAACTTGGGCATTGACAGCTAACCCTCCTTTGAAAAACACTGGATCACTGATACCACGCTCACTAATGGCTAACCATAACAAAACTTTTCCAGGAAACTTGGTCTTATGAATAAATTTCGATTTATCGGGGGCTTTGCGACTGGAAGATTCAAAATAATGTTTTGACTGCCATTCATTGCCTTCGACGGTGAAATATGACTCGTCATCCATCACGCATTTGTACTCTGATGAGCAAGAAAAATAATTTTTAGAAAGTTCGCGTAATCTGCATTTAATAACATTTTGTTGTTTTTCTGTAGTAAATGGTGCTGTTTTTTTCTTCTTTTTCTCAATTCCCATGGATTCTAAATATCTTTTAACAGTATTTTTGTCACATTTATATTTTTTACCCAATTGACGGTACGATTTGGCACTACGGCCTGCTGTTTCAGCTTTAAGCTTTGCCCGAACTTTGGAGTCTTGTAAACTGCATTTCTTTCCCGATCCAGGTTTTCTTTCAACTGATTTATTATGCTCAAATAAATTCATTGTGTTATAGATAAAAGTTTTTTTAAACCCCATATCATTAAAATGCTTAAAAACTTCACTTTTTGTTTTGTTCGGATTTTCCTCACAAAACTTGCAAATTAATTTGCGACGGTCTAACTCGTTGAGTGACATTTTTGAAACTAATATCCAACTAATGCATGTGTTCTTATTTTTTGCTTAATAACTATATAGTACAGTTATATTTTCCGTTAACATTTTTGTTGTAAACATCATGTGTTTTTTTTTAACAACAGTGTTACACTTGTTCGGATTTCATTCACCAAACGTTATATAACTAAGATATGTATAAAATAGTTATCTATTGAAAGAACTTATTCCAACTTTTCTTGCGCACAATGTCAAGTTGGCGTCATGGGCGACAGCATATACTTCATGAATTTGGGTTTCTATATAATTTTATATCGCAATATTATGAATAATAATTTAATATGTGTAATATGAGCAAAATTCATAGAGGTTATATTCATATATTGAATTAAGGATATACATACCAACGTTAGTATTCTAATAAAATATTAGTTAAGATTTTATATAATCTTATATTATATAATAAGGCTATTAGGCTAAGATTTCTCGAAACTCAGTAAACCGATCGTTTTGATTTTTTTGCAGGCTTATTTTATTCACAATAATCTCGTACTTGTCATAGGATTTATTTTTCGTAGCTTCATTCATTAGTTATTGTTTACTTTGTTTGTGGGAGGCAAAATAATGACGAATTTTTGTCGAAAATCGTAACTTTACGTTAGGAAGTCCGGCTATGACAAGTACGAGTTTTAAGTATCTAGTTTAATAATATTATTAATGTTTTTGTTTCAGATGAATTTAGGAGGAGCAATCTTGGTCACCGCATTTCACCTTTTTCACAGAGCGCTCTAAAAAAAGTGCTGTATCTACCTTAATATTAATTTTTTTTTAATAAAAAAAGTGCTGTATCTACCTTAATATTAATTTTTTTTTAATAAAAAAAAACTAAACATATTATTGAATGTGTATATTTTAAGCAGCGAATGAAAAAATGTTTATGAATAACAACTTAAGCAAAATTGCGTAGAGGCTGCGTAAAGCCTCAAACAATGCGTAACTAAACAAGCTTCGAACGGTTGTTTAAGGAAATCTATTGAATAAGGCTGTATATCGTTGACTCATTGTCTGTAAACGCAACATTAAAAAAAAAGAATTGCACAATTATCGCAACTTGCATTTGCGTAAACTTGCATAAACTTTTATCTTATATTCTTTCAGTTCTTCTTTGCTTGTAAAATACATTTTTAATGAATTGCTTGTAAAATACATTTTTAATGAAAAATCTATTCAAACAATATTTAAGGATACAAAGTGCATTAACCCACAATATCTAGAAGTTTAATTGCGTTTCTTCGACGTTAACAATGTCAATTGCCCGAATTTCTATTAGTTGCATTGAGCAAGGTCGTACTGTAGTTACTTTTTTCTCCATACAAACATTTTTGACTCTACACTAATATTTCGGGTGTAGAATTAAATGCTAAGAAATTTTCGTTTCTACAGCATACTACGCTTTATTCAAGAATGATAGAAAAAAAGATTACGCATTGCGCAGGTCCGTTATGTTGTTTACTTTTCATTTTGACATTTCTAGCTACGAACAAAGTATTTTTTACGATCATGACGTCACGCTAGACCAAGTTTGTTTCTTGAATCTTTTGCCATTGTTTCATATTTGTTCACATTAGCCGTGTTTTATTCGTACTGGTTTAACCAAAAATGTTCTAAATTACATGCAGAACACTAACAAAAAGATGAACCTGCTCAGTAGCTGGATCATCTTGTTAAACTTGTTTTCGTTCCGCTACTGCTCTATAGATGTCATTGTTTACTTGTGTTTTCATTGATTTATAGTCACCCTTTGCTGTCAAAGGAAACAGCTGTGCTTAGTTCTTTGCAATAAATAAATAAAAATGGATGCAAAAAAATCGTAATTTTATTGCCCCAAGCGGTCAATGCTCCAAGCTCCAGTGTCCCAAGCGGTCAAGGCTCTAAGCTCCAATGTCCCAACCGGTCAAGAGAAAAACTTAAAAAAGTTTAACTAATGCGATCTATTCGTTCATCAGGTTAAACCAGAACGAATAAAACGCGGCTATTGTTAACAAGACTTGGCAGAAAGCCATATCGCAAGCTCATATCGTAAGTCTATCGTAACGTAGATGCGCAGATCGTAGAAAATTATTTTTACTATCTGCGCAATCTATTTTTCTATCATTCTTGGGCTTTATTCATAAACATTTTTTCATTCGCTGCTCATGTTTGTAAGGTTTGTGTCTGAACTAAAGAAAATCTCTACAAAAATTAAGAATTCCAATGGATTTGCAATGGCCGCCACATAAAAAAATGCTGCAAAGGGCGCATATGGAGCATGTCTTTGATATTAAACGAAAAGACAAACAAAAAACATGGTTGCGAAAATGTTTATGAATAGCGTTTTCTTGTTTAAAGTTACACTGCCTCTAAAATGTGAATAATGTGAATGAATAAGGCTGTTATATTTTCCCGCTAGGAGCGCTGTTTATTTTCCCGCTGGGCATCTACAGCAAAAGTAGTTTGATTAATTAGTATGTAGACTACATTTGTATGTGAAGACCTTAGCCCTGCATATAGCACCTGGACTTTATAAAACTGAGATTGCAGGTTCGATACTCAGCGCTGGCAAAGAAATTTTTTTCAGTCTTTTATACAATGTATATCTCTCTCATTCTCTCTACTGTAAAACATATCTTTCTTCTATATCGTGTAACGAAATGAAGTAAATTGACCTTGAAATTTCACTCCTCAATATTCTTATTCAAATTTCGAAGCGCCGCCTAAGAAGTTTCACTTCAAAAATCTTCCAGTAAGCTTAAAGGGAGAATCTGTAAGCTATATAATAACATTTTGTTCTCTGGTACTTATCCCCATGACTGGAAACACGCTATTCTAACACCAATTTCAAAGCCAGGTAAAAATCTTAATACTTTAGAAAGGTATCGGCCGATTTCGCTGCTCCCTGTGCTATTGAAAACGTTTGAAAAAAATCATTTCAAAAAGAATTTTAGAATGCTCGATAGACAATCTACAAAATGAGCAGCATGCGTTTTTACCCAAGCACGGTGTTCATACGCTATGCCATTTATTGGAAACAAAGCTAAAAGAAAATTTAAGAAACAAAAAGCATAGTATCGTTTTGTCGGAAGATCTTGAGAAAGCCTTTGACCGAGTTGTATCCTGTTTTGTCATAAAAGAGCTACACGAATGGGGAGTCCCAAAAGCAATGCTTAAAATTATTTTGTCCTTTCTAACTCACCGGCAAATAACAGTTCGAGTTGGTGGTTATTTTTCACAAAGACTTTCACTTGATAATGGTTTGCCTCAAGGATCAGTTATCTTCACCCGACCGATAACTTTTTCACTAGTATGTCACTCGCGGCAAAATTATTGGCCAAACAAACAACTCTGGTTGGAACTATTCGAGGAAACAAAAGAGAACTACCCAAAGCAGCCAAACAAAGGAAGGATGACATGCCTCGTTTTTCCACTCTGCTGTATAAATCAGATAATTGTGTTCTTACAATATATAAAAGCAAACCAAATAAAAGAGTAGCTGTTCTAAGTTCGAAGCATAAATTTGTAAAAATTGATAAAAGTAATAAAAAAATGTTACCGGAATCTATTCAATTTTATAACAGCACAAAATTTGGAGTTGATATGACGGATCAAATGGCCAGAAAATATACAGTAAAAGCTAGTTCTCGTAGATGGCCCATCCAAATATTTTTCAATATTTTAGACTTGGCTGCTATAAATGCTTGGATCCTTTACAAAGAAACGACAGGAATAAAAATACAACGAAAAGAGTTTTTGTTTCAATTAGCAGAACAGCTTTCCACCGAATACAGAGCCGCTAGACAGAAAAATTCATCAGAAGATGATCACCCACAGAGATCAACTGTAACGTCAACAAATGCAACCCATTCTAACAAACGCAAAATTTGTCAAGTACCACTTTGCCACAACAACAAAACAAATAATATATGTGAAAAATGTCAAAAGTATGTTTGCGGAAGATGTACACAAAAAAAGATTTCCACTTTCATTTGCATAAAATGTACAAATAATAATGCATAAATTATTTTTTTCAAGTGAAGTCAATTTATTATTGTTTTTATTATGTTTATGTTATGTTTTAATATTTTTTATTATTTGTTAATAATAAGTTATATAACTGTAAATAATATAAAAATATTAAAAATGAATTTTAAACAAATTTCTTTACACATTAGTTATTCTTTCACAATGCAGTCATTTTGACTGCTTTTGGGCAATATAGGTATTTTCTAAGTTCAGTCTTTCTAGTGTTAATTAGCTGCAGCTGCTCAGCTTTATTTGTTATTTGTTTCGGGGGCTGATACAATATAATTTTTAATTTCTCCTTGGTATCTCTCTGTATCTCATTAAATATTCTTTTCAATTTGTGCACCTTTATTAAATTAAATATGATATCATTCTTTCCTAGCGCTAATATTTCTATATTTTGTTCTTTTGCTTTTGATACTAACTTCCTCAGAACCAATTTTATCTCTGGTAAAGATTTTTCGTTAAGTATCGCATGAACTTTATTTTGAGCTATTATTATATTTTGTTCTTGTGTTTTTGATGTCAACTTCCTCTGAACCAATTTTAACTCTGGTAAAGATTTTTCGTTATGCACCTCAAGAACGTTGTTTGCTCCATTTTTATTTACATTTTTGGCCTTTTCATTATATATAAATTTCAATTTTCTTAGACGTCTTCTGAAAATGATGTAGCTTCCCATATATGAAGTTGATCAGACTCCACTTGCTGAAAGTTATCATTATTATTCAGGTTACTCATTTGCGCATTATTTTTATCACCGGTTATTATCTTATTTGTACATGTACAGTACAACTTCTACAGTCCGGACATGCGCCAATTCGGACACTCCAATAATTCGGACACTGCCATAATTCGGACAGTTCCAAATTTTTACCTCTACAATCCGGACAAATTTTTTTTCTTATGCAAAAGGACAGTTATTTTACCGTTGTTGGTTTCGCACACTTATTAATGTATGAAAGTATTGAAGTTATCAAGTAGGCTCTGCAATTATTGCACGAATTTATTAGTCTTGTCGTTACATCAGCGAAGTACACTTCTGTTTCCTTGTAAGCGAAATCTTGCGTATTTATTTCATTTTGTTAGTTCAAGCGAATTGGCATGTCATCTTACAGACTCTGAGGAAGATATTGAGGCGATAGATATAAAAACCAAGATCTCTCATGCAGATGCTAAGAAATCATTTGCGGTTTGCATTCAATGGGCTGAGGAGAATGATTTGGATATGCAAGATATTGTATTATTGAAGAGACTAGAAGAAAAAGCACGAATAAACTACCTCAACAAAATCATCCAACCCAAAATAAGTTCATTTTTTAGTAATTCATAGTATATTTGTATTTTTACAAATGTAAATGTATATATTTCCCACCTAAATCAAACTCTTTTTTTTGTAATAAATACATTGAATTGATAACTTTGCTTTATTTCATAAATTTTGCTTCAAAAATGTTTACATCTATAGTCCGGACAACCTCGATAATCCGAACGATCCTAAAACTATATGTGTCCGGATTATCGAAGTTGTACTGTACTCTTGTTCAATTTTTTTTGTGCCGCCCGTGTTATTACTTGTATATTTGTTTCCGTAGGTATCATCTTTTTTAATTGTTCGCTATCTAATTTTATTCTAGATAGTGCATCCGCGTTTGTATTCATCTTGCCTTGTTTAAAAATGATATCAAAATCATAATCCATCAAATCTAGTCGTACTCGTGTTAGTTTTGATGATGGATTCTTATGTGTGAATAGACTTACTAATGGTCTATGGTCTGTGTATACCGTGAACTTTCTTCCATAGAGATATGGTCTGAAGTAGTTTATTCCCCAGTGAATTCCTAGTAACTCTTTTTCTATTATTGCCTTATTTACTTCATGTTTATTTAATGTTTTGCTGGCATAGGCAATTGGTCTATCGTGTCCTGGTTCACCTTGAGATAGTACTGCTCCTAAGGCAAATTGTGATGCATCTGTTGTCAGTATAAAAGGTTTATCAAAATCTGGATATGCTAATACTTGTGGAGATATAAGTTTTTCTCTTAGCTTGTTGAATGCTGCTTCACATGTTTCTGTCCAATTGAAAAGCTGTCCTTTCTTTAGCAATTGATTTAGTGGTCTTGCAATTTCTGCAAAATCTGGAATAAATTTTCTATAGTAATTGCAGAATGCTACAAATCTTCTGGTATCATCAGCACTGTTTGGTTTTGGGTAATCTCTTATGGTTTCATGTTTAGCTGGATCAGTTGTTATTCCTTTGGATGTTATAAGATGTCCTAAGTACACAACTTCTGTCTTTAAAAATTCACATTTCAGATTAAGTTTCAAATTGTACCTTCGTAGTTTTTGTAATACTTTTTCCAAGTTTTTGTTATGATGTCTCAGGTTTGATCCAAAAACAATGATGTCATCTACATAGAGAAATGCTGATTCTTGAAGTCCGCTTAATGCAATTGAAAGCATGCGTTGAAAACTATTTGTTGCTATTTTTAATCCAAATGGTAAGCGCTTGAAATGATAGTGCCCTGAATTTGTTGAAAATGCTGTCATATTTCTTGAATTTTTGATGAGTGGTATCTGATGAAAAGAACTTGTCATATCCAACGTGGAAAAATATTTCGCATTTCCGAGCTTATCTAGTACATCTTCTAGTCTTGTCAGTATGAATTTATCATTAATTATTTTTTTGTTTAGTGCCCTAAAGTCTACTACCAGTCTCCATTTTGCTGTTCCATCTGCAGATTTTTTTGGTACTACTAAGAGTGGAGAGTTGTATGGGCTGAATGATGGTTCAATGATATCTTCTTCTAGTAACTTTTGTACT
Source organism: Pherbina coryleti (assembly GCA_943735915.1). Lineage (NCBI taxonomy): Eukaryota > Metazoa > Arthropoda > Insecta > Diptera > Sciomyzidae > Pherbina > Pherbina coryleti. The sequence continues at coordinate 91,777,570 of OX030948.1, forward strand.
TGATCTTCTATTTCTTGAAGCTGTGTTTGCGGAAGTCTGTAGTTCTTTATATAAACAGGTGAGTTGTCAATTAAGTCTATCTGCTGTTTATAAAAATTGTTTGTTGTTAGTATATCTCCTTCATTATGAAAAACGTTTCTGTATTTATAACATAGGTTAATTACTTCTTGCTTGGCTTTTTCATCTTTTCCATCTATTTGAATTTCAAGATTCTCATCATTTTGTTCTGAAGCATTGTATTGTAGTATTTTAAAATTTTTCAGTGGCTCTATATTTAAATTGCAATTATCTAAATATATATCATTATCGGTTGTATTCAGTATTTTCACGTGCTTGATTCCATCTGCTGGTATGATTGCATTTGCTATAAATATTCCTTTTCTTATTTCTGATGCGTGTACTATACTGTCTTCCTCCAGGTATACATTTATATTTGTTATTAGTTCACTTCTTCTGGGTATATTATTTTTTGATATTGTTACTGGCAAGGTCACGTACATTGGAATATCTTCTTGGCTTTCTTTTGTGTGTACGGATAAAATACATGTCTCGCAATCTATTTTACAATTATATTTCATTAAGAAATCTCTTCCAAGTATTCCATCTGCATTTATGTCAATATCTTCTTGTATGACATAAAATCTGTGTAAGATTTCTCCATCGTTTAGTTTTATTTTTATATTTATTTGTTCTTGAATGGTTAATGGTCTGCTTGCAATACCTGTGATTTGGATTTGATTTGATAACTTTATTTCATTTTCATTAATTTTCTCATTTTTTATTATTGATATATCCGCACCTGTATAAATAAGTAAGGTTACTAAATTATTTCTATCTCCTATTTTTACTTTTATTATATTAGTATTAAAATTATTACTAACACAGCTAATTTATATTTATTGCTTTTTTTAGGCTGCGTTAACCCCGGTTGCCGGGGATTGATACGTTTCCCGAGTTTTGACAGTTTCTATTATTATTAAAGTTATTATTATTGCTAGCTCTATTATTATTGTAATTCCTATAGCCATTGTTATTGTTATTGCTATTCCTGTTGCTATTGTTATTTCTAGAACCGTAACTATTCCTATTATTATAATTCCTAAAGTTATTATTATTATTATTTTGAATATTTCTATTCCTATTATAGTTTCCATTTCTATTATTATAATCATTCCTATTTCTGAATGTCATTACATTATAGTTTGCATTTGTGTTACCATCTACTTCTGTTGCTATCTCTAAAGCTTTAGCAAATGTATCTGGTTGAGCTGCAAGAATTATGCTTCTAAAAGGCTCATTTAAACCTGTTTTAAATGCATTGACCGCTAATTGGTCATTTAATTTTATGATGACTTCTTTATAATTTTCTCCTTGAGTTGATATCTGTATATTATTTAGAGCTGCTATTATTGTTTCTATTCTAGTAGCAAAATTAGTGACGTTCATTGCTCCTTGTTTTATTTGATGCAGTTCATTCTGCAATATCAAAGGATTTTTATTTAATTTGTAATTTTTTATAAGTATTTGTTTTAATTGTTCAATTGAATTTAGAATTGCAGTTGGTAGCAATCTATTTTTTACTTTTTCACTGACTTTTGCTGCTAGAATGAATTTTAGCAATTGAGTTCTCTGAATATCATCTTTGAGCGTTGATGCATAGAATTCAATTGTGCCTAAAAACGTTGATAGTTTTTTGCTATCTCCATCAAACTCATCAACTATTTTTGATGCTACTGAAATTTCAAAGTTCGCCATTTTTAGTGTTTCTTTTTCACTATCATTATTTTGCATTTTTTTTTAAATACGGAAGATATCCTAATAAGAAAAAATTAATTATATAATGTAACATATATATATAGTAATTAAAGTATATAAGAGTTGAAATAATAAATTGGCAAACATTAATTTTATTTTTTTTTAAATCAATATAATTTTACTATAAATAAAAATTTATCAAAAGTCATCTAAACATAATTATATTGCTCTTAATTTTTAAACTTATATTGAACGTTTACAAACTGTAATGGCGTCAATTTGTTGTTAATTTTTTTTTTTGTTTTTTTTGTTTTGTGTAAATTCATTTTTACAATTAAAATTAATAAAGAACAATATATATTTTTTGTTTTTATTGTTCGCATTATTAGCTATTTGCGTATAGTAATAATATTATTATATGACTTTAAATTATAGTTATTGTTATTATTATTATTTTTATACATTTTGTATAATGCGATTTAATTTAAAAACTCATATACATATTTATTTTATATAGATTATCTCCAGCAATGATAATCTAAGACGTTTTATTCGTTTTTGGCGCATTTGATTTAACTGCAATTTGTGTAGCTCATGCGTCCCTTGAACCAAAAGCTGCATCTGGTATCTTTTTTTCCTTGGTTTTTTAATTCTCGGCGTTGTTTGGTGCCAGGCCCGTAGACAAGGGTTTTTAACCCTAAAAACCCCCCCCTTATGGTACAAAAAGTATAAAAAAATAATATATTAGCATTAATATAACTTTGCCAATTTGCGAATACTTGCTGCACGTGCGTCTTTTTTCTCTTACAGTGCAAACTGCAAGTGTAAACAGCAACAGAGAAAACATCAACATGCTTAAGTATCGAAAAAAGTTCGATATATTCAATTGGACTTTGTCTACCACCAGCAATTTTAGAATTTATTGCGTTAACAGGTGTGAAAGTCGTGAAATTTTGATTGAGTTTCGTTAGATAAGTTTAAGAGTTTCTATTGTTAATTTTACAGTGCCAGAACTACAAAAATGATTCTACTTTATTGACTGCAGAAGCCAGAAGTAAAAAAGGCTAGAACGGTGGAAAGTAAGTGCTTGATTTAAATGATTTTTTGCCGTTAAAAAGTTGCCGAATATTTCTGAACGTTTGAAAGCTGTGTTTTTTTTTTGTAGTGTGTTTGAATTGACTGAATATTAATGGATTAGCTTTTTGCTTGATGCGGAACCGACAAAAGCCGAATAATATTATATTTCATCTGTATTGCAGAAAACGTTCAAGAAATTTTGGAATCTGAAAAGTTTTCAAAACTTCCTTTGTAACCTGCAATTGAAGAAAGCTTTAATGTTGACAGCTATGTGGAAACGGTAGTACAAGTTGCGGTATTAATATTTTACTTTTAATGTTTATAACTCTTGTAACAAACTAAGTTTGTGTGTATGATTGTAGAAATTGTTCCAGAAATATCATTTGATTCAATGGAACTGCCTTCGACTTCGAGAGCATATCAATGTCCAAATAACGATATATCCAAGTTGATGATCAATATTTCCGATTCGAACCGCCTTGAAAGTTTTCAAAGCATTTATGTGCCTCCACCAAATTTTAATTTATCTGCCAGCGGTTCACGCAAACTCCGATTTAAGCATTCTTGGTTGAACCGTTGGCATTGGTCGGTTTACTCTAAATTGGAAAATGCAGCTTATTGCAGGTTTTGCGTATTTTTTAGCACTGGTTTTGGAGGTGCAAGATCACAACCTCTTGGTAATTTAACTGAATGATAATAAAAACTTTTTAAATAAAATTTTCTAACGTTTTCACTGTGGCCTTTACAAAAGTCAGGATATACAAGAAAATGTCGTTATTCTAATCGTGGTTATTTTTATATGGATTTTAAACCGATATAAGTTTGCAAATAAATTATTAAAATAATAATATAAGAAGCTTAATTATCGTCATTTTAGAAGTTTGTCTTGAAAATTTTATTTTTTTAGCGTCTTTCTGTCCAAAATGACAGTGCAACGATAAGCAAGATCTATAGCCGAAACACATTGAGCTCAACAAACGACAGTTTTGATATTATAGAACACACGTTTTTTATGTTAAATGGGAGTGCATCCTTAAGCATACATAGGGATTGCAGTGTCACAGTGGACGCTGTGTTATTAGAATTAACAAAAAAAAAATAAGAAGAATTAATCTATATATATAAAAATCAAATGCGTGTGCGTTAGTCTTGCTAAGGCTCAGAAACGGCTATGCCGATTTTAATAATTATTTTTTTTTATTGTTTGCCTTAATACAGATGTGGTTCAGAAAGAAAGAAAATTACAAAAACTTCAAGGAACAGCGGAAAAATCGAAAAAAATCGAAATCGGTAATTTTGTATGGGAATTGCCACATGAGACTAATTTAAATAGCCAACAAATCTTAACTGCTGGACGGATTTAACTCCAATTCGGCACACACATTACTTGAATCCTATATTAGGTTATGGCATACTTGGTTTTGACCACGTCCCTTCTTCTGCCCCTTTACAAGAAACGTAAATTATCCTACTAGCGTACTTTTACTAGCGAAACTGTGCGTCTAAATTATTAAAATAAATTCTGTCCAAAAACATTCACATATCTTCAAAATTGCACAAAATTTTAGTACAGCGTCTTTTTCTAATAACTTCGTTTCCTTAGAATACAAAAAAATTTTAAAGTGTTTTTTTCAAGATTGCCGTTTTATTGTGAAAAATTTGTTACAAATTCATTTTTCAAAGTATTGTCCATTTTTAGCCACTGATTTTTCACATCTTTCTGGTAATTATATAAAAAAACCTTTTCATTTATCGGTATCAAAAACTATCGATATTGTTTTTTTAATCCAAACCCCCCCCTTAGGTAAATCCTGGCTACGGGCCTGTTTGGTGCAGATTCAATATTTTAATCATCGTCTTTAAAATTGGAAGAATATACTTCCATGGATTTCGGCGTCAGCTGTTTCTTAATATATTCCATATGGGTCAACATTCAATTGAATTTCAGGGAAAAACAAATTAAAAGGTTTCATTTCTTAGGATTGGAGAAGTTTTTAATCATCAGATGTTCGCAGGATCGACAGGTGCAGGATCGCCATGTTATGTTCTTCTATTTCTCTAACTTTCTTATCTAGGGACACAGGGGATTTGGCCACAAGGCCTGTTAAAATCAGCCGCAAGGCTTTAACTCATAGATCTGCCACAAGGCAGTATTTCAATATGTTTTATTGATCAAGCCACAAGGCTTGGTTTAAATAATAGAACTTGTGTTTTAGCTGTGATTCTAAGATTAAATTTTATTTACAATCAACTGTTTTTATAACAAAATATTTGAGTGAAAAGTTACAATATTTTCTTTTCACTCAATGTAAAATTTTTGCTCAATAAATTCTTAACATATACAAAAATAAATGAAATCTAAATACTATTCTTACACAATTGCTTACTATTAATTTTTACTTAATGTCTGTTTGACATTATATCCATCACAACCCACTTACAGGTTACAAACCCTAGTGACATCTGAAACCCTAGCGATCTGATTGTACAATGCATAACATGAATCATGCCGCTAGTAGTACTTGAGCTTGTCACCGTTTGCGCTTCATGCTTTGGTATCGCTGTACGTATGCAATGAGACCAACGCAGAGCGTTTGTAGCGTTGTGTGATATGTTTATGGTTGAGGTAGGTTAGTGCTAGCCATATGTGCACTACACTGTACTAAATTTCAGTACCCTAGTGTCAATACTATTCGAGATACAGTATTTTTTCAATATTGCCACACCCCTTTGTCAACTAACGCCCACTTTATTGACTGTAATTTGTAATAACTATGCCTACCCATGCACTAAATTTCAGCACCCTAGTGTCAATATTATTCGATAAATAGTGTGTTTCTAATATTGCCACACCCCTTTGTCGAATAACGCCCACTTTATTTACAGTAATTTTTAAAAATTCTGTCTACTCCTGTACTAAATTTCAGCACCCTAGTGTCAATACTATTTGAGATACAGTGTTTTTTTAATATTACCACACCCCTTTGTCAAATAACGCCCACTTTATTGACCGTAATTTGTAATAATTGTGCCTACCCCAGTATTTTTACTGTAAATTTCAGTACCCTAGTGTCAATATTAACTGAAATACAGTGTTTTTCTTATATTGACACGCCCCTTTGTCGAATATCGCCCACTTTTTTAAAAAAGGACCTCCGCGTTCATGGTATCTATCTGTTGACAAAAAATTACGGAAATCGGGCAAGAGCTGTAGGAGTTATCGATGTACATACATTTAAAAAAAAAAAAAAAAAAAAAAAAGCGGACAAACCAACGAACTTGAGAACCTCCTCCTTTTTGAAGTCGGTTAAAAACAGCTAATAGTTTAACAACCCTCTTCACAAACAGATGGCGCGGATATAAAGACTAAAATATCGGCTGAGTTTCAAAACGTGTTTATACAAAGCATCAGTGTGGTTTTTCTTCGAATTTTTGCTTGGTAGATTCAATAAAACTGCGCAACTGGATTGTTATTTTTAAGCATGCTTTTGGTTGCGCAGTGGCGGTCGTGGCGGCCGTGGCGTAGTTGGTGAAAGTGCGTGGCCGCTATGTCAACGAACTTTGGAGACCCAGGTTCGAACCCCAGCAGCGACAGAAAATTATAAAAAAAATAATTTTTCTGTACGGCCGCCACCTCTCTGCAGGCAATGGCAAACCTCAGAGAGTAATCAAATGCCATGTAAAGCTTCTTTACAATAAGAACATTACGTTCATCGCCGTTCGGAGTCGGCGTTAAACATGTAGGTCCCTTTCTCGGTCAATTGTGTACAAACTTTATAACACGCACGACACAATTGATCATAAGAAGCTAGGTCAAAGTCCTTTCAAGGGCTGAAATGGCCAGTTATTTATTTTATTTTTTTTTTTTTTTTTTGGTTGCGCAGTTTTGGTGAATCTTCTAAGCACCAATTCAAAGAAAATTCACACTCAGCCAAGATCTTTTAGTTTATAATAGGTCTGTTTCCGTACTCGCACTGTGTAACTTGTGGGACACTATTTTCTGTTTCCGTACTTTCTGTGCTTAAAATTGTTGAAGAAGAACAAGCATAAAATCGTTCTCTCGAGCACACAAAGTGCACAGAGAGTGCTAGAACTCAATACCAGCGTTGCCATTGTGACGTTAAATACGTTATTTTGACTTATTTTAAGCTCTAATGACGATTGACGTATTTTGAGGCATATTTGACGTATTTAATAGACACAATAGTTTTCATTATATCCAAAAGTCTTAAAGGTATACATGCAACACTGCCTACATAACTGATAATGTTATCGACTTTATTGTCATCGCAAGTGTTTGTTAGCGTCGTGATATTTTTTAATGTATTCAACGAGCATGCAGCTTGCTGCCAAATAAAACAAATGGAGCGGTATTTTCAGCTTCAATATTTAACTTACGTTTTCTTATTGAAATGACTTATTTTAAATCTGAAAATGATGATTTTGAATCACAGTTTTTTGGCAACACTGCTCAAGATTCGAGTACAGTAAGAACAAGCATCAAGAAGAATAAGCATCAATAAGAAGCAAATGTCAAATTACATTTCATAATTATTTATGTTTTTCTATAAATAAATTCACAAATTGTGTGCCTTAAAAGAAATTTACGTACAATAAATAAATAATAATAAATAAAAATTAAGTAATTGTTCAGTTTTGCTCTAAAAAATGCAAATTAAGGATAATTTTAATTGGCGCAATTTGCGTTTGACACGTCTGCAGTCAAAATCAAAAAAGCTTTTTGTGCTTGAAACTTACTAGAAGCTGTTTCCGTACTTTTGCAACTATCATTTCACATTTCATTTTTACTCTCTCAGTTTGAACTTACACAAATCTTACACAAAGTAGAGTACAAAAACAGACCTAATAAAATAATAAACTGACCATTTCAGTCCTTGAAAGGACTTTGACCGAACTTCTTATGAACTAATTGTGTTGTGCGTGTTATTAAATGTTTGTACACAATTGATCAAGAACTGGACTTACTATTTTTATGCCGACTCCGAACGGCTAATGTGCATTTTCTCAAGAAGCTTGACATGGCATTATTTACTCTCTGATGTTTGCCATTGTTTGCAGAGAGGATCCGGCCGAACAGAAAAATGTATTCCATTGAAAAAACTTTCTGTGTCAGTTGGAAAAATTGCTATCTACCGTATGGGTCACACACTCAACCCACTGCGCCACGGCCGCCAAATCTTTTAGTTAAAGCGCTAATAAATAGTTACACATGACAAATGATATTCAAGTAATTTATAGTTTACTTGAACGTTTAATCGTTTTCCCCATGTCTTTTTCTATCGTTTATAATCGTTTTCACCATGTCTTTTTCTTTTACCTGCAATACTTAAAAAATCACCAGTTAACAACATGGCGTGCATAACCATCAACATAGAACCTACTTAACAAACGCGCCATCTATTTAAGAACTTTTAACACTTTTTCTTTTTTAAGCACTTTTTTTAACAAACAGATGGCGCGGATATCAAGTACTGGGTTTAACCGTGTTTTTATGCACAAATCAAGAAACTACTTGCCTCCGCGATATGATTATTAATTTGTTAATAGGGCAATGGCTTCAGTGTCAAAATCTACAACAGAGTGCTCGATCTCAATTTAACTTTTATTAACCTTAGACCCGTTTACATGTTTTATAAATTAATCCCGTTTATCTGGGTCATATTGACCCGTATTGTATTTTGTATGGAAATTCTCTATTTTTCAATGAGATAAAATTAAAAAGTGCTGTTATTTCATGAAATATTAATTTTAATATTTGTTTTTTTTTATTTAAATATATGTTTGCACAAAACATTTGCAATTTATATAAGATTTATAACCGATTAATAAATCCGATTCGATTGAGCTGCATTTGATGCTTTAGGCATTGATGGATCTGCCCCATCATTATCATCGTTATCTTCCAATATATCAGGTTCTTTGTATTTGTGAAGGTAACACGATTAACATGCACGAACATAATGCAAAGGTCAAAAAGTTTCAAGCAATGGTCACACACAGCAGACGTTTTATTATCCTTTGTTTTGCTCTTACCCTTATATGCTTCGCATCTACGTCGTGGTTTCTAATCCAGTAAGAACAGTGAACAGTGAAATAAATGAACATTCCTTTGAAATGGAAAGTATTTATTTACTTTTACCTAAACTTGTGGCATTCGAAGCGATTCTGTAAGGTGTTTTAGCTTCATACCAATCAAACTCAAAGCAATTCTTAAGCCGTGTGCTATCCATAAACTTTTCACTCGGATGACGAAATTTGGACAGTCTGAATGAGAATATTTGCCAGATGTGAAATGAATATGACTGTCAAAAATTCATGTATCCCCAGGGGCTAGTATAGATTTTGATAATCGGCAAGAAAATTTTTGATAAATATATTTTGTGCTTTGTTTAGACTTAATAACTACTTTAAATATACACTAAATGATAAAAATTACAACTACTTTAACTTGAATTTGATGTGAATGATTACTGATGATAACTTGATGGTAATCTTAAAACTAAAACTTTTAAAAGTTTATTAAATAAAACTATTTGAATTATAACTTAAACTAAGTTTCTTATTGGATTTATTGTTTAATTTTTCAAGTGCTAAATGACAAGAATACACTTTTGAAATCGTAACTTTCCTTTTCAGCGTGTTGGACCTTCGTTAGATTTTTGTTGGTTGTTTTTTGCTGTTGCTTCTTCTTTTGTATTTGCTTTTGGTTTTTCTTTTACTTTTACTTTTTCTTTTTCTTTTTCTTTTACTTTTGATTTTTATTTTTATTTTGTTTTTACTTTTGCTTCTACATTGCTTGTGCTTTTCTGTGAAGCACTAACTATGCCTTAGCTGCATACAATTAATCCATGCAACAATGATGCAATTACGTTACATTAAGCAGTTTCCTGAGGGGCCTCATGACGCTGTTAATTTTTTTGTTTTTTTTTATCATGTGCCCGAAGACCTCACCTTCATTTTCGTTCCATAAAATTTGCCATTGCGCCAGTAGCTACACAGTTAAAATTTCATGCAACGTTTTTTCATTGTTGTATCATTTTCATTATATAGGTGCCACCCTGAAACCATGACGATAAAAATATTTTTGAAGTGAAACTTCTTTAGCACCGTTGTGATTTGAAACTCGATGAAACGAAAAATCACACGAAAAGGAAATTTTAACAAGAGTACTAAGAGTAGACACTAAAATTATCCCAGCGGCACTTAATTTTATAGATCAATAGCTACTGCAACGTTTAAAATGCGTTTGAAATTTATTTGTGTACACAAGCCAATCGGTACCAAACCAAAAAAGTACTAAGCCTGTACAATAAGCAAACCACGCCTGCATTTGTAACGTTGCAGTAGCTGTTGAACTGTCGGACAAATTTTGAGTCCAAAACTTAAAAGGCTCTACAAACGCATTTAGTGCGTCTCCAAAAAACTATTGCTGAAAGATGTCGTAAGTATTATCAGAAAAATAAACCGAAATAAGATGAAGAAAGTTGCAAAATGTGTGAATGCAATTATAGAATTCATCCATGAGCATTTAATAAAGTACACATCAGAAGTATCGCGAATACTTAAAAAATATTACGATAAAATTCCAATGATTTTAAGTGGGGATTTTAATGTGAATTTTGCATTGGATACAGCGCTTCCTTTGATTGAGTTCCTCAACTCCAAATTAAATTTAAAAATGTGCAGCAGTCGCGTTAAACCGACTACAAGATCAAAAACAGTGATAGACGCTGTATTTCAAAGATATATTGATCAAATCCAAACCAAAGTATTTATTTCATATTTTAGTCATCATAAGCCACTCGTGTCATTTGTTGAAATTGAAAACATGGAGTTTGAATAATAAAATGTAAAATAAATTACTTCTTAACTTGGTAACAATATTATAATCAATAAACCCTATAATTATCTCACTCTAAATACAGCATTCGTCTCATTCTCACAGTTTAGTTTTCTGAAGGTTTCATTTCTACCGTGCGTGGCAGCCACATATTTTTATACCCCTACGTTTAAAAAACGTAAACGGGGTATATTAATTTTGTCTCTCCGTTTGTAACGCCCATAAGGAGGCGTGGTAGGTATAGAAAAGTATATATATTCTTGATCAGCATCACCACCCGAGTCGATTTAGCCATGTCCGTCTGTCTGTCTGTCGTCACGATTACAGCCGTAATTTTCAAGATATCATCACGAAACTCGATATTTAAGCTTTTATCTAAAAAATAAAGGTCAAGTTCGAAAATGAGCCAAATCGGATCATAACCACGCCTACCTCCCATACAAAGTGACTTTATCAAAACGGTAAAATCTCTTAGAATTCCACAAAAATTAATATATGAAATGAATTTTGCGTATGAGCTTTGATATATAATATACACTCTGATTATGAAATTCAACCAAATCGGATGAAAACCACGCCTACCTCCCATACAAAGTGACTACCAAAAATGTAAAATTTCTTTAAATTCTCCAAAACTTAATATATGGACTTGAAATTTTGCATATGAACTTTGATATATAACTTGTACTTTGTGTATGAAATTCAACCAAATCGAGTGAAAACCACACCTACCTCCCATACAAAGTGACTTTATCAAAAAACAAAAGAGAATATTTTCTGTTCAAACTATGACGAAAATGTTTTTACAAATAAACATTTTTTTGACTGCTTAAGACTTTGAATATAGTTTGGTTCGGACGTGGGGGTATTTTAACTTCGATCCAGTCGAAGATCATTTCTTACTAGTTTTTTAATATTTTCGTTGTAAGGCTTAATAGCACACCTATACTGTCCTGAGCGAGATATAATTCCTAATAATTAATTAAATAATTATATTAATTGTAATAATTATATTTCGGATGGATGAGCTGTTATCTTCACGACCTGACAACGTCAGAATTTTTAATCTTTTATTTTGTCGTAAGGCCAAGTATAAATCCTTCATTCCACAAACAGAATGGGCCAAATATAAGTTTTTTTTTTTTTTTTTAATGCAATAAAATGAACAAAATTAAATTTTTTCCATATATTATGGCTTTATTAGTAAGAGTAAACATTCCCATTCATTTATGAACACAACTTCGTTCAAGTGGCTGCCTCTGCTGATTTCTGTCACTCCAATTTGCCAAGACCTTGATGATGGTTTCGGCCTGTAGCTCACAGATTACTTAGATAATATTGGTCTTAAATGCTTGAATCGTTTCCGGATTGTTGGCATAACATCGTTCTTCACAGTTCCCCACAAAAAAAAAGGTCCATAGGGGTCAAATCGCAGCTCCGCGGCTGCCAATTGACATCGACAATACTGATATACGTGAATACGGCTGATAACACGATTTTGGAATTTGGTGTGCAAAAAACCGATTGTGGCATGGGCTCTGTGGCATGGCGCGCCATCCTGCTTGAACCAGAGGTCGTCCAAATGCATGTCTCCAATTTCAGTAAGAAAAGTCGGTTAACATTGGCAACCCTGGCCTCATTTGTCAAAGTTGTGCGCTTTTTTATCTCTGAAAAAAATTTTCTTAATTCATTATTTTTTCAATTAAAATCGTCTTGAAATAAATCGGTTTCGGTTTTTTTAAGTGTTCAGTACTCAAGTTTTTATTAAAGATAAGTAACTTTTCACATTTATTTTGTTTATCAAACTTTGTTGCTTACATATTCATTTGCATTTTAAGTGTTTCTTTTGTTTGCTTTGTTTATCTGAAGTTTAAGACATCTGCCTAGTTACAGTGTTTCTTAAACTGTGGAAATAATTATTGCCATATATTAAATAAAAAAACTTTGCATACTTTTAGTCACTTTTGAATTATACAGTGATGGCATACTGCATAGTTCATTTTAAGTAGCTATATTTACTTTTTATTTACTCTTTATTAAATAATTATACATTAATATTATTCTTATCATTTTTTTGTTTTTGGTTTTTCTAAAGCATTTTTTAAATTAGAACATTATTGTTTACGCTTGTTGAAATCACTACATTTCTTCTTTTTCTTTTTCATTTTTTTTTTACAATTATAAATTTTCATATCTTCATTCAAAATGATTTGTACCAAACCTGGCTGCTTTACGAAGGGTGATACCGAGCGGTTTTTGTCATGTTGGTTATGTGACAACGCTGTTCATATCAAGTGTGCAGGCGTGTCAGGTCGAGTAGCAGACCACATTGATGAAGGTAAAGGCTTACGTTGTCTTGCGAAAAATGTAGGTTGGCCGACATAAATTTCTACAAATTATTCAAGCAGACGAAGCAAGGTTTCTCTGAAATGAGTAGGGAACTTTCCTCGCTTTCTGCTAAATTTAATAAATACCAAACTCTTTTCAATGAGTTTAAATATATCGATGAGCCAAATTCGTCACCCAAGCGAAAAAGGAACACATGACCCTTCGAAGCAAGCAGAAAACTGACTTGACACCACCACCACCTTCTTCCGAACAGGACATTGTTGAAGACATGGACACTTGTACTATTAGTACCCCTCTTCCTACTGTTGCTTCTTCTTCAAATTTAACTCATTTAACTGTTTCTGCTCCTTTGCCGTCGTCGGCTCCATCACTTACATTGCCAGATATGTCGTATGCCCAAACTGTTTCTCTTGCTCCTACTGTTGTCGATGCTCATCAGGTTGCACTTACTTCGGATTCTTCTGTTCCAATCTCACCTAAACCTTTGATTGCGGTTCCTCCAAATAAATCAATCTTTGTTTCGCGTTTAGCTGCAGATACAACGGAAAATGATATAGACTTTTTTATTAAAGCAAAGTTGAAGTGCTCTTTGTCTCTTTCGATCCAAAAATTCAAATATTTAAATCCGAGACTGACTACTTCGTTTAGATTGACTGTTCCGGAAAACTTATTTAATACTCTTGTGGATGTAAACTTTTGGGCTCGTAATACAATTGTTCATGAATTTGAATTCAAAAACAAACCACGTATTGCAAATGTTGTACACTTGCCTCGTCCTTCTAATAATCCTCAGTACCATACAAAAAACGATTAAAAAATCACAAGTCTAAATTAGAGCTTGTCTATCAAAATGTTAGAGGTCTCAATTCTAAACTTTCCGATATTTTCATTAACAGTTTTGGTTTTGAATATAACTTTATAGTTTTAACTGAAACGTGGCTTCGCTCTAACGTATTAAATTCTGAAATAATGTGCAATAAGTACCAAATTTTTCGTAAAGATCGCTATGATAAGATCGGTGGTGGCGTTCTGATAGCTGTCCATAACTCCCTTGCTTCTGAGGAATTAACAATTCCTGGCACCAACGATCTGGAGTTTATTTGTGTTACAGTTAAATTTAATAATAATACTATTTTTCTTACTTGCTCTTACATTCCACCTAAAAGTGATTTATTAATTTACTTAAACCATATTAATGCCATCGAAATTGTCCATAATATGCTTAAAAATATGGATACTATCATTGTTTTAGGTGATTTCAACTTACCTTCCGTGTCCTGGAGTTTGTCCGATGATTCCGAATTTCTTACTCCTATTTCTGTCTCCGATTGGATAAATGATTTCTTAGATAAGTTGTCTGATCTGTGTCTTCAACAGGTTAATAATATTCTTAATAAAAATTGTAGATCTCTTGACCTTGTATTTGTAGACAGATGCACTTCTGTAAATCTCCGTCGTTCGAACCCAGTTTCTGTTCCGGAAGATGATTATCATCCAACTCTTGAAATAACAATATTACTTGCCAACGAAAGTGAAAATAAATTAGCTCCAAATACGCGAAATAATAAAATTTCTAACTTTAAAAAAACAGATTATGTTAAACTTAATGCTCTTCTCGCGCGGATTAACTGGTCCCCAATTTTAAATAATAGGTCTTCGTACTCTTTTTATGATGTCGAATCTTCAGTGCAGTTTTTCAATGATACCTTGCAAAATTGCTTTTCATTATCTGTGCCAAAACAAAATAGTAATTTCAAGCGTTTAAACCCTCCTTGGTTAACTAGTGAGCTTAAGTCTTTAAAAAATTCCAAAAATCGCTTATTTAAGAAATATAAAAAGTCAGGCTCTAATTTAGATTTCGCTTGCTATTCCTCTTGTCGTTACAGATATCAACTATTATCAACTACGACGACGAGGACCATGAGTGTTGTCCACTAGCATACCAGTCTCACGAACTTTTTGCATAAACTTGCGTACAGCCGGCGCGGTGGGTGTTTCATTTCGGCCAAAATTTCTTTTCAAATAACGTACTGTTTCGGCTACACAGCACTCACTTCGTAAATAAGTTTAAAATATTTCCCAACGTTGTTCAAGCGTAAAGCGACTCATTTCTTTCCACGGAGTTATGATAGCTGTCAGTTTAAAAATAACTTATGATTTAAAAAGAGACAACAATATGACGCGTTCAAAGCAAAAGAAAGCAATATTTTTTATGCACGCAAAGAAAAGAAAAAGGTTCAGCGCAAAAGTGAGCACAACTTGTTTGCACGGCGCATCAAACAGAAGTTGCATGTGAATGACGGTTGCAAGCGAACATTGAAAGTTTGCATGATGATTGGAAAAGAGGTTGCGGGGTACATGCTGAAGAGCATAAATGCTTGTTTGTTTGATCGTGTTTATGCTTTGTTATGAAAGTATGTGTGTCTTCAATGCAAAATCTCAATTTTCAGCATTTTCTGAGTTTTGATATTTTAATAAATAAAATCGCCTAGTTTTGAATGAAATTATAAATTTATAGGTTCTTAAAGGATTTATCTTATTTTTACTTTTTTATGAGCAATGGTTCTAGATTACACTACTCAACAAGGTTTTCCACAACGAATTGCGATAACATTTTCTATAGTCAGTCTGAAATTTGATTTCGTAAAATCCGGTCGAGTTTTCTTTGAAATAATTTTCATTGACAAAAAATAAAATTGTGAAAAAATTACAAAAAAGAATATTCAATTATTTTTCTACTGGATCATATTTTTAATACAACTTTGAACTTACAGAAAATAACATAAAGCAAAAACAATTGAATCATAAAATAAATATATATTTACAACCAATTCAGTGCAGTTTATTGCAGCTGCAGCTGGGTACGAAAAAAAAAAAAAACGCAAACAAAATATAATCAAACATAATACACTTACAAATACATCAGCAAGCAATTGCAGTCCAACTGTATTAATTGCAATCTAAAAACAAAAATACAAACAATACTAACAGCTTAGTGGGAAACCAAATAAAATAAAATATCGCGTAAACAAACAACAACCATGAAAGAACCTCCTAATATAACTGATAATACAAATCATCCAGTATTAACATGGAACAAATCAGTGACACCAATTTTTTCAACACCGGGTCCAAAATATCTTGTTATGGCCAGAACCAACAGCACTAATACACTTTCTAACGTTTCACCTTTCCTTTTAAAAAAAGCAATCGATTACACTTGCGACGGCGAAGTCGAAGAATGTAAAAAAACCCGAAACGGTAACGTTTTAATCAAGACAAAGAACAACATACAAGCTAATAAACTAATAACACTAACAGCTCTTTCAAGCACAATAACAATCGAAATTACCGAACATAAATCTTTAAACTACTCCAAAGGTGTAATTTACTGCAACGACATTCGTGGCTTACCGGAAAATGAAATTCTTGAAGAACTTAAGAGTCAAAATGTATCAGAAGTAACAAAAATTCTAAAAAAAGTTGACGATAAATTAATTGAAACTGGTTTGGTAATCCTCACATTCGCGTCAACGATATTACCTCTTGAGATCAAAATTGGTTACCAAAAAGTTAACATTCGACCCCATATACCTCAACCTCTTCGCTGCAACAACTGCCTTCGTTATGGGCACATGTCTAAATTCTGCCAAAAAACTAAAATATGTGCGTTTTGTGCCAATGAATATCACTTAAATCCAGAAGCTAAAGAGGAATGCGAAAATCAGAAGCAGTGCATAAACTGCGTAGAAGCAAACATTACCCCCAATAATCATGCTGCTATTGAAAAAAAATGTCCCATATTTATTAAACAACAAGAACTACAAGCGATTAAAACTTCCCACAAAGTCGACAACAAAATGGCCTTTGCCATCTACAAGGAAAGACACCAACACGACGTCCAAACCTATTCTTCAATAACTGTCAACCAATCAACCACGCAGAATCCCAATTCAACAACAAACCAATTATGTAATCAACATCAATCCAGGGATAAGCCCCCAAATCAAGCCAACTCTGCAACACCCAGCCGCTCTCTGACTAGCTACAATGACATGATGATCGACTCCGATAATGATATTCAACCACTTCCACCTACTTCAAAAAAGGCAACAATTTCACTAAATGAAACAAAAGTAAGGATTCTTCCTAAAAGAACATCTAAACGATTTTTGCAGCAGATAAAAAAGAAAAAATAAACTTTATACCCCACTAGTTTGTCATTAACCTAAGTTGTTCATTAACCTACGTTTATATCAATCCCTTTTCCATATTTATTTCATTTTCTTTTATTTAGTATTATATAACATTTTTTTTTTTTTTTTTTTTTTTTTTTTTTTTTTTTTTTTTTTTTTTTTTTTCCTGAATATGAATTATAAACTAAAAATTTTGCAATGGAACATAAGAGGATATAATAATAATTATAACGAGCTGCAAATTCTTATAAAAAACCACAACCCCAACGTTATTTCCCTTCAAGAAACTCATATTAACCCTAAATCCCCCGTTCCCACTCCAATTAATTATTCCATCTACACACATAATACCTCAAACGCATATGGTGGTGTTGCTCTACTTGTTCACAACTCCATTCAACACAAACAAATCCCAATAAACTACGACTTTGAAGCTATCGGCCTCGAATTACACTCGAAAAAAAAAATAACAATAATCTCAGCATATATATCACCCCACAAAAACTTTAACACTTCCAATTTATTAAACGTCTTTGGAAGCTTCAACAACTCAACCTTAATCACAGGAGATTTCAACAGTAGGCATCCCAACTGGGGATCCAATTGTACCAACCACAGGGGTAGAATTCTTGCTAACTACATCACACAATCAAATTTTATTATCTTAAATGATGATTCCCCAACACATTTCAGTACACACAACACCTTAACTCATATAGACTTATCTTTCTGCTCTACAGATATAGCCACCGATTCTGACTGGAATATTCATAAAGACTTATGTTCAAGCGACCATTTTCCGATATTCATATCATTATTTTCCAACCACACTTTAACCAACCAAACAACCAAAACTCGCTTTAACGTTAAAAACGCAAACTGGCCACTTTACATGATAAAAACCGACGAAAACAATATTAACATACCCGCATCGTTAAACATTAATAAAGAAGCAGCCAATATAAACAAAATTATACTTCAAAGTGCACATGCATCTATCCCTCAATCCAATCCTAACAGATTTATACATAATGTACCGTGGTGGAATACAAGACTACAAGAACTGCGTAGGGATAAAAACCGAACCTGGAACCTTCTCAAAAGAAATATCAGTCAAATAAATATTATCCAATACAAAAAAGCCAACGCCTTATTTAAACGCGAACTAAAACAAGCAAAAAGTGACTCAATTAATAAGTACACGGCAGAAATTAATCCAAATACTCCAACTAATAAAATCTGGTCCAATATCCGTCGTTTTTGCGGCCATAAAACTAAACACGGCATACACTCCCTTAAGAACTTGAACTCCTTGCTACCATCACTAACAGATAATAGAGAAATAGCGGACGAGTTTGCCAACCACTGGTCACAAGAGTCCAACGATTCTAACTTTCCATTACTATTCAGAAACAAAAAACTAGCGACCTTAAACCAGGAATTTCCATCTACGTCTAACCATAAAGCACAATCTTTTGAAAGCGATATAAATATCTTAGAACTAAAGTCCACTCTTAAAAAACTTAAGGGTAGCACCCCTGGCCATGACCGTATATCATATCTTATGATAAGAAACGTATCTCCTTCAGTAGAGAAAAGGCTCTTGAACTTCTATAATAATATACTCAACTCATATCTTCCTCAAACATATAAAATCGCAATAATCACCCCAATTTTAAAACCAAAAGCAGATAAAACTCTTATTACCTCATACAGACCAATATCTTTAAACCCATGCTGTGCGAAGGTCCTCGACAAAATCATTGCTAACAGGTTATGGTGGTTTGTTACAAATAACAAGCTTATCAATGACAACCAAATTGGATTTAAAAAAGGGAAATCTGTAACAGATGCTCTACTGTATGTAGATCACCTGATTGCGGAATCTTTGTCAGTTAAAAAACACATTTCCATTATTTCGTTGGATTTTGCCAAGGCTTTCGACAAAATTGGAATCCATTCCGTAATAGACCAATTACAAAAATGGAAAATAGGTCCCAGAATATCCAACTACATCAAAAATTTCATGACTAATAGAAAAATAAAAGTTAGAATTGGCAATTTATTTTCCAACACCAATCCTATCAACAATGGAATTCCTCAGGGCTCGCCACTGTCGGTAATTCTATTTATTATAGCATACAACAAATTATGCGACACAATCAACATTCACAAGGAAATTTCCTATTGCGCATACGCAGATGATTTTTACCTTCTTTTAAAACTAAAGAGAGATAAAAATATAACCATCAATCTCGACCTCATATTTCAAGACATTGATGCTTGGTGTAGTTATTCTGGAGCTTCCTTATCTATTCAAAAATGTAAACATCTACATGTTTGTCGCAAAATTGACTGCATATGTATTATACAAAGCAATAACGTTCAAATTGAAACTACTGATAACCTAAGAATATTAGGTTTAATTTTTAATAAAAAGTACAAATGGAACACCCATATTTCAAACCTGCAAAGCGACCTATCAAAAAGGCTTAACATTATTAAATGTCTTTCAAGCTTTAAATATAATTGCAATACTTTTACCTTAATACAAGTTATAAAAGTTCTTTTAATTTCAAAAATTGATTATGGCCTTTACCTTTACGGTTCTGCTTCAAAAAGCATTATTAACAAACTTAAGACTATTATCAATGCAGCAATTCGAACTGCATTAGGAGCTTACCGAACAACTCCAATATACAACATGTTACATGAAACTGGTATCCCCAATATAGAAATAAAAACTGATTTTCTTATAAAAAAACTCTTCAAAAACCTCTTATACAGTTCGAACACTCCTCTTAACAAAATAGTACACAAATTAAAAAAACATAAAATCTCAAAAAAATTTCAATCCACCCTATGCAGAACAATTTCCAATTGCAAACAAGAACAATTACCTTTTCTACCTATCAAAAAAATAATCAATCACCAACCACCATGTTCTTATAATAAAAACTTAACCAACACATCATTAAAAAAATTCAACAAATCCTCAACCCCACCAATTGTATTCCAACAAGCTTTCCTCGAAATGAAATCCAAATTGGATAACTATAATTTTATTTTCACAGACGGATCTCAAACTCATAATGTCACAGCATTTAGTGTCACCACGGAACATTGTGCAATTATCACATCCAACCTTGCCCATTTTAGCAGCATATATTCAGCTGAAATAATAGCAATTATGTCGGCAGTAAACCATTTCAAGAATAAAAGAGGTAAATTTGCAATTTGTTCTGACTCCTTATCATCAATAGAAGCTGTCGCCAATATAGAAAATCAAGATTACTACCCTGCAAATATTAGGAACATTATTACTCATATATACCCCAAAATAATTCTGATTTGGATTCCTGGACATGTGTTAATAAAAGGCAATGAGCTCGCGGATCATTTCGCAAAATTTGCCACAACCGCTCCATTAATTTCGACAGAGAATCTTAATATTAGGGACATTTATAAATATATCAAAAATAAATTCATTCAAAAACAACAAGAACTCTCATGGCAAAAAGCTTCCCCTTGATACAAAACCATAAACGCTCAGAAACTTACATTGAACAGCTTTCTTAAATTTGATCACAGTCTGAATTTCTCTAGACTCGATCTTGTAAAACTTGAACGTCTACGCCTCGGACATACTAAACTTACCCATAGCCACCTAATCGACAGTAGAATATCAAACATATGTTCCTTTTGCAATACTACAACTATTTCAATACCACACATACTCTCCAGCTGCAATTTATTTAACAGCCACAGAAGTCAAATTTTTCAAAACAATGATCCAATCCAATACCTCACCAATCCAAGTATTTCCAATATTAATAAAATAATCAAATTCCTTAAATTAACAAAACTATACAATCAAATATAATAATCCTATTTCATACTTCTTCAATAGTTAAAATTGTTAAACCAAATACAATTAAATTATATATAATTATTTACTTTTACTTATATCATATCTATATATAGGTAATTATCTAAATTTTATTAATAATCTAAAATATACCTGTAATTAACGTATTCAATTAGTTTGAAATAAGCTGAAGGCCTTAGCAGCCAGAGCTCTCTGTACTATGCCTATAATTTATTATATGCCTTAGTAAGTAATAAATAAATAAATAAATTTTCTATAGTAAAATATTCCATAGAATCCGAATATCGTAATGATTTTTTTCGATTGACCCCCTTTTTTTATGTAAATGGGAAAATTAAAAAAAATCCACTATTGGGAACACATACTTCACATAAATGCTTGTAAAAACTTACATGTCAGTAAATTAATTTTAATATAATTGTGGCGTCCGTGGCGTAGTTGGTTAAAGTGCGTGGCCGCTATGTCAAAGAACTTGGAGACCCAGGTTCGAACCCCAGCAGCGACAGAAAATTATTTGAATTAAAATAATTTTTCTGTACGGCCGCCACCTCTCTGCAGACAATGGCAAACCTGCAGATTTTTTTGAAAGAATTTTAATACAAAAATTTTAAGTATATACATGTTTAAAGAAAAGACATAATTCACTAACTTTTTTAACATCAATTTAAAAACCATTTTTATTAAAAAAAAATTTTTTATTGCAGTTAAATTAAGAAATGCATACATACAATGATTTGTTTTTTATAACTAGGTAAAAATGGGTCGCTGAATCCGAATTCGATGTCAGAATTTAAAAATTACTATCTTTTAACAAAAGGGTTGCCACCTAATAATATATTTTTTTATTAATAAAGAAATAAAATCTTTTTCTTTCCGATATAATTATTTCGAGATATGGGCATTTCCAAAATCGCGCACGGGACATTCGTACGCATTCAAAGTAAAAAAAACGGTAAAAAGGAAACGGTTTTTTTTCTGATGAATGGCTTAACATATAGCATTTTATTAGCTCTTTCATTGGTGCAAAGATTGATTTTGGGTAATTGTACCTTTTTAAGATAATAGCAAAATTCAAGTGATTCGCACGGGACACGAAACAGAAGTGGCTTGTGAGGTCAACCAATTCAAACGCCACTTTTAGCGAATCCAGAGGCAATATTTTAATGCAACTAATTTTAAACTCTTGTGCATTGATGCCTCTTAACAAGTGGTTATGATTTTTTCAAAGATGACTTGATTTTTTTTTTTTTATTTAATTTGACGTAAATTCGCACGGGACATCGCGCACAGGACATTTTTTACCATCACTATTTTTATGTTTTTGTCATTGCTGTTGTTGGGAAATATTTAAAAAAACATATAGAAGAAATGTTTTTAAATTAACAAAATTGGGGATTCATTTATTTTCACAACAAGAAACTTATTAAGTATGTTCATGATTTTTTTTTTTTTAATTCAAAGGAGATCCATTCAAATGTAAATTATAAAGAAATAGAAAATTATAATAAATTTCTTAAATACAAAAAATAGTTTCTTGCATAGAATAAGCAGTCCTTGCTGCTTTCACCTCTTGATAATTAGATGAGAAAAAGTGATCTAATGGTTTGCTTTTCACCTCTTTCTATTTTTCGTCTAAATTATATTCTAAAATATCTTTTTCAATTTCACCTGTTGACATAAATAATAGTTTTATACCCTTTATATAGTGGAGTGCACACTGATAAAAAGAAGCTGCATCCGGTAAAACATAACTTCTTGATTTTGTCATCTGCCAAACTTTTCGCTTTATCACCGCTCCAACTCCATCAACAGCTCCTTTCCCATGTGAGCTAGCAAAAAAATTCCACTCCAATGTAGGACATCCTAATAATTGTACTATATCAACTAGGCTTGATAATATGAATTTGTTTTTAAATTGCGAACAGCAGCCATCAGAAAAAATAAATATTTTTGATAAGCTCCCATATGATGTCTGAATTTCTCTCAAAATCACCATCAAAAAAACAAAAATGTCGTGCGTATTGTGCGTTAACTTGTCACTTATGACAGCAAAAGACTTTTTAACGCCTGCCAGCCATGCTACACAAGTAAAAATGGATACCTGCCGATAACTGAAATGAGCACTTTGTATCTCATTTTGACATGTGAGCCTATAATTTTCGGCAAAATCAATTTGAATCGCCAATTCAGTTGATTTTAAATTTCCTTTGGTTTCATCAAAATATTTTTGCTGAGCCCTTTTGACAAAAACATGCGTTTTAAAAAAGGGCAATGCCATTTCCAAATCAACAATAAGATCAGACAGAGTTGCATCGGTTCTGGAAAGGGCCATGGTATTATCAATTTTGCGCCAATGCTGCCAACTTACTTCATCATTCATATTATTTAAATATGATAGAGGAATAAGTTGGTATCTCAAATCGGTTAAGCACTTCTTGCAATTGCTTGTCATGCAATTTTCACTAAGAATATTGCAGCAAACAGTTTTGAGAAAGCTTTCGAAATTGCTGGGAAAAGATGGCATAATTTTTGCACAGCTTTCCAGCAAATAACCGAAGTTAGCATGGTACATGCAAACACACATATTGTGTGGCGTTTTATTCATTAATTGTACATGACGTGGCCGCATTTAAAAAAATAAGATTTACTTAGTTTTTCGTCGGGATTTCGTTTTTTGAAGAGCTCATATGCTTCACACACTGTCATCATCATAAAACGTTTAGCAACTATATCGCCTGCTATCAAAAGTGTGTCCTTTTTTCCTGAGGCTTGGACACTTATATTTTCGTTTATATAAAACTCTTTTATTGAATTGTCTAAGCTTTCTGGCAGTGTCTTTTTGGAATTAGTTTTCTTAATATTCTTTTGCACGGTGTCTTTAAATTTGTTTAATAAAATTTCAAGTACCTTAACTTTTTTCTCTAAGTCTCTTGGCGGAGCAATCTCAACTTTTCTCACAGCTTTCGCCAAGGTTTGCTTGCATTTGTAAGGACAGCTTTGCTCTTTTGTAGCATCTCTCTTCTCTGCGAGCTTTTGTCGATATTGTCTCTTACGTATGCGCTCAAGCTGCCTTCTTTTATCCACTACTTCATTATTACCATCCGTCGCCGCTTTTCATCTTAGCCTAGTGTTCCGCATTCTTATCTTGTTTTTTAATTTACTGTTTTCCCATTTTATTGGATCTTCCTTCAACTTTTCTCTCCACCGTTTGCAAGTTTCTCTTCTTTTTTGGCAACTATTTTCGCTCATCTACATTTAAATAATTGAAAATTTTATATAATAAAAAATAAACAATTTGTTTTTAAAATTATTTTGTTGCACTTACGGTCGCGCACAGGACAAACTTAAAATAATCACCAAAAACACAAATCTTTTTATATCTCCAACTTTTTTTTATATATTGATGGCACACACAAAGTCTGTTTACAAAAAAAATTTAATGCAATTTGAGCAAGTAATTTGGATGTACTGATAAGAAATGTTGTTTTTCGATCGCGCACGGGACATTGCAGTAAGCGATAATGCAAATCATAATTTTACCGTTATTGGTAATCGCATATTTCCTTTTGCGTTCTCTTTCGACTCTTTGCTTTCTCTAAGTGATTTTAGAAAGCAAAAGTCAAAGCATAAATTATCTGTTCTAGAAGTTGTTATCCAAACAAAACATGCCCTAAAAACATCATAAACACAACAGGTGAGTTGGCGCGACTTAGCATGCGAATATTTCGAAATCTGATTTAGATAAATGCAAAATTCTTTCAATTTTGATCAATTTGAATATTTCTTAATGTAACCATGTTGAAAAAAAATCATTTTCAAGAACTTTTTTTTTTGGCCGCGATGGACCTTTCTGTGGAAATGCCCATATAGGTCTTCAAACATTAAATATGTTTATAATTTCGTAAATAAGGTATCATTGGAAAGGTTATTTCGTTTTTTTAAGGAAAAAATATAAAATTTTTGGAAAAATTGCAGTGAGTTATCCCTTTCTCAATTTCAAAGTTTAATGCCATGCCAACAACAGACGCTATAATTTTTTTTCAGTTTCTTTATTTTGGTTTTTTGTACGTTTTAATAACTTTTCAGACTATATAAAATTAAGGTGTGCTCTTGAAGGGTTCAGAAGTTGTGGCGTAAAACGTGCAGTGTTAAGGAATTTTCAATACAAATTCAACTAGCTATCGACTTTTTATATTTTTGTTTGTATTAAATTCAATAAAAAAAATTGGATGAAAATTGAATGTGTAGTTGAATTTGTATTGAAAGTTCTTTAACACTGCACGTTTAACACCATAACTTCTGAACCCTTCAAGAGCACACCTTAATTTTATATCGTTGGAAAGGTATTGAAGCGTATAAAAAACCAAAATATAGAAACTGAAAAAAAAAATATAGCGTCTGTCTGTTGTTGGCATCGTGTTAAACTTTGAAATTAACAATGGGTCAATTTACAGCAATATCCTTAAAATAGAGGAGATAACCATTCCAATGATACCTTAGTTAATTAAATGTGATTTAAATTGACTGAGCTACGTTGTTTAAAAATAGGCCCTATTTTGGCATTCGAATGGCTGTGGCTACGCAAAAAAATTTTATGAAACTTTAAACTCCGGAATTGGTTTTCTTAACAAAAAACCAACCTAAAAACAAATTTTGAGTCAAATCGGAGATGGTGAGTGCGACTGATAGGTCACCTCAATCTGAAATGGGCGAATTCGTTGTGGAAAACCTTGTTGAGTAGTGTTATCTAGAACCATTGCTCATAAAAACGTACAAATAAGATAAATCTCTTTAAGAACCTATAAATTTATAATTTCATTCAAAACTAGGCGATTTTGTTTATTAAAATATCAAAACTCAGAAAATGCTGAAAATTGAGATTTTGCATTGAAGCCACACATACTTTCACAACAAAGCATAAACACGATCAAACAAACAAGCATTTATGCTCTTCAGCATGTACCCCGCAACCAGTGTGACCAGAGTGGAATAATAAAAAGTGGAATATTTTTCGTACTCCAATATTTTTCAAAATTAACAAAAATTTCAATTAAAATTTACCATTTTGTTACTAAATGACTATTTTTTTTTTTGCTTTTTAATTTTTCAGCTCTGAACCACCCTGTAAAACCCAAAATAATGAATTTGTTTTGTGGTTAACTTCGTCGCACAATGCATCGAAATGGTACGAAAATAAGAAAAAAAAACATTGTTGTTTTCTTAAAAAAAAAGTATGCAATTTAAATCTTTATTATTTAGTTCTATAAAATTTAAAAGATTTTTTTAAATATCTTTAATAATAAACAAATGCGATCACTTTATACAACACCCTGTTATTTTAAGGAAATCAAGTAATTTAAAATTGGGTTAATGTTTTAAAAATTACATCATGTTTTTTCTAAAAAGCAGTAAAGAGGATTATTTTAAAATGTATTTTGCTTCTGAAAGGAATTTTGTTTAGTATATATTTTGTATAAAACAATTTTTCTTTACCTTAAAAAAAAAACACCTAAAAACTCAAAAATTTGCAAGTTTTGATAAGCTATAACAAAAAAAAAAGGATTCTTTGATTTTAGCGAAACTTTTTTGTAATTTTATTTTGAGTATTAACTTTTGATTTCTTAAATGTTATCTGCCCCTTTTTATAAACAAGAAAGTTATGCAGATTTGAAAAAGTAACTTTTTGCGAAAAATGCTCAATTTTGTATGGAAAATTATTTAAAATTTAACAAAATTCAAAAGAGAATTAAAAAAAAGGATTCTTTGATTTTAGCGAAATTTTTTTTTAATTTTATTTTAAGTATTTACTTTCCATTTCCAAAATATTATCTGCCCCTTTTCATAAACAAGAAAGTAATGCAGATTTCAAAAAGTGACTTTTTGCGAAAAATGCTTAATTTTGTATGGTAAATTATTCAAAGTTTAGCAAAATTCAAATGGAATTGCAAAAAAAAGGACTCTTTGATTTTAACGCAACTTTTTTGTAATTTTATTTGAACTATTGACTTCCTATTTCCAAAATATTATCTGCCGCTTTTCATAAACAAGAAAGTTATGCAGATTTCAAAAAGTGACTTTTTTGCGAAAAATGCTCAATTTTATATAGAAAAATATTCAAAATTTAGCAAAATTCAAAAGGGAATTACAAAAAAGGATTTTTTGCTTTTGACGAAACTTTTTTGTAATTTTATTTGAAGTATTAACTTTTTATTTCCAAAATATTATAAAAAGAAAGTTATATTAGATAACAAAATAATTTTAGTAACACAGAGTAATTCAGCTAGTTTATATATAAAAGTGCAATTAAAAGAAAATGAAGAATTGGTAGCGCAAAACAAAAAAAAGGATTCAAGCTGAGTTTAAGAGCAAAATGGGTCTCTTGGTCGGCAAACCAAAGCCAGGATATGGGTATACTAACGATGGAAACACAGCTAGGCGCTTTTTCTATAACGTTGAACTAAGCTCGCAGATAACAGGCATAAACAAAAGTTTGATAGAACAATTTTTTTTATATATTGAGAGTTCTGGCAAGTGTTCTGGCTACTCCATATATCTGAATAACTTCAAATTGTTATTAGAAGAAACTAGGCAGTTGTATATAAATTTAAATGGCTGGTATTATATGCCGAGCAGTGTTCATAAACTTCTCATACATGGATGTGAAGTCATTTCAGCATTTTCCTTACCAATCGGAATATTGTCTGAAGAGGCATTGAAAGCAAGGCACAAAGAATTTAGAAAAAATCGTCCTAGCCATACCCGTAAATGCTCTAGGATTAAGTCTAAAACAGATTTAATGAAAATATTGTTGCTGACATCTGAGCCTCTCTTAGCATCCAAAAGAACTATTAAATCAAAATCAACTGTAATTATTGATGAAGAAGTTGATAAGTTTATTCAATTAGTTGATGACCCTTATATTGCTTGTTGTGATTCTAACGAAGAAGTCAATAGCGATGAAAATCAATAGCGAGATGAGTTCTTGGTTGTTTGTACATATGTATGTACACATTACTTTTTTTAATTTTTTATTTCACATTTTGTTAATAAAAATAAGTAAAAATAAAAAAATAAAACCAATTTTATTTTTCTATTGTAAATAAAATGAAATTTGCCTAAAAACTGATTTTTTTTATGAATACAAATGGGAATATTTATGAGTAACAGATGTGGGATCTACATACATAATCATGTCAAAAATTTGTAGAGGTCCAAGGGAGGTACCCCTAGGAACCGACCGATTTCAACCATTTCTAGAACACATGTATTGCTTTATTTTACTAACCTTTTCAAGTTTTGTATGGATCGACCAACTTATGTATGTACCTCCCATACAAAATAATGAAAAAAATTAATATAGGTCCAAGGGAGGTACCCCTAGAAACCGACCGATTTCAACCATTTTTAGAACACATCTATTGCTTAATTTGTCTAACCTTTTCACTGAGTTTTGTAAGGATCGGCTAACTTTTGTATATACCTCCCTTACAAAATAATGTAAAAAATCAATATAGGTCCACGGGAGGAACCCACCGATTTCAATCATTTTTAGTACACTTCTATTTCTTTAATTGCCTTTTGATCAAATTTTGTTAAGATCGCTCAATTTTTGTATGTACCTCCCATACAAAATAATATAAAAAAATTAATATAGGTCCAAGGGAGGCACCCATGGGCGTCCGCAGGAATTTTTCGAGGGGGGGAGAAAGGTATGCATTGGTGTGCACGTTTATGAAAATGAGCCTGGAATGTTACTTATGAAATTTTATTGCCTGAGATTTTGGCAAACTTTGTAAACACTGTTATTATATGAAAATTTATATTTTTCAATTTACCTTCCAGTATAACGAACTTTTGGTTTACAAAATCATATTTATATGTATTAAATGTATTTAAAAATATTTAAAAGAATTGTCATTCGTTTTTAAATATAGTTAAACCGAAAAAGATCTTTTCAAGGTGTTTATTTTATTTTATTGTCATTTAAAATAGCTTTTTTGATTTTTTCTTTTGTTTGTATGAATGTGTGTGTGTATAATATATAAAAAGAGTGCATAATTCTCTTGTTTCTGTGTTTTAAAAATTTTTTCATATTCGTTTTTCTTGAATGCTCGTTCAGTTATGAACAGAGCATCATGCTTAATGTTTTTTTACGGTACTATTACCGTCTAGAATTTTCAAAAAATGAATTTTTGGTTTTTTAAAATTTTTAGATTCTTTATAATAACTGTCTTAAATATTAAATCCAAATTCGAAGCCAGTGCCGAGATATAACGACTCAATTGAAGCGCGCTCTCGACTCGCAGGTGTAAAAAAACTTTACACGCGTTTAATCTCCGGATCTACCAGGACGTTTTTAAGAAACTTTGAAGCATTTTGTTTGTGATAATCCTGTGTGATAATTTACCACAATTTAACCACAAAAAAATATATAAAATTTTTGAGTCTGAAAAAAGGTCGAAAAAAGGCGATTTTTGAAAAAAATTTTCAAATGTCCGCCATTTTTTATTTTTAATGCTTTTTCAATTTTTCTGGTAAACAATCACGTAAGAGCACTTCCTTTTTGTAACTCTTTTTGAATTTTGTGTTTGAGACTTACCGTTCCAGATATTAACTGTCCGCCATGCAGCAGTGTTTTTTTGAGAAGAAAATTTGAGAGCCCTGTATTAAATGTTCAATTAATACAAAATAAAAATAAAAAAAATTTTTCGTAATCTTCAAGAACTGTTTAATACTGTAAAAAAAGTTTGATAACCATATATAATAAAGAAAAAATTGTTGAATAAGTATATGTTATTTTTTACCATTCTAGACGGTAATAGTACCTTAATTATACATGAATGTTTTATATAATTTAAAATTTTTTTTTATTAGCCTTGTTTTTTTCGAATGTGTAACATTCAGTCTATAGAGGGTCGGTAGAATAATTTTTTATTTTTTAAATCCTTCTGATGAGCTTACTTGGAGGACGATCCTCACAAGGCAACGCGTGAGGGTCAAGGGGGCGATCTTCACATGGCAACGTTTCTGACTGCCTCAACCTGGTGAGGCCAGCATTATCCATGTCGAACTCGTCTCAAGTCGACTCAAACCTCTGCGTGGTGTCCTCTAGAAACGGCAAACTGGCAACCGTTAGTTTGACGGCTAATCTGAGCGGCGGGCTCCCCCTGCCTTTAAAGGGTTGTGCGTTGGGTTTGAAGCCCATTACGTAAAAACAAATTTCAATGAAAAGTTCAAGAAAATAGATAAAAATGATCCCCAAATCTGATGACGACTACCGCAAACGAAAAACTGATAATGATTTACGGATATGCACCTGGAACGTCCGAACCCTTAATTGGGATGGTGCCTCTATCCAACTGATAGATATCTTATAGCATGTTCAAACCGACTTCATTTAACGTGTTATTCGAAAAAAGCTTTTTTTTTAACATCATCGTTCATACTGCCTTAACTAGTTTCAAAATGTCAGTTTATTTGTTTATATTTTGAAAGAAATAAAAAATTGTTTATTCAAAAATATAAAAAAAAAAATAAAAAAAATAAAAAAAAATAAAAAAAAAATAAAAAAAAAATAAAAAAAAATAAAAAAAAATAAAAAAAAATAAAAAAAAAATAACAAAAAAATATAACAAAAAAAAATAACAAAAAAAAATAACAAAAAAAAATAACAAAAAAAAAATAAAAAATTCAAATAAATTCAAAAATTTGTCAAAGAATTAAGAAAAATTTGTCAAGGAATTTATTTGTTTACATTCAAAACATCAAAATAAAAAGCTCTTGTCAGATTTGGCTGCGTTTAAAAAGCAAAAAAAGCTTTTCTGACGTTAGCAAGAACACAAACCAGTGATTTAACGAGTTTCGAAACGTATTAAATCATTTAACACGTTAAATTTCCAACAACAATTGTACGCATTTAACTTCATCAAAACTTCATTTCAGAACTTGTTTTTCGATTTAACTTCATTAACTCGATTTAACATAATTAACTGCTCGGTTTGAACATGCTATTAGGAAGATACAAAGCTGATATCACTGCAATCCAAGAAATGCAATGGAAGGGACAGGGTTGCTCATGGCAAGCATCCTGTGATATCTACTACAGCGGCCATGCGGAGAAGCATGAATTTGGATGCGGATTCGTGGTTGGCAAGAGACTACGACATCATGTTCTGCGATTCACACCTGTGAACGAACGACTTGCCATAATCCGTGTCAAGGCAAGATTTTTCAACATAAGCCTGATTTGTGCGCACGCTCCGACAGAAGATAAGGACGATGAGACCAAAGACAGCTTCTACGAGCGCCTTGAAGAGGCCTATGAGCTCAGCCCCCGCCACGACACAAAAATCGTGCTTGGTGACTTCAACGCCAAGGTGGGAAAAGAAAATATCTTTGGTCCAACAGTCGGAAAGTTCAGCCTCCACGACAATACCTCCGATAACGGAATGAGGCTGATTGACTTTGCCGCAGCGCGAAACATGGTCGTTAGAAGCACTAGATTCAAGCATCTCAATATTCATAAAGCAACTTGGCTGTCTCCTGATTAAAAGACGCGCAACCAAATTGATCAAGTTTTGATTGACGGAAGGCACTCTTCCAGTGTTTTAGATGTACGGACGATCCGTGGTGCCAATATAGACTCGGCTCATTATCTTGTCGCAGCCAAGATCCGTACACGCCTGTGCGCAACCAAGAATGCGTGCAATCCAGCACAGAGAAAGCTAGACGTCGAAAAGCTGCAATCAAAGCAAACAGCCGAAGACTTCGCTACTCGACTCTCACTCCTGCTTCAAGAAAGCACTCCTCCGATCGACGATATATGCGCGCAGTGGAATCATATTTCCCACTCTATGCGTACGGCTGCCGAAGAGGTGATTGGCTATCACCGCCCTCGCCGAAACCAGTGGCACGACCAGGAGTGTCGCGACGACACTGCAGCAAAAGACGCCGCCTACAAAGCCACCCTGCAGTCGGTTGTAACGCGTGCTGCTAAGGAGCGATACAAAGAGAAGAGGAGGGAAGAGAGACGCATTTTCAGGCGAAAGAAAAGGGAAGCGGAAATGCGTGAGTGCGAGAAAATTGAGATGCATGGTGACAGGAATGAGGTCCGAAAATGTTTCGAAAAAATAAGATGCCTGGTCGATGGTTTCAAGACCGGGGCCTCTTCCTGCAAGGATGAAAATGGGAATCTAGTGACAGATATCCAGAGTACACTGATGATGTGGAGACAACACTTCTCTAGGCTTCTGAATGGCGACGACGACAACAATCCCGCCAATAGAGATGATATCCCGGAATCCCCAATTTTGGAGGACAGCGTTGAAGTTCCGCTGCCCGACCATAGTGAAGTCTTGAAAGCTATAGCTCGGCTTAAAAACAACAAAGCCGCAGGAGCCGATGGCTTACCTACTGAGCTCTTCAAAAATGGAGGCGAAGCTCTATTTAAATGCATTCATGAGCTTCTATGCAGAATATGGTCGGAAGAATGCATTCCAAACGATTGGAACCTCAGTGTGCTCTGCCCAATCCACAAGAAAGGCGATCCCACAATTTGCGCCAACTACCGTGGGATAAGCCTTCTGAATATCGTGTCGAGCGTACTATGTGAAAGACTGAAGCCCATCGTAAACCAGCTGATTGGACCTTATCAGTGTGGCTTCAGACCTGGCAAATCCACCATAGACCAGATATTTACGCTACGACAAATCTTGGAAAAGACCCTAGAAAAACAAATCGACACACACCATCTTTTTGTCGATTACAAAGCAACCTTCGACAGTCCAATAAGGAATCATCTATATTCCACCATATCTGAATTTGGTATTCCTGCAAAGCTCATCCGTCTTTGCAGAATGACACTGAGCAACACCAGCAGCACAATTAAAATCGGGAAGGACCTCACTCCTCCATTCGATACCAAACGAGGTTTCAGACAAGGTGATTCCTTATCTTGCGACTTTTTCAACCTAATGATGGAGAAGATCATCCGAGCTGCTGATTTGAGACGCAGTGGCACGATATTCTACAAAAGTATTATGCTGCTGGCGTATGCTGATGATATCGATATCATTGGCCATAATACGCACGAAGTCAGCGCAGCATTCTCCAGATTAGCGAAAGTTAAAGGTTAGCAAAAGTTAGGTTAGAGTCGAGTCGAATGGGTCTTGTGAACGCAGATAAGACGAAATACCTAGTGTCAACAAATAAACAGTCCCAGCGTCTTGGAAACCACGTCACTGTTGACAACATCTCCTTCGAGGTTGTTAAGGACTTCGTCTACCTGGGATCCAGCGTAAACTCTTTCAACGATGTCAGTATTGAGATAAAGCGAAGGATAACTCTTGCCAACAGGTGTTACTTTGGGCTGAGTAGGCAATTGAGAAGCAGAGCTCTCTCTCGACGAACAAAACTCACGCTTTATAAGTCACTAATCAGGCCCGTCCCATTATATGCAGCACAAACCTGAACGTTGAGCAGTTCTGATGAAAAGACTTTGGGAGCCTTCGAGAAAAAGATCATTCGTAAGATCTTCGGTCCAATCTGCGTCAATGGCGAGTATCGAATTCGATGGAACCACGAGCTGTATGAGCTGTACGCTGACATCGACACAGTTAAGCGTATTTAAATCGAGCGGCTCCGCTGGCTAGGTCATGTTGAGCGAATGGAAAACGACGCTCCAGCGAAAAAAATATTCGATTCGGTGCCCGGTGGTGGTCAACGCAGAAGAGGACGCCCACATCTTCGTTGGAAGGATCAGGTGTTGGATAACCTGACTACACTTGGTGTTTCCAACTGGCGCCAGCAAGCGCAAAACAGTTTAAAACTTTGTAACATATAAACAAAAATGTAACATATACACATAGGAAATAAAAATAAATAAAATTTTTCAGTTGAGGGGGGTGGGGGGGGTGGCAAGTGCCCCCTGCATCCCCCTGTGGACGCCCTGGAGGTACCCCTAGGAACTGACCAATTCCAACCATTTTTGCAGTTTTTCATAATTAGCTTAAATTAATCCAGCACACAAAATTTCATTATCATAGGAGCACTCCTTCTATTTATGTTCCAATTTTGTATGGATTCAATGCACTGTGCGTCGTTGCCAATTTGATTGCAATTTATTTAATGACTTGGCGCAGCTTAAAAAGTGAAGTAAATTTGCTTATTTGTTTGTTTGATTGGAGTTTTTATGTGGATAATTTACTCAAAGCCCAATTTAGGTTTTGAAACTGAACAAGTTTTAGCAAACTTACATATAAATGAAGCTAATGAAGTAAGAAGCTACTGCAAAAATTGTGTTAAATTTGCTTCTTCAAGTAAAATCAATAATTCCAAAAAATATTAAATTTCTAAATTTCTGTTACAAAGAATGTTACCCGAAGTGCATAGAACCGATATAAAATTTATGATTTGACTTCTGAATTTGGAAAAAAGGTTTTCAGTTCTAGATTTCAATACAAACGTAAGTGTGCCTAAAGGCATTGTTATGCAGTAGAGGGTTAAGGATGTCCAGGGACTAAATCCCTTTAAGGATTTAACAGAATTTGTGCTCTCCTTGCTTAGTTTATCATTTAACAATGCTGAGTTTGATGGAATTTTTAGCTATATGAATCTAATTAAAACTAAAATTCGTTATAGAATGGAAGAACAACTCTTAAATAATTTGTTGAATGTAAAAACATGGCTAAATGTTCAAAACAAGTGTTGTAATACCTATCACATACCTTATAACTTAATAAAAAAATGTAAAAAAGCGTATTTCTATGATAATAATACAAGCAACAATTTAATACAAATCCAACAAAATAATACGAACAATACAAGTATTGATCTCGAAGATGTGCCTGAAATTTAATTTTATACATTGTATATAGTTACTTAAAATCTAAAAAATCCTTAACAACATTTTTAACTTATAGGAGAAGCCAAAATCGATTTAAAATAGCACACATATTAGATTTAGTCATAACTTCTTCTTAATTTCGTTTATTTACTAGCTATTTATAGGTATTTGTCTGTGAGAAAAATACGTGACTGTTTTTAAAAGAATCTAATTCTTAGAAAGACTTTTGTAAAGTACAAATGAACTGATTAACTGATTGATGAATATTACCTTATTTTTTATAAATTGAAGTGTGATAATAACACAGCCCGACAGACATTTTGGTGCCGGAGATTTTTCAGCTGATTAAAGACTAGTTTGGTTTCTTGATTTCAAATATGGACTCCGTTTTCTCCATCAGGTCGAGTTTTTGAGTTATAGGCAAAAAAATGAAAATTAGTTATTTTTCTGATAATTTTGCTATATCTATTACATTGATCTACCGATTTGTATTACGATTTCGAATTTCAATGAAGAAATATTAGACCTTTAAATTTTTGCACATAAAATTACAATATCTTTGACAGTTTTGAAGATATCGACGTTCAAAGGGAAAAAAATGTCACAATTTTACGTAGGCTGCTCTTTTGAAACCCTATATCTTTAATATTTTTCAACGGATTTGCAAAAACTTTTTTTTACTTGATAGAAAATCTCTCGAATTTTAATAAAAATTTTAGTTTTCTTTTATTATCTTACATTTTTTCAAAGAAATTAAAAAAAAGAAAAATTTTTTAAAATTAATTTTATTAAATTTCAAGTTCAGTTGATAAGGTTTTTTTGATAAGGTTAACATCATTTACGACTTGAAAAACTTCTCTTCAGTAACTTTCTGGAATGAAAGGCATCAGGACCATCTAGCTTAAGACTCCAACAATAGTCTTCCATCATATGTTTGTCCCATCTTCCTTGGTAGCGGTCTTCCATTATTTTCTTGTCCTGATGGAAACGCTCACCTTGTTCATCACTAGTGTTTCCTAAATGGCTGTTTAGATAGTGAATCTTGATGCTTATATTACATCCAAGATCCCTAAAACTGTCTAGCATGTTGGTCACAAGTTGCTCAAAATTACTTGCTTTGCAATTGCCTAAAAAGTTTTTGACAATTTATTCAAATGACACCCATGCCTCTCAGTCAAGGTTAGTCATCGAGGTTTTAAAATTAGGGTATTTCATTAGCTGCCTTATCTGCGGACCATTCATTACACCAGCTTTAAGCTTTTCTAAACTTATTCCCGGCATTTTTCTACTTATGTAAGCAAAACATGGTCCTTCTTTATCAATTGCTTATCAAAAAACCTTATCTGTACTGTACTGTACTTGAATTTTAATAAAATTAATTTTAAAAAAATTTTCTTTTTTTAATTTCTTTGAAAAAATGTAAGATAATAAAAGAAAACTAAAATGTTTATTAAAATTCGAGAGATTTTCTATCAAGTAAAAAAAAGTTTTTGCAAATCCGTTGAAAAATATTAAAGATATAGGGTTTCAAAAGAGCAGCCTACGTAAAATTGTGACATTTTTTCCCCTTTGAACGTCGATATCTTCAAAACTGTCAAAGATATTGTAATTTTATGTGCAAAAATTTAAAGGTCTAATATTTCTTCATTGAAATTCGAAATCGTAATACAAATCGGTAAATCAGTGTAATAGATATAGCAAAATTATCAGAAAAAGAACTGATTTTCATGTTTTTTGCCTATATCTCAAAAACTCGAGCTGATGGAGAAAAACGGAGTCCATATTTGAAATCAGCAGCCAAAATACATTCGGGATTGACTATCGAGAACTCTGCACCTTTTATAAAGTGTCATTTTGTAACTCAGTGTAATCAAGAAATAAATGTTCTTAAACTTGCTTTTGTGTTTCTTTTATATGCATATTTAGTTTTGTTTAAATATGTATCTTTAACATTGAAAGTGGAATATTTTAGTGGAATATAAAAATTGTAAGTGGATATTTGGCATATTTTTTTTTAACAAACAGCATATTTCTACAAAAATCATCTGGTCACACTGCCCGCAACTTCTTTTCCAATCATCATGCAAACTTTCAATGTTCGCTTGCAACCGTCATCCACATGCAACTTCTGTTTGATGCGCCGTGCAACCAAGTTGTGCTCACTTTTGCGCTGAACCTTTTTCTTTTCGATTTTTGCGTGAATAAAAAATATTGCTTTCTTTTCCTTTCAACGCATCATATGACCCACGCTTTATGTATATGTCGATGTGAAGAAGATGGCTGAACGTCCTTTTTGATTTAGGGGTCAATCACGAAGAAGGTTAATGCAACCGGAAAATCTCGTCGGAGCCACCGATAGAGGTACACGTTCGTCTATCGAGAATCGATACTCGAACGAGTCGAAAAGTGAGTAAATAATAAATAATCTACTACTTTTGTAGGCATTAATCATCTTCTACTTCTCTTCTTTAGGGTGGCATCCTAAACAAAGCGTTTGTGCGTCGGGTTTGAACCCTACCTCGTAAAAAAACATTTCAATGAAACAACTTAGCAAAAAGATAAGAAGCAAACAATAAACTGATAATGATTTTCAGATATGCACTTGGATGGAATTCAGATTTTGGGAAGATACAAAGCTGATATCAGTGCAATCCAAGAAATGCGATAGAAGGGTCAAGGTTGCTTACGGCCAACAGCCTCTAATATTTACTACAGCGGCTATGCAGAGAAGCACGAGTTTGGATGCGAATTTGTTATTGGCAAGAGACTACGATATCTTGTCCTGCAATTCACACCTGTCAATGCCATAAACCGTTTCAAGAAAAAAATTCTTTGATATAAGCCTAATATGTGCGCATGCTCCAACAGAAAACAAGGACGATAAGACCAAATAAAGCTTCTATGAGCGCCTTGAAGACGCCTATAAGCGCAGACCCCGCCACGACATAAAAATCGTGCTCAGTGACTTCAACGCCAAGATTGGAAAGAAAATTATCTTTGGTACAGTTTGAAAGTTCACCCTCTATGAATGTGTTTGGAATGCTAAAGTGATACGCCTAAGCAAGTGTAAAGATGGCAATTGGCGCGTGATACCAACTACCCCGTGATAAATAGAATTGACAAATTAATTGGTTTAATTGAAAACTTTACTTTTATTAGTTTTAATACTTTAATGAAAAAAATTTTACTTATTTATTTATATTAAAAAATGCTTAATTAACAATAAGTTTATTTACAATTACGTAAACATTGACAAAGCTATATATTGATAAATAAGCAGTAACTACTGATTTTTAAAGTTAATAGTAAACAAAAATTGTGACAATACTGCAGTGAGAAATGCAGTCGATGACCGACGTATATCCATCGGTCAAAGATTATCGGCACAGCTTGTTACATGCATTTGCCTTAGCTTGTTTGTTAAGCCAATGCCATAATGCTGCTAACTTAAATTTGTTTTCATAAAGTGCATCAACAAAGTATGTATCTAAGCATACTTTATTAAATTTGCCATTTGCATTGCTTTACTTTTCGCAAAGAAAAACAATAAAATATTGATGTTTGTCAGATTGTAAAACTGAACAGGACCTATCCATGTAAAGCGGAGCGTTTCTCTCTTGTAAAAAACATTGACCTTAAATCAAATATGTTTTAATTGTTGATGTATTGTTATTAAGTAAATAATTAACTTATTTGTGAACATCTTACTGGTACGCGTGATAAAGATTTTAATTTTCTTTTCTATTGCAGGTCCATTAGTTCACTTCAACAACTGTTGTACCAAAATTCTTATTTCCCATGTGCAAATGAAGCTCATTTTCGCCTTGGGTTAATGTTAAAAGTAAAAGGTGAATATGAATCATCTCTAAAGCACCTGAAACTCGCCCTTATTGATACATCACCTTGTACATATTCAAAACAGCAAAGTAAGTAACTTCTGAAATAATCTAATTTTTCTAATCTAAATTTTCAGTCCAATCTAAACTGTCGTTAGTTTCGGTTGTTTTTGATCATGTCGCTAAGATCTTGGTGCCTTGTGTGCTTTAAATCAATAGCTTATACACCAAAAAATTTGTATAGAATTTTTACACCGATCGGTGTTCCAGGGAGTCCTACACCGTTTGGCGTTAAAAAACACCGTGTCAAAGTGTTATAATCTTATATCAGAAAGGGTATATTTTTTTCACACCGATCGGTGTAAAAAAGTATATATACGATAGGATGTTTATTTTGAACCCTTGTTATGTGTTTATTTAGAAAGAGCAAAATCATGATTTTTTTAACACCGAACGGTGTAATTTCCGTGTAATAAAAGCTTTTTACAATAAAAAAGACAAAAGGTTTTAATTCAATAAGCTTATTAAGGGAAGGGTTCCCTCATTTTGGACTAAAAAATCGATTTTTTTTGCAAAAAATGAAAGCCACATATGTGTAGAATATGTGTGTAAATGGATTTTTCGATCCGACGAATATTTTTCGAATGGCAACGTCTTGAAGACACCTATCTCACGCGCGCTACGTCCAAACTAAACTTTTAAAAAAACTTCAAACGCGCTTATCTCGAAACCACGTTTTCCGATCTAACTAAAACTCTCAGGCCTGATCTATTGATCCGATTCTCTTTATCTAAGAACTGTTTGGAAGTGCATGCTTTTTGTACGCCCTGAACTAACATCATGTATAAAAATTATTTATTTATATTTTTTTAACGTTGTTGAAATGGAAAAAAACAAGCAAAATTTGAACTTTTAGTTCTAATGTTCATTATTCAATGAATTTTACATGGATAATAACAATTTTAGTTCCAGTCATAGAAAATATCATTATCTTTAAGTAATAACAACAATTTTTGATTTCAGTCCACCACACACACTGCTCCTGAAGCAACTTCAAGTTGACCTAAAATGGCAACGTAAACTGAATGTCTCCAAGTGTTTGTAATGTATTTCTGATGAAATATCACTTTGAATTAAAATCCTAGCTGATTTCGTTTTGAAAATATCTCAATTTTTGCATTTTAACGTGATTGAACCATCTTGTACATTAGACAGCGCAATATATTCAAGTATAAAACTGTTTATATGTATGTATGTATGTATATATATATATATATATTATACCTACGTGTGTGTATGTGTGTGTGTAAAATATTGAGAATTGGGATATTGTTTCCACACCATCTACTGAGATAAATATCGCGGCGCGTTTTTTTTTTAAAGTGGTATCCCCTGTAGGCCTATTCCACTATCCCGTCCCGTCTATAAATTACGTAATCACTTTAATACGTAAATTGGGTCAAATTGAACAGCCTCTAAGAAATAAACATCTATCATTTATTACAAATGTTGCGAAGTAAATGTCACTGCAGTATTTTTTAAGCGACTTGAGTAAGATGAATCTTCGATAAGATTAATTTTAAATCTCTCCCAAAACTTGTTAAATTCCCTGTGAATCGACTCTCCAGCCTGCTTCGACTGCAATTCTAAGCCATCTCAGTCTAGTTTTATAATAGCATTCTTCAAATGATCTAATATAACATGTATTTTTATCGTCTGCGAGACACCAGTACTCTCAATGGCTTTGCGGAAAGTTATCAAATTTTTATCTAAATCGGTTAAATCGGTTTTTTAGTTGTAAAACAAGAATCTACAATTTGATTCATTGTCTGAAAAGCACACTCAAAGGGCTTCAAGGCATAAGGTCCAACCGTTTCATAAATATCGGGGTCATTACGTTTTGCAGATTCCTTTAAAAGTTGTCTGCATGCATTGCCTTCAAATATCTCTCCTTGATCATTTTTTGCCATTAGTTTCAACTTTGTGGCCCAAATCAATGTTTTTTTTCCGCCCAACAAGAGGTACCATACCACTCCAAAACAAATGATTGACAAAGCCCTGCAAAAGATGAAGTATTTTTGTTTCTTGTATTCTTTGTAGTATGCAAAGTAAAGAAAACATGTTTTAAAAAACCTAACGGAAAATATCATTAAAAAAAAATTAGCAAAATATAACTATACTCTGGCCTATACAGTTTTCGCACAATGTTTTGTGGACTGATGAGTCTTCCTGTAAATTCGAGGAGTCTTTTGGAAAAACATTCATGTATCTTCCTTAAATCCTAAAAAGTAAGGTCGTGCAGCCCTTATATTTGTAAATATTGTGTTTATTGACTCCAAGAAAGGCTGTGTAAATACTTATGACGCCAGAGAGTAGATATCAATTATTAGTTTATTTTGTGATATATATCGTTAGGTTTGCTAAAACTTTTTTTTTTACTTGACATACTGCATAGAATGCAATAACAAAAAATATCTTTGCAAATTATTTCCAACAACAAATAAAGTGAGCTCTTTCTTTAAAACATTTAAAAATATTAGCGATGTGTAAATAGTTTTGACTATGGCTGTATTTCTTAGAGGCTGTCCAATTTGACCCAATTTACGTATAAAAGTGATTACGTAATTTATGGAAGGGACGGGATAGTGGAATAGGTCTACAGGTGATACGACTTAAAAAAAAACGTGCCGCGATATTTATCTCAGTAGATAGTGTGGAAACAATATCCCAATTCTCAATATTTTACACACACACACGCACACACATACATACACACGTAGGATACATACATACATACATACATATATAAACAGTTTTATACTTGAATATATTGCGCTGTCTAATGTACAAGGTGGTTCAATCACGTTAAAATGCAAAAATTGAGATATTTTCAAAACGAAATCAGCTAGGATTTTAATTCAAAGTGATATTTCATCAGAAAAACATTACAAACACTTCGAGACATTCAGTTTACGTTGCCATTTTATGTCAACTTGAAGTTGCTTCAGGAGCAGTGTGCACAAGAAGCGGCAGAATTTTAGTTAGGACACCATGTTTCGCGCGCAGGGGCCTACGGAAATGTGCATTTTGTAGCCGCCATTTTGAATTTTTTCAACTTTTTCACTTTTTTAAATTCTCTGATAATAAACTAATATAATCATCAAAACCAAAAGTTCGTACGCCTTTTCATTGTCCTACAACAAAAATACAAACTTTGCCTTATTTTTGTCCATAATGAGGGAACCCTTCCCTTAATTAATTTTTCACTGGGAGCAATATTTTCGAGTATATAAATATTATACTCGCATAAATTATTAAAAGGAGTACTTAACAGATTTTTAAATTTGTATATTTGTATCACATAGGTATTAAATTAATTATTTTTTAATTATTTGGTACAAAAAAGAGACATTTCAAATTTTATTTGGACTTTCGAATTCTGCTCAAATTTTCACAACTGCAACAGGATTATCACAAAAACTGCACAAATTATTCACTTAGCTAACGCACTGAAGTTTAAAGGCCCAAACATAATAGGCTCGAGCTGGCTGCAGCTAATGTCTAAAATAACCGAAAAGCTAGCTCAAGTTCTGTCAAATGCTTAATTTGACCAAAATGACTTGAGCAGCGCTCGCCTTTATGTCATAACTACTTTTCACATTTGCTTTGAAAAATTCAACAATTTCTACATAAATTCATTATGTTCGTTTGAATTTATAATTTTTAGAATAGATTGCGAAAATAAATTTATAAATATATGAAAACAGACGATTCCTTACGGTGCATTCGATTTGAATCGCTTTGGCTGCAGCCAGATCAAGTTAACGAAACTAGACGAAAAAGCTGGCTCGAGCTATTATGGTTTGTATGTATCATTTCTTTGTATTCGTAAAAAATTTGACATTAGCTGCAGACAGCTCGAGCCTATTATGTTTGGGCCTTAACTTTTTGTTTAATTTTTTTTTTATTAAAATTTTCACTTTCAGTCATAGAAACTTCAACTTTTAATTTATTTGTCAATGATAATGTGATTTCAATGTTGCTCTTCTTCTTCGCTTTTCTTATTTCGCACCGATCGGATAAGTTCAGCATTTCACACCGGATAAGCGGTGTAAATTAACACCGTTCGGTGTAGAAAATGTAAATATCCGCTCACCGGTGTGAATTTATCTAGGAAATTTTTTTAGTGTGTACAGTGTTTTGCCTTGCAATAATTGCAAAGGATGCTTTTACATTTCATGTGCTAATATCAGTGACAATAATATTTTTAATATTCTTAAGGTTTTTAAA
Organism: Pherbina coryleti; assembly: GCA_943735915.1. Classification (NCBI taxonomy): domain Eukaryota; kingdom Metazoa; phylum Arthropoda; class Insecta; order Diptera; family Sciomyzidae; genus Pherbina; species Pherbina coryleti. The sequence continues at coordinate 91,820,666 of OX030948.1, forward strand.
GATATTGTGTTTAACTGCACTGAATGTTTGGAATTAGCATCTTATTTGTGGCTGTGGTGTTTCAGTGGTTCAGTTATTCACTGAAGTTAAAGAATTAAAAACAATAATAACTTCAGCAAACAACGTTAGTGCAAAAACAAAACTAAGCCCGTTCAAGTTGGGGTTTGTTGTTGAACGAAATATCAACACTGGATTATCAGTGTTTGATCCTAAAATATTTCTCCACTTATTATCTTTTAAGCCGTTAGCTACTTAAGAAGATATTATGGATTTCATAGTGAAGAATACGACTGTTATCAGGCATAGTCTTTCTTATATAAAGTTAGTGAAAAAAGATACACAACCTCAATTATTACTCTGTATTAACTTCAAGATTGGGATTTCTAAAACCTACTACAATGAAGTTGTTAATCCAGAACTTTGTCCAAAGGAGGTCAAAATAAAAAAATGTCGGTGTTTTCGAAGACCGGTAAATCAACTGGGGCTGCAATAATAAATTCTGATCCTGTTCTTGACGTTCGTGCTTTAAATATTTACTATCAAAATATATCTGGGCTGAAAATGTCAGTGTGAATACGACATTTTTGTGGAGGCGTGGCTAAATTCAAATTTTAATAATGAGGAATTTTTTTATCCTCACCTATATAATGTTTATCACAAGGATCGTGATTTACTTGCTACTGGTTGTCTTCGAGGTGGTGTTCTCATAGCTGTCAGAAGGATTTTGATTTCTTCGGTTGTTGTGCTTTTATTTATTTATTTATCTATTTCATCAAGCAGAGACTTCATCTCTTATAGACTATTCAACAATTCTTATAACTAGGAATAGGCTTTAGTAATAAATTTATAAGAATAAATACAGTGAGTACATTAAATAAGATCAGCAGAAATACGAAAATGTACAGGATAGAATATTATAACAGTTTTAGAAATAATTTCAATAAGCAATAAAGTGAAAGAGTAGATTACGCATGGCTCATGAGGACATTGTATAGGGCACTCTTGAAGCACTCACGAGACTTCGCCATGGATATATCAGTTAAGGGAAGAAGAATCTTGTTAGCAGCTCTAATACAGCGGGAAAGAGGTTCGTTCTGTAGAGAGTTTCATGGAAATGGAACTGACCCCGAATCCGTCTGGAGGGTATATGGAAGGTTAGCATACCCAACAGATTGAGGAAATCAATGTTATGATGAAGGATATCTCTAAGAAAAATTATTAATGACCCTCTTCTTCTGTAATTCAGAGAACTTAATGCAATGAGGGCACATCTGGTTCTATATAGAGGGGGCATGGGTAGATTCAAGTTTAATTAGTAAAACGTAAATCTTGTGAATTTTCTCTGAATTTTTTCAATTCTTACAGAATAAAGGTGAGTAGAAGGGTTCCATATTATGGAACAGTAATCAAGGTGAGGACTGACCAGCGATGCATATAGAGACTTAAGGGTGTACGGGTATTTTTGCAATTGCGCATTAGAAAATGAAGCACATGATCTCCAAAGTTGAGGTGGAATTTTTCGTAGGTCTTTTTTAGAAAAGATTCTCTCAGCTGTAGAGAATTGATATGATAGTTTCCCACTATAGGAAACGTTATTCTAGCAAAGATTAAATAGTGAAATTTGGAGATATTGAGAGGCAAGTGATTAGAATTGCACCAAGTGAAAATGGAATCGAGATCCTCTTGGAGAAGAGAGCAATATTGGACAGAATTTATCTAATGTTTCAAATCGTAAAAGTTTTAAATATTTCGCGAATAAGAGACACTTAGAAAATTTGACTACATTTATGAACAATAAGAATAGTATGAGAGGTCCTCAGAATAACAGGGTTCTGAGGTAACCATGATTAGATCAGATGTGCAGTCGTTAATTAGGACCCGTTGAAGGTGATCCAGTAGGTACGTTTTTATCCAATTCAGTAGGTTGGAGTGGAATCGCAAAACTGAAAGCTTTGTTATTATGGTATTGTGATCGACCTTATCGAAGGCTTTGGCAAAATCTGTGAAGACAGCGTCAGTTTGCAACTGATTTTCCATATTTTGAATTATATTATTAACAAAAACAATAAAATTGGTAGTAGCGGACTTACCACACAAGAAACCATGTTGATCAGGGAACATGATCCTTTTAACAGAAAACATTAATTTACGATTTACGATTTTTTCGAACAATTTTGGAATTAAGGCTATTTTGCAGATAGGTCTGTAATTTAAGACATCTTGTTTGGGACCAGATATATGAATTGCAACTATAGATGTAGTGAGATAGATGATGCACAATTTTTTAGTGATGGCAGCAATCCCAACCAAACCTTCTTTCGAATTACTTTTAAGGCTAACTAGAGCAGTAGCTACATCCGTTTCATCTAGATATACAGAAAAATGTCCAAAATCCGGCTAAGAGAAGGGGAAACTGATGCATGGGTACCCGAGGTATACACAGGTTTAAAATACTGGGCAAATGAATTACAGACGGTGCGTAAACAATCCGAAGTTTCATTAAGGTAAGACATTCTAACTGGAAGGCCATTCGATTTTCTTTTTTTATTTAGAAATATCCAAAAATATTTGCTATTCTGTTTAAGGCTAGACTCGGCCGAGAATGTATAGTTGCGGTAGAGGAACTTGTTAAGTGTATCAAGTCGTATTTATACGATAGATATCTAAATTGTAACGGTCTTTTCTTACCTTAGTTGGCGGTAGCGGTCAGCACGTACTGGCAAGTGGTCTATCTCGTCGACAATCGAGGAGGGGGGGGGGGGGGGGGGGTGGCGGTGAGTTCGCTACTCCACTGAGCGAAACCATAAACAAAAAAACTACGTGCTTCTGCAAAAATTTGAACTCAAAAAAAATATAATCGATCTGCGGAATTTAAGGTACAACCCCTACACACTGCTCCTGAAGCAACTTCAAGTTGACATAAAATGGCAACGTAAACTGAATGTCTCCAAGTGTTTGTAATGTTTTTCTGATGAAATATCACTTTGAATTAAAATCCTAGCTGATTTCGTTTTGAAAATATCTCAATTTTTGCATTTTAACGTGATTGAACCACCTTGTACATTAGACAGCGCAATATATTCAAGTATAAAACTGTTTATATATGTATGTATGTATGTATGTATCCTACGTGTGTATGTATGTGTGTGTGTGTGTGTCTGTGTGCGTGCAAAATATTGAGAATTGGGATATTGTTTCCACACTATCTACTGAGATAAATATCGCGGCACGTTTTTTTTTAAGTCGTATCACCTGTAGACCTATTCCACTATCCCGTCCCGTCCATAAATTACGTAATCACTTTTATACTTAAATTGGGTCAAATTGGACAGCCTCTAAGAAATACAGCCATAGTCAAAACTATTTACACATCGCTAATATTTTTAAATGTTTTAAAGAAAGAGCTCACTTTATTTGTTGTTGGAAATAATTTGCAAAGATATTTTTTGTTATTGAATTCTATGCAGTATGTAAAGTAAAAAAAAAAGTTTTAGCAAACCTAACGATATATATCACAAAATAAACTAATAATTGATATCTATTCTCTGGCGTCATAAGTATTTACACAGCCTTTCTTGGAGTCAATAAACACAATATTTACAAATATAAGGGCTGCACGACCTTACTTTTTAGGATTTAAGGAAGATACATGAATGTTTTTCCAAAAGACTCCTCGAATTTACAGGAAGACTCATCAGTCCACAAAACATTGTGCGAAAACTGTTTAGGCCAGAGAATAGTTATATTTTGCTAATTTTTTTTTAATGATATTTTCCGTTAGGTTTTTTAAAACATGTTTTCTTTACTTTGCATACTACAAAGAATACAACAACCAAAAATTTCTTTGCAAATTATGCAAACAACAAAAAAGGCGAGCCTTTTCTTTAATCTATTTCTTCTAAAGATGTAAATAATTTTGACTAGGGCTATATACATCTATCATTTATTACAAATGTTGCGAAGTAAATGTCACTGCAGCATTTTTTAAGCGACTTGAGTATGAAGAATCTTCGATAAGATTAATTTTAAATCTATCCCAAAACTTGTTAAATTCCCCTTGAATCGACTCTCCAGCCTGCTCCGACCACAACTTCCCGTACTTCATCTTTTGCAGGGCTTTGTCAATCATTTGTTTTGGAGTGGTATGGTACCTCTTGTTGGGCGGGAAAAAAACATTGATTTGGGCCACAAAGTTGAAACTAATGGCTAAAAATGATCAAGGAGAGATATTTGAAGGCAATGCATGCAGACAACTTTTAAAGGAATCTGCAAAACGTAATGACCCCGATATTTATGAAACGGTTGGACCTTATGCCTTGAAGCCCTTTGAGTGTGCTTTTCAGACAATGAATCAAATTGTAAATTCTTGTTTAACAACTAAAAAAACCGATTTAACCGATTTAGATAAAAATTTGATAACTTTCCGCAAAGCCATTGAGAGTACTGGTGTCTCGCAGACGATTAAAATACATGTTATATTAGATCATTTGAAGGATGCTATTATAAAACTAGACTGAGATGGCTTAGGATTGTAGTCGGAGCAGGCTGGAGAGTCGATTCACAGGGAATTTAACAAGTTTTGGGAGAGATTTAAAATTAATCTTATCGAAGATTCATCATACTCAAGTCGCTTAAAAAATACTGCAGTGACAGTTACTTCGCAACATTTGTAATAAATGATAGATGTATATTTCTTAGAGGCTGTTCAATTTGACCCAATTTAAGTATAAAAGTGATTACGTAATTTATGGACGGGACGGGATAGTGGAATAGGTCTACAGGTGATACGACTTAAAAAAAACGTGCCGCGATATTTATCTCAGTAGATAGTGTGGAAACAATATCCCAATTCTCAATATTTTACACGCACACAGACACACACACACACATACATACACACGTAGGATACATACATACATACATACATATATAAACAGTTTTATACTTGAATATATTGCGCTGTCTAATGTACAAGATGGTTCCATCACGTTAAAATGCAAAAATTGAGATATTTTCAAAACGAAATCAGCTAGGATTTTAATTCAAAGTGATACTTCATCAGAAAAACATTACAAACACTTGGAGACATTCAGTTTACGTTGCCATTTTAGTTCAACTTGAAGTTGCTTCAGGAGCAGTGTGCCTAACGGACGGAATCTACTACAAACTCATCGCACGACAGCTCGCCTCTGAGGATCAGCTGTTGAAATCCTATTGCCCACCCAACCATGTGTTCATTTTCTTTCCAATAAAAAAGTCTTGAACACCCTAGCGAATGTGCGGTTACTAGGTCAAAGAAAAAATTTAATTAATATTCATATTTATTTTATTTATTAAAAAATCCATATTTATTTTATTTATTCCAAAGATTCATATTTAACGTAAACCTAACTAATATACTTAGCCTAACATTTCTATGCTAAGACCTTTATTATTGTGTAACTGTCAATAAGTGTGTGTGCAAATAAGAGAGTACGTTAATATAGATAATAATTTTTTTTTCTTTTGATTTTCTTATGTAATGTGTAAAGCTTAAAATTGTAATGTATCAAAAGCAAAGAAAAAAAGATACAGCAGTTTCGTCTATGTCGTAACACAAGACGTAGAATTATTCAATTCGCTTTTGATGACATCTTTTTTAAAAAATATTTAGCAAGAATGGATTAATAAAGCAACAGCGGAATTTTCTTTTCGCTACCTAGTACGCTGTAGAGTCGAAAAATTTGTTCAATGCTAGCAAGTTCAACACCCCATGTGGAGAGTTGAAATGTCCAAATTTCGCTGTCAATTATATGCCCGGATATTTAATTGGCTGCGTAATTTTGACATTTCAATAAGAGTACAGTACGACCTCGCTTAAGAGTACAGTACGATTACCGCAACACTCAAAAATTTACATTGCTCACTTAGTAAACGCAAATTTAAAGAAAAAAAAAATTGCACAATTATCGCAACTTACATTTGCGTAAACTTGCATAAACTTTTACGTTATTTCCTTTCAGTTCTTCTTTGTTTCCAAACTACATTTTTTATATAGGAAAAATCTATCTAGTTGCATTGAGGAAGGTTGTACTGTAGGTGCTTTTTTCTGCACACAAACTAAACAGATCCGGGGCCGGAAAGAACATGGAACGTTTCTTTTGTACAGTAGGCTTGTGCTAAACAGTTCGCGGAACTATGTAGTTCCTTTGAGCTGTAGAAGCAATTTTTCGTGCTTATTAAACATGTTACTCTACGTTGTAAGAACAATGTTGCCTCGAACTCGTTGATGTTTGCTTACAACTTCAGAGCAGCTACGTAATGGTTGTAACCAAATGTTATGGTTTTTGTGTATGTATTCTCTACTGTGGAGTTTATTTTAAATTGACTAATGTTCTATTTCTTTTTGTTTATTTTTTTAAGCTATTTCGATGATTGCATCGAAATCAACTTTGAATGCTTTGAAGAATGCCGAACTGTTTTGAGACTAAAATGAAAACTCAGGCAGTGATGCCGCTTTTAGTTATGATCAAAATGATCTGAATTTTATTTTCAAAATGTTTGGTTTATAAATAAAATCTACCAGTAATTTTCTTAAAATTATTATACCACTATTTCCATAACTTCTCTTTAAATTCCAATATTTAATTTTGTTTCTTTACATAATAAAATAACTAATCATATGTTACTTTGAACTATCGCATTCTTTCTTCCCCTCAAAATATTAATTTTAAAATAGCCGATATAACTGATGGACAAAATTAATAGCCTTGACTTTTAAGCGTGAACGAAATTAGTTCAACTTGCCACTTGTTGTTGTTACATAATGCTTTAAGTGATTAGTTAAACAATTGTCGCGAACGGACGTGTCTTTTAGTCGCTCTCGAGTTCCAAACAAAATTTTTAATAAATCAAAAAAATAAAAAAAATTAAAGACCCTTAAGAATTAAAATTAACTAAACATTAATAAAAGAATTAAAGTCTTCTTTTACGGAACTCAAACGGAGTGCAAAAAACAAAAAAAAGAAAAAAAGTTGAGTTCACGATTTTTGTCAAAAAATTTTATATACGTGGATTGTAAACAATGGCGACTAGAGCTAAAACTGCCAGTGCTAGAACATTACTCATGACACCCACTTTGAGTAATTCTCCAAATGCTACCAACTTGAGCTCTGGCATAACACTGCAAATGCTTGATGACCGACTAGCTAAGCAGAGTGAGCTGCTAATCCAGAATATGAACCGTGAGCTTGCCAACATACGGGAAGAATTCAAGAGAACAATTGAAGAGGTGGAGAAAAACTGGGCTGCCAAGCTACAAAAAACCAACGCTGCTCTTGCCTCTGTTATGGATCGCATCAACACTATTGAAGCTGGGTCGGCTGCAACTGAGGTGTCTGACTTGAAAGAAGCAGTGTGTGATGCAAACAAGCAAATATTTGCTCTAGAGCGGCGTGAAGTTGCTGCAGATGCTGTGCTACTCAGAGTGCCTGAGTGTGAAAATGAGAATCTAACGGTGATTTTTAACAAACTCTGTTTCTCAATCGGCTGCAGACCTACATCACTCAAGAGCATATTTCGAGTGAAGAGAAATGTAAGCAAAAATGCTGCAACTAGTGCTCCCATCATACTGAAATTCTCGACTGCATATGAGAGAGACTCTGTCCTACGCGCTGCATCAATATTTAGAAAAAGCAACAACAGAAATCTGCTATTGAACGATGTTGGGATTGAGTCAACTTCTAGCTGCTTTCTCAATGAGAGCATAACTAAGCGCAGCCGGAACTTGCTACAAACTGCTGTTAAATTGAAGCGAAGCAAGAAACTATGCTCTGTCTACGTTAGGAGAGGCATGATTTATGTGAAAAGGTATGAGCGTGGTGAAAGCATGATGGTAGAAGATGTCGATGATCTAAATAACATCTTTCTGAGTGAGCAGGGAGAAGATGTGGAGTGTTTTCGTGATATCCCTGAGTTGCCAGCATTTTGATATAGTAGTATTTATTAATATTTTTGTTATCTTCTTACTGAACTTACTATCTCTACTACTCCGCTTATATAATTTACTTTTCTTTAATCTTTTTTATACTTACTTTTTAAATTTACATAAATATAACTGGTATTTTGTTAACTATTTTGTGATTGAATGTTTCAAAAGTGTGTTTGATACGTATAGTGTCTGTTTCTTATATCTGTTTGTCTATGTCACGTTCCAATCATTTTTGTAGTGGCGTTAATAATAAAGTTCTTGTGGAAGTGTTGTGTAAAAGACAATCTGGCCTAAAGGTTGTTCATTTTAATGCTAGAAGCCTAAATTCGGCTAAGATGGACTATGTTAAGTATGTGTTTGAGGACTCGTCTGTGGATGTCATATGTGTATCTGAAACTTGGTTCTGTTGTGAAGTGTTAGATTATGCTTATAATATAAACAATTATACACTCTTTAGAAATGACAGACAGGAAAGAAGAGGCGGCGGGGTTGCAATTTACTGCCGAAATAGTTTTAATACCAAAGTTGTCAGTAAGTCAAATATATCTAGTCCTATTGAGTACCTGAGTGTATGCATAGCTGACAATAATATGAAAATATTCTTGTCCTGTGTTTACAACCCTAATAAGTGCAATAGTCTTGACTCCTATTTCTCTGAATTGTTAGACTTCTCAATAAATTTTAATTATTTTGTTATATGTGGTGATTTTAATGTTAATATTTTATGTAATGACAAAATAACGCAATCTATCTTGGATAATATATCATCCGTTGGTCTGTCCGTTGTAAATGATACCATTCCTACGCGCTACTCGTCTAGTGATAGTCCGAGTCTACTTGATTATTTTATTGTGTCTGATGTTTCAACTGTTGTCCTTTTTGATCAAATCTACTTTTTATCAGATCATGACCTTATTTTATGTACACTTGACATTAACCTATCTCGTTCTGCTATGTCGAATACGTTTTCATATCATGACTTCAAGTCGATTGACTCTTATGCTCTTTTTTGTGACCTATCTGTAACTCCGTGGAATAATGTGTGGTTTTGTGCTAACGTTGACGATAAGCTGTCCTTATTTACAAATGCAATAAATGATCTGTTCGTAAAACATGTACCCTTGAAAACTATTAATATTAAAAATACGTCCTGCCCTTGGTTTACAAACCGTGTAGAGTCTGCCATAAAAAAAAGGAATAAGTTGCATAGAATATGGAAAAAGAACCCCTCACCTGAAAAATGGGAAAATTATAGAAGTGCTAGAAATGCTTCCATTTCTATAATAAGGCAATCAAAAATCAGATACTGCTCAAATAAACTAAATACTACTCTTCCACCTAAAAAATTATGGAATAATTTAAAAAATCTATGTGTTGTTGATAAGCAAATGCCAAACTGCCAGATCCATCCTGAAAACCTTAGTGAGTATTTTCTTGCTAGTGCCAATGAGCGTCAAAATTACACATCAAGCACCGATACTTTTCTAGATCCTCCTGCTGAACAGTCATTTCAGTTTTCTTCGGTGACATATGAAGAGGTAATTAAAGCTGTACTGAGCATTAAATCGAACGCGGTTGGCGAAGATGGTGTAAATATAAAGTTTATAAAGATAATTTTGTCACACATTTTGAGCCCACTAACGCATATTATTAATTATTGTTTTACTTCATCGTCGTTTCCACATTTGTGGAAATCTGCAGTGGTCATACCAGTAGCAAAAAAAACTACAGCCTGTGAACCTAAGGATTTCAGGCCTATAACCATTCTATCTTCATTATCAAAAATATGTGAATCCATCATGGCTAACCAAATATCATTATACTTAAGTGAAAATAATCTCTTGTCTCCATTCCAATCTGGTTTCCGCTCTGGTCACAGTTGCTCGACTGCTACGCTTAAAGTAATGGATGATATAAGGTCAGATTATGATGATGGTCGACTTACTCTTTTATGTCTGCTTGATTTTTTGAAAGCGTTCGACACTGTATGTCACGAACTACTTTGTCTAAAACTAAAGCATTTTTTTGGTTTTTGTAATAGTGCTACTCATCTACTAAGTAGCTATCTAACAAATAGAGTACAAAGAGTGAAGGTCGGTACCAATTATTCTCATCCTAAGGCCGTTTGCTGTGGTGTGCCTCAGGGATCAGTTCTTGGCCCGCTGCTTTTCTCCATGTTTGTTAATGACATTTTTCGCTGCTGTTCATATTCATCAATGCACGCTTATGCTGATGATATCCAGATTTACTTGTCTGGTAAAACAAATCTCATGGAAGACTTAGTATGCAAACTTAATGAAGATCTTCAATGTGTAAACCAATGGGCTATAAAAAATAGTCTTCACCTTAATGTTCTTAAGTCGTATGTGTTACCTATCTCTAAGGAGAAAATAAGTATTGCATCCATTCCTGACGTCTTATTGGGTAATATGATAGTGAAAATTGTGAAGAGTGTTACTAGTCTTGGATTTAATATTAATGCTTCTCTTACGTGCACAGACCATATCAACAATGTCGTCCGAAAAATTTACTACATCTTGCGTAATCTTAGGATGTCGTCTGAGTATACGCCAATTGATATTCGTCGTAAACTTGTAATCCAGCTTGTTGTCCCTGTCATTTCATATTCTGAACTCGTATACAGTAAGTTGGACTCACGGTCCCAACTAAAATTGCAAATCGCATTTAATCACGCTACTCGCTATGTCTATGGCTTACGTAAATTTGAACATTTAGGTCAATTAAAAAACTATATTCTTGGGTGCGATATAATAAGCTACTCTAATGCCAGGAATTGCATATTTCTACACAAGCTCATACACTCCAAAACCCCGTTATACTTATTTGACAAGCTCCACTTTAGTCGCTCTAGTAGAAGCCAAAATCTTATTATACCTAGTTTTAATTTTCTTAACTCCACAAGACTATTTTTTATTAATGCTATTAGGTTATGGAATGCATTGCCTGGTCATTTATTTATTTATTTAATTTCATTCATCTACTGGGTTTAACCCTTACAGATATAACTTAACCTAAATTAACTAATAACAGTTTAACTATGTATGATAAATATACAATTTATGATTTCATTGAATCAATCATTAAGAATAATATAAAGATCGTTTAAAAATATATGTCTGTTTAAATCAAAATTCACATGACTGTTGATTGAGTTGAACAAAGTTAGACATCTTGATATTGGTTCATTCAAACCATAGTTAGAACTATGGGACTGTGGTAAAAATAAATTTCTAATTCGCAGTGTTTTCTGCGGCGCATAAAAATCGATAAGAGCTAATAATTCAGGTGAATCAATTTTATTGTCAAGGACATCCTTAATGAAAATAATGCTCTGAGCCTTTCTTCGTTGATTTAAACTGTGTAAATTTAATAATTCGCAGCGCGATTCATATGGGGGCATATTCTCACCAGAAAAACTGCGACGGAGTGCAAATTTAGTAAAACGCTTTTGTATTTTTCCAATTCTTTTTACCGTTATCTCATAAAAAGGATACCAAATTATGTTGGCATACTCTAAAGTCGGTCTTACTAATGCGACAAATAAGGATTTTAAGGTGTTTGGGTCATTAAATTCCTTTGAGTTCCTGATGATGAAACCAAGAAGAGAATTCGCCTTAGAAACCATATAATCTATATGCGCATCAAACGATAGTTTAGCGTCAACAAGGACGCCTAAGTCTTTTACGACTCTATCTCTTTGGAAAAAACAATTTAAGTCGTAATTGTATTCGTGAATGATAGCCGATTGTTTACGCGTGAGAGTTAGGATTTTACATTTGCTGAAATTTAGATATAAATCGTTTTGATTGCACCACGTTATCAAAGAATTTATATCTTGCTGAAATAGCCAACAGTCATGTGAATTGTTTACAGTTGCAAACAGTTTTAGGTCGTCGGCATATAGCAAAAAATTACATGACTTAAAGATAGTAGTAATATCGTTAACGAATAATAAAAAAAGCAGAGGCCCTAAGTGACTTCCCTGAGGAACACCGGAATTTGTTGTTATGATTCTGGAATAACTTTCCTTCACCTTTATTAAGAGCTGTCTCGGTTAGGTTAACCTGACGTTGCCTACATGAGGGCCTATTGGTCCATTGTGGTTCCCTATGTCTGTGGACCTACTGTGGCAAAACCAAATAGAATCTTAGGTACTGGAGCAAGGTTGGTTGAACCAACCGGTGCTCCGTATAAATCTGAAAAGATCCATCAGTGGTACGTCCACGAGCTCTTGCAGTTCTCCATACACTCTGCTTCCCATGTGGCGAAGTTGTCTTAAAGTCGATAGCATCAGGAACACTCTTCAAGCATGCTGTCTTGAAGCATTTCTCATCGCCTAATATTTGATAAAATTCCAGTTCTCTATTTCACTTTAACTTTCTCTCTATCTGTCTCTTTCTAGCTGATTTTCGATTTAATTCTTCAATCTTATCATTTCAATTTAATTTTTATATATTATTTTTGTCTTTTAAATATAAAAAGAATGTTACTTGGTCAATTTAATTTATCTTAGCTTTAAGTGGATATATTGTATTGTACTCTAATTATGTTTTTGAGCTTTGTGCTATAAAAGAACTTGGTTCTTACTGTACTCACATTAAACAAATAAATAAATAAATAAAAAAAAAAAAAAAAAAATAAAAATGCTCGCAGTCGCGTTCTTGTTTGTGCAGCGACTAGCGGAAGAAAACGAAAAGGGGTGCCAAGTGCATTGAACATGATTTTCAGATTCTTGGCTATTACGAACATAATTGTTTACTTTAAATAAATTATTGCTTTAGTTGGTGGTTAAGATCTTCGTTATATTGTATTTTGTTTATTTAAAAGAAAGAATGTAGTTAAAGAACGACTTGTTTTAATTGGTGATAAAAGTGACTTAAGGGTACACTACACCTTCACCCTTAAGCGAAAATTGACTTGCAAAGATAAATTTTAAAGATATTGGAGTTGAAAAAAGCGTACACTATTACAGAATTACTTCTTAATATACGATAATGTTTATCTGATTAATAATGTATATATATAAAAATAAGTTGCATTGTGTATGAAATTGATGTTCTCTGTAATGCGTGAACCGATTTAGTTTCTGGAAATTTCCCATGAAAGGTGACGTCAATACGAAGGTTTTTATGTATAAACGGTATAAACTTTGTATGTGTATTGAATCATGAATTATAGACATTTTACGGAATTATACAACAATACAGGTGTGAACAAATACAGGTGCGCACATATGGTGTATATGGGGAAATATTTGCAGGGGAAATTGGAAGTAAATGGAATATTTGGCTAGTCTCACTTTAGTTTGCTTTTGCGGGAAAATATAGGCATAGTAAAAATTTTCCATACCCCTATTTTTCATACCCCCTTTTACCGCCCACAAATCAATAAAAATTCTATATTTAAGACGGTTTTGGTCGTATTAGACTAAAATTTGGTAAATAAGTTCGTATGGTTACTGTCCGCAACTATACTAAAACTGGGCGTGGTCTAACTATATATATACGCCCACTTTTTAGAAATCATAATTATTCCTGAGTTGTACATGTTTTGATAGTGAAGGTTAGGTTAGGTTAGGTTAAAAGGAAAGGTTAACCTGACGTTGCCTACATGAGGGCCTATTGGTCCATTGTGGTTCCCTATGTCTGTGGACCTACTGTGGCAAAACCAAATAGAATCTTAGGTACTGGAGCAAGGTTGGTTGAACCAACCGGTGCTCCGTATAAATCTGAAAAGATCCATCAGTGGTACGTCCACGAGCTCTTGCAGTTCTCCATACACTCTGCTTCCCATGTGGCGAAGTTGGCGTTGTTGGAGATTGGGACACTCGCAAAGTAGATGCTTGATGGGTTCTGTTTCTTCGACATCTCCACAGCTTCTGCAGAAGTCTGGGTGCGGGATTCCTAGTCGCGAGGCCATTGTGCCTATACAACAATGACCCGTGAGGACCCCTATTAAGATGCGAGTTTAATTTTTACTCGTTGAAAGTAGGGATTGGGTCCTTTTTTCGCAGAGTTTAGGCCAGAGATAGCGAGAGATAACACAGTCGTCTCTATTTGACCAAGAGTTATTTGTGTTATTTCTATCTTTATCATTTATTTTCTTCTTGAATTCTCCGATTGGAGCCATGATCGACCCAATCACAGAACTTCTTTACAGTTCAGAGTCCTCCCTAGCCAATCTGTCTGCTATTTCGTTTCCCTCTATGTCACGATGACCGGGGACCCAGCAGATATTGATATTGTGGGGAGGACTGATTCTGATGAGAGCTTGCCGGCAGCTCAGTACAAATTTCGCTTTAGTTGTTTCGCTGCGGAGTGCTTTTATCGCAGCCTGGCTGTCCACAAAGATTTTAATCCTTGATGGATTGATGTTCCTTGATTGGATTGTCGTAGCTGCTTTCTCGATCGCGAAAATTTCTGCTTGAAAGACACTACAGTAATCTGGAAGTCTGTATGACAGGGATATTTGTAGTGTATTGCAGTAGACTTCGGCACCCGTGCCATTCTTCTTTTTGGATCCATCAGTGAAGATCTGGATATCGTGGTCACTAAAAGGGTGGTTCGAATCCCATTCTTTTCTTTTTGGAAAGGAGAATGACATGTTCTGCCGAAAATCTATTTCCGGGGTGATGTAATCGGAGGTGGTGGCGAGATCCTCAGAAGTATAGAGGCGTGTCCATGCGTCCAGTGCCTCCAAAGTTTAGCTTCCTTAAGTCGAAACGCCGCTTTGGTTGCAGTGGTTTTCATGAACTCGTCCAGGGGGAGGAGGTTCAATATGACCTCCAGGCCTGCCTGAGGCGTTGATCGTTGTGCAGCTGTTATTCCTAGACAGGCCAATCTCTGTACTCTAGAGAGAGTTGCGGTAGCTTGTCTTCTCAGTAGCTTTCCACCATACAATCGAGCCATAGGTTAGTATGGGCCTGACTAAAATTTTCAATTTTATTTCTTTTTGTGAATAGCACCAGTTCGGTTTTATCGGGGTTGACCCCTAGGCCGTTTGGTACTGCCCACGAGACAGTTTCTTTAAGTGCTGTTTCTATCATGTTGCTGATGGTTGAGAGATGCTTCCCTCCCACCAGAAGCACGACGTCGTCAGCGTATGCTGTCACTTTAAAGCCTTTCTCGCTGAGGGTAGTCAGCTGTTCGTTTACAACTAGGATCCAAAGCAAGGGAGATATGACTCCACCTTGAGGTGTTCCTCTTGAAGTTGTTTTCCTTGTTTTACTGCTTCCGATTTGCTGCTTCCACTTGTAGATTTTCAAGAGCTGCCCTTATTGATTCTGTGCTTACGTTGTTGAAAGCCCCTTCGATATCAAGAAAGGCAGCTAGGGTGTAATATTTGAAGTGGAGGTTTCTCTCAATTACCGAGACTACCTCATGTAGGACTGTTTCCACCGACTTACCTTAAAGGTAGGCGTGTTGATTGCTACGCAGGTTTCGGTAATTGAGGAGTGATCTTATGTGTTGATCCAGAATTCTTTCTAATGTTTTCAGTAAGAAAGAAGAAAGACTAATGGGTCTATAATCTTTTGCGGTGGAGTGAGTAGCTTTCCCAGCTTTTGGTATGAAGACTACTTTCACCTCTCTCCAATTTACGGGCACGTAACCTAGCCTTAGGCAATTATTAAAAATTTTTAAAAGCCAGGTTGAGATCGCCGGGAGAGCGTGCTGAAGCATAGCGGGGGTGATACCATCGGGTCCAGCCGATTTATACGGCTTGAAAGATTTAATCGCCCACTCTATTTTGTGCTCTGTCATTAAATTGGGTATATCATTGTGGGTTTCTGGGAAGATACTTCTGGATATGCACGGGTTCACATATATTGCGGGATCAGTACAGCCAGGGAAGTGGGCTTCCATAAGTAGTGTAACCGTCTCCTGGCAAGTTTCCGTCCACGAGTTGTCTGAGCGTTTAAGGTGGCCCGGGGCTACCGGATCCTTTGATAGGATTTTGCGTAGTCGGGCCGCCTCGCTAGTGTTCTCAATGGATTCACAGAAAGATTTCCACGATTGACTTTTAGCTCTTCTTAGATCTCTAGTATAGGAGTTGAGAGCAGATCTATAAGAGTCCCAGTCTCCATTTTCCTTGCTTAACCTGGCCTTATTATGCAGACTTCTAACCTCAGTTCTCCTCGCTTTGAGATCGCTGTTCCACCAATTTTGTTTGGGTTTGTGACTCCTGGAGATTGGGCAGAACTTGCAGAAAGCCTTATTCATTTTCCCTGAGATGAAATCGACTCCACTGTCAATGGCTATATTGTTAGGAAGGTCAACCTTACATGGGTGAGTGATCTGAGTTTGTACCCATCTAGTGTATTCAGTTCAATTCGTTCGTTTTGTGTTTCTAAATGGTTCTGTGCGAGTTGTATTCTCAAAGTCAATACTAAAGAGAATCCTAAAGTGATCTGAAAAAGAGTCGATAAAAGATACCCTCCAGTTTCTGACTATTTCCCTGTTATTTCCTAGCGAAAAAGTGAGGTCAAGCATCTCTTCCCTGATTCTATTATGAAATGTAGGATGGTCCCCCTTATTGCATAATTTCAAATCAGATGTAAGAAGATTTTCAAAAATGGACTCACCTCTTCTATTTATATCCTTGCTGCCTCATTGTATGTGGTGCGCATTGGCGTCACAACCCAACACCATAGGGATTTGCCTAGTGTTAGCGTGTGTCGCTAGATCTCGGACTGCCTTCGGTGGTGGGTCTGCTTCTTCGTATGGCATGTAGGACGAGGCCAAAATGATTGGGTGCTCATTTTACTCCGCCTTTATGGCCACCGTGTCTCCGTCGCTGAATCTGTGAAGAAAGAGAAAATTTAGAGATTTCTTTAGAGATTTTATAGTGAAACTTGATATGTAGATGCTATGGGCCCAAGAGGCAGTTACTATATATTTGAGCGAACATTAGACAAGGGGGAATTTGGCCACACAGGCCAAATTTATGATATCGAATTGCTTGGAACTATATGTGGTATAACAATGAAGGTCTTTCTACTGAAAAACTGGCACGGGCATTCGAAAACGGGGCGTGGATCCACCCATATAAGCCAAATTTACGATACGGAATAGCTATAGAAGTAAAAGTCACAGAACATTGAAACTCAGAATGTAGATACCATTTGGTAATGTCCTTCTACTAGAAAAGGTGAAATGCATTGCACAAGGGGGTTTGTCTCTACCCATACAAGCCAAATTTATGATACAGAAAAGCTATGGAAGTAAAAGACAAAGATCATAGAAGTAAGAATAAAGTTATTACATGGTAATATCCTGCTACTGGGAAATGAAAAATGCAAAAAATTTACAATAGAGGACGCTGCTATAGACTCCAAAACTACTGAGCCGATTTAGCTCAAATTTGCGCTAATTTTCATTCATAAATTACGTTACCAGTTTAGTAGAGAGAGAGGTTATAAAATGTACTACGATAAGTAACAAATCGGGGGAGGGGGTCTCAGATATAGTAATGTGACTAAAAATAAAAAAACTCGAAAAATTGAAATTAATACAACCCAATATTTCAAACCATTTTCATCCTTACATCTTCATGTTTGACCGTCTATATTGACTGTTAACTATTGGCAAGTGTAGTAAGGGCATAATTGTTCTTTGCTTGCTCTTCGACAGTTATTTTTTCTATTTTCAAATATTTTTTAATCAATTAATTTTTTTATTTCATATACTACGTTACTTTATGTGGGTGGAGGGGAGTGTTTTTGAAATGCACTACAAAGAGTACCGGAGGGGGTAAAAGAAAAAAATTGAAAATCGGTCACGTAATTTATGAACGACCCTTATGTCGTGGAGCAAAGCGCTCCGGGAAAAAGCTAGTTGATTTATAAAAACTTGTATCGCCTGTGGACGAAATTCGGCCATCTGTTTCTGTAAGGTAACGAAACTCAAGTTGTTTTTCACATACCTTGCTTGCCTTGAAAAATTGGAGGAAAATTGTGGTAAAGGACAAAAAAGGAAGCATATATCAATCAATAACAAAAGTTTATTCAACATATAATATTAATTTAAAGTAAATAATTAAATTAAAAGTAAAGTAAATAAAGTAAAAGTAAATAAACGGCAGAAAAATATAACAAATAAATCAAGATGAATGATAATTCTCAAGATAATAGAAGCAAGCAGCATTTTTTTTGTTTTTTTAACGCTGAGAGATATTAAGAGAAAGCAACAACAGCAACAACAACAACCACAACAACAACAACAACAGCAACAATAATAATAATGCTACTCAACTCTTTTTAAGTGTTTGCGTCACTCCCGCATTCTACTCTTGCTTTTGTAAGCTACAGCAGCGATGTTCAACAGAGCTTTGTCGCTTTGTAGTTTCTCATTGTCCCATTGGTAAACAAAGCGTTTTACATTTGCTCTGTTTTACTTATCTAATTGACAACATATTCGAATAAAAATATTGTGCAAAGAACCTTTAAATTTATAATTCATTCAAAACTGGGCGATTTTATTTATTAAAATATCAAAACGCAGAAAATGCTGAAAAATGAGATTTTGCATTGATGACACACATTACTTTCATAACAAAGCATAAACAAGATCAAATAAACACCAAGCATTTATGCTCTTCAGCATGTACCCCGCAACCTCTTTTCCAATCATCATGCAAACTTTCAATGTTCGCTTGCAACCATCATCCACATGCAACTTCTGTTTGATGCGCCGTGCAACCAAGTTGTGCTCACTTTTGCGGTGAACCTTTTTCTTTTTGATTTTTGCTTGCATAAAAAATATTGCTTTCTTTTGCTTTGAACGCGTCATATATAATATGGCAAAAAAAGTTCAATTGACGTGTCTTAAGTCACGTTAACTTAACTTGAGTTGTCGTACCTAATAGGCGCCTTAGCTACAATGCATCAGCTGATTTTTTTCAATTGTAAAACAGGGTTGCAATAAAAGCGTGAAGCCTGAAATTTAACACACAAAGTTACTATTAATGTAACTATTAATGTACCTTTTTCTGTTGATAATAAAAAATTCTTATTAATGCGAATCTTAGATGCGGATGCGGATATAAAAAAATGAGCTCCGTCACATACCTAGTATAAACACAGCCGAAAGTTGGTATTGCCTAATGGAAATTTTAAATAAATCCAATACTTACCAGATTCTACTTGTCGTACAACCGATTAAAGTACACACCTATTCTTCTTCTTGTTTCGTAGAACTACATAAATAATTTTGCTTTTAAAGAAAGACAAGCTCTTATAAAACTTTGTACAAGTTACGAAGCTATCTTCTTCAAAGAAGACCAGGCTCTTACTTTCACCAACCAAGTGAAACACAAAATTTTTACAACAGATGAACTACCTATATACACCAAATCTTACCGTTATCCTCATATTCATAAAGAAGTCCGTAGTCTCATAGAGAGTATGCTGGAACAAGGAATCATACGACCAAGCTACTCAACTTGGAACTCTCCAGTTTGGATAAAAAAAAAATAAATTACAAAAAAAAATATTTGTCTGT
The DNA here is from genome assembly GCA_943735915.1 of Pherbina coryleti. Lineage (NCBI taxonomy): Eukaryota > Metazoa > Arthropoda > Insecta > Diptera > Sciomyzidae > Pherbina > Pherbina coryleti. The sequence continues at coordinate 91,840,154 of OX030948.1, forward strand.
CAAAAAAAAAGGACGGACAAATATCTCTGAAATTTTGGACAAGCTCAAAAATGTGTATACATATTTTTTCACTTTCGATCTGGCTAGTGGGTTTCATCAGATAGAAATGCACTCAAAGGCCATACCAAAAACAGAATTGAAAGTAGAAAACGAACAGTATGAATATATCAGAATTGTTACAGTGTTAATATTATTGACAATAATTTAATAAACATATTAAATACTTATCCAAATATTGTGTTTAATTGTTCTGAATGCTTAAATTCATCACTTAATTTGGGTGTTTCAGTGGCTCAATTAGTCCCGAAATAAGAGATATAAAAACAGCTTCTAACAAAAAACGCAATCGTGCAGCTTCGTGCACTGTTGCTTCAAATTCAGCTCCATCTGATGCTGCTCTTAATTCAGTTCATGTAGCTGATACTCAGTAGCTGATACTAACTCTCCGCAAGTTGATGTTGGTGCTGCTGACGAAGTTTATTCTAAGTCTTGCTCTGTTTCTAATCCAGTTGTCGTGCTTCCTATTTTAGACGATAATTCTACGTCGATGTCTAGTACTGACACTGTTGTTGTAGCGGCTAAAACTGGTTTGGAGAGTGCTGCTGAATCTCATGCTGCGAAAGCTTCTGTTTCTATTGTGCCGGTATCTACTGACTGCAATGTGGTCTCATTTTCTAATGTTTTGGACCAAACTGAGAATGAAAGATGGTCCGAAGTTAAAACAAGAAATCGAAACAAAAGCTCTCTTGTTGTTGGACAAAATGTAAACACAGATTTAGCAGTGTTTGACCGAAAAATATTTTTGCATCTATCGTCTTTTAAATCATCTGTGTCTGAGGATAATATTGTTGATTTCATAGTGAAAAATACGAATGTCCCTAGACATGCTATTATCTGTTATAAGTTGGTGAAACGTGATATACAGCCGCAATCACTACTATTCGTTAATTTCAAGCTTGGGATCTCAAAGGCTTACTACAATGATGTCGTGAATCCAGCACTTTGGCCGGTTGAGGTTAAAATAAAAAACTTTTATTTTTTTTCTCAGAAACCGGGAAACCTGCAAACTCTGCAATAACCAACACGCGTTCCGTTTCTGATATTCAGGATCTGAAAATTTACTATCAAAATGTTTTTGGGCTAAGAACCAAGTCTTCTTCTATCTTTGCTGCTACTTCTCAGTTTGATTATGACATGTATATACTTGTGGAAACATGGCTAAATCAAAATTTTCACAATGATGAATTTTTTGATCCTCGCTTATACAATGTTTATCGCAAGGATCGTGATGCTGTTGCGACTGAATTGTGTCGTGGTGGCGGTGTTTTAATTGCCATTAAAAGCAATATTGTATCTTCGCGCATTGCACTACTTAATTCGGATGCTGTTCTTGATCAAGTTTGTATATCAGTAAAAGGCTCTTCGAAGTCTCTCTACGCGTGTGTCCCATACATTCCACCTAAAAGTTTTTTGGAACTGTACAGACAGCATGTTAATAATATCCCAATCACGATCGCCGACGGAAGCCCGTTGGGAAAAATACAATCGAGGTTTCCGTCGGAAATTCGAAATTTTCCGTCGAAAAACATACAATCACTTTTTACGACGGAAAAGATTTTTCTGTCAAATTCACACACTTAAATTTTGAATGTGAGATTGTAAAAAAATGAAACTTTTTGTACAAAAAAATAAAAACAATAAGCATTAAAGCAGCACGGAAAATAAATTTATTTATTTTGTTTGATTTGGGCGAGTTGTGCTTCAATTAATTCTTTTTCCAGTGCAAACTTCTTTAAACTCAGTTTTTCCATAAAACTATTGTGCATTTTTTTTTTCTTGCAAGTTTTCCTCTATTGCTTCGGCTATACGTCGCGTATAAGACTCAATAGTTCCAAAATATACATAATTGTTCTTCCAGTAATTCATTCGTGGACATCCTCTTTCGTTTCCTAGCAAGAGGCTCAGGAGGAAGCAACTGTATTTTCGTCTTTAAAAATTCGGAATGTTGATACAAAATTTTACAATGTTTTGAAACATCTTACCATCACTTTCAGCATTCGCCTCGTTTGAAACAGCATGGTGCGCAGATCTTGAAGGTGTTGTGGAGCCACTTCCTCCATTTCCAAAACTTCTTCTCCTCTTTTTTAATCCCTTTCCTAGTTTGGAAAGGTGTGTTTTATATGTCTTCATTTTTGTCCTAATCCACATCCTAATTCAAGTCAGAGTCCTTTCCCGGTAGTGGTGGTGGTGTTGTTGTTGGTGGTGTTGTTGTTGTTGTTGTTGTTGTTGTTGTTGTTGTTGTTGTTGTTGTTGTTGTTGTTGCTTTTTTTTATTTGTTCTGACAATCAGCTGTGTTTTGTTTTGAAAAATAAACTACCACGGGTGTCTTTTATTTTCATGAGATTCTGATGTCATCACAAAAATAAATAAGTTTTCTTCGATTATTACAAATATAATCTGACAGTTTTACCACAAATATGTTCTTTTTAATGTTACACAGCTAATTTGCGTTTCAATAATCACTTGTGAAAGCATAACTTATACATTTATTTCTTCAAAAAGTCCCATATGTCCCATTCCTTAGAACACTCCATTTTGAATACTTTTCACTCACTTCGAAAATATGACAACGAACATCGAAATTGAGAGGAACACTGTTATCGTGTTATTTTACTTTATCCCTTCCCGACGGAAATCTCGATTGAAATTTTTATCACGTCGGGCGGAAAGCTTCCCGAAGAGCGGAAAATCCGACAGTATCGCGATTGGGACCAATATATTTGTAAATTTTAAATCAATATAAAATCTAACCCTAAAGCTTTTTGGCATTTGATTAAGTCTAAAAGAGGCTCTTCTAAGATACCATCGCCCATGTTTTTAAATACTCGGACCGCTAACAATGCTTTGGACATTGCAAATCTCTTTGCCGAATTTTTTCAATCGAATTATGAGAAGCCTAAACATTTTTATAACTATGATTATGTGGATGATGTTCAGTCGATTATAAACATTGGAGCGTTATCTGTAACCACAGATGAAGTCTTAAAAGGAATTTTTAGTCTTAAACCATCTTCTCGAATGGATGCTGATGGTCTTTGCTCTATTTTGTTGAAAAATTGTGCTGCCAATTTAGTTTAGCCCTTAACTGTTATTTTCAATCTTCGGGAACTTTTATTGATAACTGGAAGTTGTCATTTATTACTCCAATTCATAAGGCTGGCTGTAAAAACAATATAGAAAATTATAGACCAATTTCGAAGTTCACAACTATATCCAAATTGTTTGAGTCAATAATTTAAGAAAAGTTGCTATTTACAATAAAGAATATTATCTCTCCTTGCCAACACGGCTTTATACCTGGTTGTTCTACTCTGTCAAATCTAGTTTTGTTTTCAGAATACTGTATCTCAGCATTTAGCCAAGGATATCCGGTTGATGTGATTTATACGGATTTTTCTAAAGCGTTTGATAAAATTTGTCACGCCCTTTTAATCTTAAAGCTTCAAAGGTTAGGCTTTCACTCTAGCTTTCTGCGCTGGATAAAAACGTATTTAGCAAACAGACATTGTGTAGTATCGTTTGATAATGTGAAATCATTAAATTTCTTAGTAACCTCTGGTGTTCGGCAAGGAAGTATCTTGGGGCCGTTACTTTTTGTGTTATTTATTAATGACATAACTTCTATTTTTTGTCATTGTAGATATCTACTTTACGCGGATGATCTTAAGATGTTTGTTAAAATAAGTAATACAACTGATACTGTACTCTTACAGAATGAAATCGATAAGCTATATTTTTGGTGCTGCAAAAACGGTTTATTTTTAAATCTAAATAAATGTGTTTCCATGACTTTTTCTAAATCCGATACTGTCCGTCTGTCCGTTTATCATATTGCCAACACTATTTTGACATCGGTTCCTCAATTCAAAGATTTAGGTGTGGTTTTTGATCATAAATTAACGTTTACTGCTCATCTTGACTACATTATTCCTAAAGCCTATGCCATGCCAGGTTTATTCGTAGTAATAGTGCATGCTTTTTGGACCCATACACTCTGAAAGTTTTGTTTATTTCTCTTGTTCGTTCTAGACTGGAATATGCAGCTATTATTTGGAACCCATTTTATGAGGCACATAAATTACGGCTTGAAAAAATTCAGAAATCTTTCACAAGGTTTGCCTTGCGCTCTTTTAATATAGACGGTGTATCTCCCTCATATAATACCCGTTGTCTTTTAATAGGACTTAAGACTTTGGATAGTAGAAGAAGTATTTTATCTTTACTATTTGTTTTTGGTATCATTAATGGTTTTGTTGACTGCCCTGCACTATTAGAAATGATTGATTTCAATGCTCCTGCAAGAGCGCTCAGAAATAATTATCCTTTTTATTTGTAAATGTAAAGAGCTAATTATGCAGTAAATGCTCCAATAAATCGTGGTTTGCAATTGTTTAATTCCTTAAATTCAAATTATAATTTAGATTTTTCTATCTCTAAGAATCAAATTAAATCCATTTTAAATTCCATCTTGTGAATTACTTTATTTTTATGTGTAAGGCCTTATATTTTTAACCGACTTCAAAAAGGAGGAGGTTCTCAATTTCGTTGGTTTGTCCGCTTTTTTTTTTTTTTTTTTTTTTTTTAAATGTATGTACATCGATAACTTCTACAGCACTTGCCCGATTTCCATAATTTTTTGTCAACAGATATATACAATGAACGCGGAGGTCCTTTTTTAAAAAAGTGGGCGATATTCGACAAAGGGGCGTGTCAATATAAGAAAAACACTGTATTTCAGTTAATATTGACACTAGGGTACTGAAATTTACAGTAAAAATACTGGGGTAGGCACAATTATTACAAATTACGGTCAATAAAGTGGGCGTTATTCAACAAAGGGGCGTGTCAATATTATAAAAATACTATATCTTAGTTAATATTGAGGCTAGCGTACTAATATTTGGTATGCAGGTAGGTGGGTAGGTAGAATCATTAAAAAAGTGAGCGGGATTGTACACAGAGTGTGACACTTTAAGAAAAGTACTATATAACGGTTAATATTGATACTTGGAAACTGAAATTTGGCACAGGGCTAGGTAGAATCATTATATGGTACGGTAAATAAAGAAGGCGGGATTACAGAAAGGACGTGGCACTACAAATTGTAAAGAAGCAGAAATGGAAAATACCCAACAAACTTTCAGGAATCAATAAAACAAATTTTTTAAGAACAAAGTTTCATGTTTGAAATTTTCCTCAAGAATATTATTACATAAAATATTTCATATTATCTAAAAAGGAAGAAATAAAAACGTTTTAACAAAAAAAAAACCGACTTCAAAATCACTACAAAGTAAAAAATAATTTGAAATAACTTTTCCCATTCATTTCTTGGTCATATTTTAAAAGCTATTAATATGTATTATAATATTGGAAATCTTATCATTTTCTTTTTTTTTTATTTTGTTTTATTATCATCAATATATTAATTGCTTTATGAACATAAAAGCTTTGTTAAAAAGAGCTCTCCGACCACTCCTTAGGGATGCTCCCATACAAATTTTATTGTTTTTGTATATTTCATACACTGAGCATATGACCTTTAAGAGAGTGCCGGAGAGGGTTAATATGTATGACCGACCCCCATTACTTTTGTAAAAGGTACATTTTTGCCTTTGACACCTGTTCTCTCCGACCACTCCTTAGGGATTCTCCCATATAAATTTTATAGTTTTTGTGTATTTATTTTATACACCTGAGCATATGACCTTTAAGCGAGTGCTGGAGAGGGTTAATATGTATGACCGACCCCCTTTACTTTTGTAAAAGGAAAATTTTCCCTTGGAGACCTATATCCTCTGACCACTCCTTACATGGGCTACAATACAAAAACGCAATAGGGACATATTAATGCTGTTACTCTGATAGAGGAGTAGAAAGGAGGAAAGAAATTCTAACATAAAGCAAACAAATGTTAAGGCATACTTTGTAGAATAAACTTACGTGATTGTTGTTGTCCGTCCGCTGACCAGTCGTCGGGATACAAAACGCAGTGGAGATTCGGTTTAAATTTTAATTAATCAAATTTTGTTTTATTTATATTAGAGTTTCTTTCTTTTGTTGTTTGCTCTTTTAATTTTTCCTTTTTTTTTTTTGTTCAACTGAACAAATTCACCTTTTATTTTAACAAAAAAAAATTCTTATTCGTTTTATTTAAAATTAGTGTGGTATTTTTTTGATTTACTTTTTTTTCTCTCTCTCTCTTATTTTTACACAGTCGCACATTTTTTGTATAAATCACAAACTTGTTTTCATGTATTTGCGTTGCTTAACTTGGCTATAAAGGAATTTTTTCTTATTTTTTTTGTTTTTGTTATATTAATGCAAAAATGTTTTCGATTTTTTATTAAATACGATCCTACATTAAATCTTCGTAACACAATTACATAGTTTATTGATATCAATTACTTATAGCTTTTCAATTAATTTCACTTTCTTTTAAAATATTTAGTACTAATTTTTTTTTTGTGGTTCCTATTAGCCAGTAAGGATATTAACATTATTATGTAGGTTTTGTTGTTGTTGGTATAGGTGTTGGTGTTACAAATTGCGAATTAAATTAAGGAATATAAAAAAACTTATTTATTATTTATTCGGTGGCATCGGCCTAGGCAACAGCGAAGGGTTCGTTGACTGGAATTAAGCCAGAGTTGGCGAGGATAACATCCTTGACAGGACGATCTCTTCTATCGGTTTCGGTTGCCTCAATCTTGCGCACGACATCCATGCCAGACGATACTTTTCCATAACGACGTGATGACCATCCAACCAAGTAGTTTTCTTTGGTGGTAATAAAGAACTGTCCACTCTACTTTCGTTGTTGCCTCTATAGAGGTCAGAACTCAATCAAAAACTTGCGCGCGGTAGAGATCAGAAAAGACTGACTCCACAGCAACTCCTAAACTCACTCATTAGCCTACCAAATAATGCCTGAATGCGACGAACATTCGGAGCAGCGGTAAAAGTCTTAATCTCTTTGTTGTCGAACTATTTGGCCGGCAACAACAACGAGAAAAAAAAAAAAAACGCACCATCTGCATAGCTATTAAGGTATGTATGCTAATGCAATTCAACTGTTTTTCTTATGTACATTTTTTTTTTTTTTTTTTTTTTATGACATGCATAGATATTTGTTGTTGCGCCCAATAGTTCGAATACAGGGTGTTATTCTAAACTTTGCAAATTTTGGTTGGGAAAATGAATATAAAAAAAATACTTTCACCATTACAAGATCTTAAAAGGGCTAGGGTTTGCAGCGTCTACTCTCAAAGGTTTAAAAGCTTTATTCTTCTTATTTTTGAAGTTTGACAGCCTCTTGCTGAACCACGGAGGTAACTGTTACGATTAGTTTGTTTGACTAGAATAAAACGGTGTGTGGACTCCAAAAAAATATCAAAAATGTATTGCACATCAACAATAGGTCCATATCATTTAATATGGAATTCAAGGGGAATGAGGCCAGGTAACTATTCATTGCTGTAAAATTAGCATGATTATAATCTCTGTATGTCTTATTATTACTATTATTTTAGATAATTTATTATTTTTTATATTATTATTATATATTATTTATTATTTTTTATATTATTATTATATATTATTTTAGATAATGTTACAAGAGAGGTAAATTTGAAGTGGTAGATGATGTTGAGATTCATTGACAATTGGAGAGGCAGTTAAATTTAAACTTAAATTTCATTATTAATATTAAGAGGCACAAGGTAAAACTCATTATCAGCTGGTTGCTAATTTATATTACGTTTCTTACATTCCACCTAAAAGTGCTCTGAAACTTTATAAAGCGCATGTCGATAATATTTCAACTTTGCTTGTTAATTTTCGGACTGATGGTGAACAGCTAATAGTTTTGGATGACTTTAATCTTTCTACCATTTCTTCGAATAATGAACCGGATTAAAACTATCTCACGCCCTCAAATGTTATGAGTGTTATTGATTTGTATCTTAATGATAATTTTTTTGGTGTCGCACAACTATCGCCAGTTGTGGTTGTACACAAAATAAAGAATAACGTTTAAAATATTTTATTTTTATAATTTTTTTTTTTAACTGCATGACATTTTTATTTTTGAATACAATTTTAAAAACTGCAATTTGAAAACTGAAAATTAATTTTTTTTTCATTTTGACAAAGAAATTTCATCGTACAGCAGTTGGCTAATTCTACCGTTCGACCGTGCAATATTGCAACAAACTCGTCGCACGCTTGCATCCAAACGATACAATAATCGCACACAACCGTCAAATAGCAACCGATATTGGTACAACCGTTGTATCGTGTAGACCTAGCTTAATGTATTAATGTGAGCAGTGTGGTCTTCTTCAGATAAACAATTATTTTAATTTTTTGAATAGATTGTTGGATTTAGTTTTTATTGCTTATAATAGGTTTGTTCACTAACAAAAAATTGTTACAAGTTTTTACCAGTAAAAATTTCACGTACTCGAAAAACTTTCAACGAGAGCGTAAAAAACTGAGAGAAAAAAGTAGCTACAAGTTTCTGCTAGCAAAATTTCTTCTTGTAAGAACTTGCAACTACCAAAAAAAACTGTTGTCAATAGTGTTTTCTTGTGGATTTCCTATTAAAATGGATGGAAGAGAAACATTTGTGATGCTGAGGCAAAGGCGCCGGAAGCTCATTTCAACTGGGTGTGCAGTACAACTGGGAGGCAGAACATTTTTTATTACAATAAAAATGTCTTTAAGACGAAAAAAACATATCAATAAAATATTACGAAAATATTGATGTAAAAATAAGTTCGATAAAAGCATGTTAAAACAAACAAAACATTTAAATTCAATATGAAACGAAAAGGTTATTTCTTTTATAATTCTTAAAAAACATATTTTTTAAGAATTATATTGTGAGCTTAATGCCAAAAACGTCATGAAGCAACAGGTTGCTACAACAACAAAGTTCTTTGCAGAACTAAACCAAGCTGACTAGACCATGGTTTCGTCGGACGCTACTCCGACTCATCAGTAGTCTCAGTGGTTCTAGCAGTCCACTAACTTTGACAAGCTAATAAGCGCAAGAGCAATAAAACCAAAGCGGAATTATAGAAGCGCTATACTTTATCAAAGCAATGTTTTTCTACTCTTTTGCTAGTCGCAAAATTTCAAAAAGTTGACTGCATTGATTCTGCAAAGATTATTTCTTAAAGGAAAGGACCTATTTAGAAAAGGTTATTAGTTTATAGTTAAATTTATAACTTTTTAAACAACCACGTTATTTTTTTGAGAAATAAATTCTCGCATAATGTCTAACAAGCTTAATTCTTCCGTTTTTTTCCTTGTGGATATGAAGATGTGCCGCATGCGTGAGGCGTTCCTACGTCATAGTTGATCGAAGATATGTTTTAAGGCGGCGAAGGGCACTAAAGGAACGTTCAAAACTAACTGCAGATGCTGGTACCGTCATTATCAAAGCAATAAATTTAACAACTTCTTTTAACAATTCTAATATCGAATGATTTTTTTTTTAAAATTGTGATTTTAGAGCTTAATGCTTCACAGCTGATTACAAAAATTCGATGTGAGGAGAACACAAAATACCATTAATAAGTAATGGTAATGTGAAAAAATTTGCATTACCATTAATATGTTATGGTTATGGGAAAAAATTGCATTACCATTAATATGTAATGGTACCACTGCATTACCACTAAAATTTAAGTGGCAATGGAAAATTTTAATGGCAATAGAAAAATTTTGTACAATTTTGCATTAAAAACATTTTTCAAGCAAAAATTCTGCAATTTCTTTCATTAAAAACTTAGTGGTAATGCCTATTTTTTTCCATTACCATTTACATTTTAGTGGTAATGCAATTTTTTCTTCCATTAACTTCCATTAATACATATTAATGGTAATGGAATTTTTTCCCATTACCATTAAATATTAATTCCCAAATATTAATTTTTTTCCCATTACCATTACGTATTATTGGTAATGCAAATTTAATTTGCATTACCACTAGGTGGATAATGGTAATGGAAATTTAATGATAATGGAAAATTTTAAAAATAAGTACAAATGTTAATGTTGGTGGGACACAAGAAATGATTTCAAAAATTCATAACTTTTTATTACAGCAGCATTTTTTTGGTTTCATGATTTTTTGGTATCAAATAAGCTGTCAATTCATTTGATGAGTTGTTAACTTTCAAGTTTCTACTAGTTTTCTGTTAACGTACTTTTTCTGGTTTAAGGATCGTGTTAGTAAGGTACCTTGTTGCTCGAGTGGTTTCAAAAAATTAAAAAAAATCTTCGTTATAACTTTTATAAAAAGTTGTTATCAATAAATTTTAATTCATCTTATACTATTAAACGAGGAATATTTGTTTGAATTGAAGTGAATATTGAATATATATATATATGTGGTGACTCAATACCACCACATATAAACACCGACATCACAACATACAAAACAACATACAACTTTAATAATATTCACTTACACATTTATTTTAAAAATTATTATTTAAGATTTCAAAATTGTCAATTTTTATTTATCAAAAATTTTGTATTTTAAATTAGTTATAAAATTGTGTTCGACGAATAAAGAATTAAAAATATATTGTAAAAAAATAAAATATAAACTTCAAAATAAATAATTTGTTCGTGAACTACCGCAACATTTGTGCCCACCACAACTGGCGATCCTGCCAGGAGGAATTAAACTGAAGAAACATAATCAAAAAAAAACCAAAAAAACCAAAAATTTGAAACAAAAAAAAAAAAAAAAAGAGACGAACCGGATCATCAACAACCAGTCGGCAACCATATCCAATAATTAGCAGCTACAAAAACTAACGTCACATCAAAAACAATTGCAAGAACAGCAGCGTTTATTGCAAGAGCAGAAGCAAACTTGCACTCAATCCAATAAGCAAAGTAAAATTTTCTATCGCTGTGAATGCATAACAAAAAACACTACAGAAACATCCACAACGTTAATAGAAAGTTTTACTACGAAAATGCTACTTAATAGGTTTAATAGCAAAGCAAAACTTTCTATCGCTGTGATAGAATAGTTTTGGTGTAAATTAAAGCGTACTTTTTGTTAAGGTCTTGAAGTTAGTGGTTCTGTTTGTTGATTGGTGTAAAAAAAAAATGCACTGATAGTGTTAGATGCATCCACAGCGATAGAAAGTTTTGCTTTGCTATTAAACCTATTAAGTAGCATTTTCGTAGTAAAACTTTCTATTAACGTTGTGGATGTTTCTGTAGTGTTTTTTGTTATGCATTCACAGCGATAGAAAATTTTACTTTGCTTATTGGATTGAGTGCAAGTTTGCTTCTGCTCTTGCAATAAACGCTGCTGTTCTTGCAATTGTTTTTGATGTGACGTTAGTTTTTGTAGCTGCTAATTATTGGATATGGTTGCCGACTGGTCGTTGATGATCCGGTTCGTCTCTTTTTTTTTTTTTTGTTTCAAATTTTTGGTTTTTTTGGTTTTTTTTTGATTATGTTTCTTCAGTTTAATTCCTCCTGGCAGGATCGCCAGTTTTGGTGGGCACAAATGTTGCGGTGGTTCACGAACAAATTATTTATTTTGAAGTTTATATTTTATTTTTTTGACATGTTATAAATTTTTTTCACAGGTTGCTTTTTAATTTAGATTCGCACGAGGCACACACCGTAGATTTTAAAACGTTTGTAAGACCATAGGGTCGGAAGAAACTTATCGTCTTACATCCGTAGGCACTCCACTGCACTAGGAAACACATTTTAGGAAACACATTTTAGGAAACACATTTTAGGAAACACATTTTAGGAGACACATTTTGAGGTACACGATGAGTCTTTCACACACACCACCACCCCACCCCAGACAACCCCCCACTCCCTTACATACTTCTAACCCTCTCTCACATCTCTCTCATTTCGGCGAAGGCGACCATCACCCTCTCATACAACTCCAAACGGATCTTGTCAATCCATTTGATGCACCAATGCATCCTGAAGTACAGGCAACGTCAGTTAAATTGCCACAATTTTGAACCACTAGCTTTCTTTTCAAAGAAATTATCTCCATCAGAGACCAAATACAGTACGTTCGATCGCGAACTTTTAGCAATTTACCTTACAATTAAACACTTTAGACACTATTTAGAGGGACGAACATTTACTATATACACAGATCACAAACCACTTACTTCAGCATTACATTCAAAAACAGAGAGAAGCCCAAGACAAACACGACACCTAGAATTCATTGCACAATTTTCCAACGACATCAGACACATTAAAGGTACCGAAAACACCGTAGCGGACGCACTTTCAAGAGCTGAGATAGAGGCTTTCACAACCTCTGAGATTAACCTCAGAACTCTACACAAAGAACAGAATACAGATTCAGAACTACAAGAGATACTAAATAAACACACTTACAAATTCGAACAAATACACATCCCAATACTTAAGATTAAAATTTGGTGCGAACAAACAAGTTCAGGAACACGTCCATACATTCCACAAACATTACGCAAACAAATTTTTGAACAATTACATAATATTTCACACCCAGGTACACGAGCTTCTCGACGCCTCATAACACAAAGATATTTTTGGCCCAAAATGAACACACAAATCAACAAATGGTCACAAGAATGCGTTAGATGCCAACGAGCTAAAATACATCGACACACGAAGACAATCCCATACAAGGTAGACATACCACACGGTCGTTTTGAGCATGTTCACGTTGATTTAGTTGGCCCTTTACCAATATCTAAAGGTTATAGATATCTACTTACCTTAGTTGACAGAAACACACGTTGGCCCGAAGCGTATCCAATTAAAGATACCAACGCCAGTACTATCGTAGATACACTTCAAAAGGAATACATCTCACGTTTTGGAGTTCCTCTGGAAATCACTTCCGATCGAGGTCCTCAATTCACGTCCACAACATTTCGAAACTTCGTTAAGACACTAGGAAGCAAACACATTACCACTTCTGCTTATCATCCACAAGCTAACGGGATTGTAGAACGATTTCACCGCCAACTTAAGACTTCTCTAATAGCGAGTAACAACCACACAAATTGGTACACAGAGTTGCCACTAGTTCTTCTAGGACTTAGGTCCACGGTCAAAGAAGATATTAAGGCTTCACCAGCTGAAATGGTTTTTGGTCAAACACTCAGACTACCACAACAACTAGTAATCCACAGCAGTCAGAACTTTAATTCGTCGGACACCTTGTCCAAACTTAAAGAGGTCGTAGAAAATCAAAAGTCAAACATTGCGCATCACAGCACTAACTTTCAACAATATATACTAAAGAGCTGCATGAATGTATTCGATTCACTAAAGTGCATCGAGCATTTGATTGTCTTGTTCTCTATTTACTTTATTCTTTAAAGTATAAGCACACATAATACAGCATTCACTTACAAAAAAGTGCTCACTCTACAGCATTTGTTTGCCTCTCACCAAGTTAAACACATTCTCATTCTTTTAAAATGCTTTATATATTCGTTACGATCAAATCGAGACAATCAAGTCAATGCAAAAAACAACGAGCACATCAAGCAAAACAAATATGTTATAGAGAAATAACAACATTCGATGTTCTTTTCTTTGCTCTGATATGAAGCAGAAAAACCTTTTAAACACAAAACAATAACAACACACATTGTTTGTGTGAAGGTTGTTGTTATTTTTCGTTAATTTTATGTTTGTTTTATGCTTTTTACTTATTCTTTAAATAATAGCTTATTTCGCCACGTTGTGGTACTGTTTCGCACTAAACAAAAATCAGTTTAAGTAACGCCTTTTAATTTTAAATTTAATTTGATTGTTGATAAAATTTATATCTAAATAATGGAAGTAGATGAAGTAAGTTTTCAAACTTTTTGTCTGTGATCATATAAATTGTTATAACTATATCATTGTATGAAAAACAGGATTTAACCAGGATTTAACCAGCCAGAAATTTAATTTCAGAGAAGAGAGCTTTAATTAGTAAAGATGCAACTTCAATTAACCAAATAATGTTCCTACATTCAAATATTCCTAAAGCGGACATTTCTATTCAATTGGAAAATGAAGTGATATTGAATTAAATTTTATATTATTTTTTTTTTAAATTTTTATTTAAAATTTAATAATATTGCTGTTTTAAGATAGATTTTTAATTTCATTGTCAAATAATTTTAACAAAATAAACATAAAATACACCAGCACTCAGTGTCTAGCACCGAGCATATCAACACATTTCAACACATTTTAATTTTACTCTATATGCTTGCTTTGAAGAAGTTCTCGTTTGTCTTGTTTTCGATATGCTTTATGCTCATTTGTTCTTGGTCTCTATATTGTTGGTATTTTAACACTTTTAAAGATGAGAGTTGAATAGAGTGAGCATGCAAACAACAAATGAATGTCTTGCAAACACACCCGTGCAGCTCTTTAATATATACCTCGAGCCCTTAGTACTTGTAACTTTGTCTTCGTCCGTAATGACACAATTCGTAAAACACTACAAGAGCCGTACGATGGTCCCTTCGAAGTAATTGAGAGAACACCGAAATACTTCACAATTCGTAAAAATAACACTAACATAACAGTCAACATTGATAGGATTAAGCCCGCCACCTTAGACACCGAAACAGCACAGACACATTCAACCAAACATAAAAATACTAAAAAAGTACACTTCAACCTATTAGCCAACACGACCAAAATTTTTCAGAAGGGAGGGGGAATAATGTGGTGACTCAATACCACCACATATAAACACCGACATCACAACATACAAAACAACATACAACTTTAATAATATTCACTTACACATTTATTTTAAAAATTATTATTTAAGATTTCAAAATTGTCAATTTTTATTTATCAAAAATTTTGTATTTTAAATTAGTTATAAAATTGTGTTCGACGAATAAAGAATTAAAAATATATTGTAAAAAAATAAAATATAAACTTCAAAATAAATAATTTGTTCGTGAACCACCGCAACATTTGTGCCCACCACATATATATATTAAGGCGTAGTGAAATTTTTTTTCTATTAAGCGGGATTGAGAAACTGAAAACTTACAGCATTTTAAGCAACATGGCCGAAGGATTCTGCTCTCCGACGAATTTCGAACCGCCAACTTTTCAAAAATAGCTTTTCAAATGAATGCGTTTAAGACATATTGGTTCAAGAGGGTTTTTTGCTCATAAAAGGTGAACTATTGTTCTAGATCAATGCTGGATTGTGATAAGAAGATACCATTAAAAAAAAAGTTTTTGCAAAATTTTTTTCAGCCACTATGGCCCTACCATAAGATTTCTAAACGCAAGATATTGATTTTTAGGCTTATTGCTCCGGAACATGAGTACAAATTTAGTGACGTCATTTCAATGTTTAGGAAGTCTATAATCTATAGATAATTTAAATACAAACATTTTGATATATTATTCGATAGTCTGAACAAAATGCACTTTTGTTCAATAGAATTAAACGTTGAATGTATCAGTGTCAAAAGATTTTTGAAAAAAATATATAAAGTGGGTTTATCGCAATGGAGAAGTCAATTTTTCAAAAATTTTGTACAAATGTTGGTTCTTCTTTATTTTTTTAAAAAAAATAACCAACAAAAATCCTTAATTTTTTTTTTACAGGAATCGTTAAAACTACTAAGTACCTTTCAAAATAGTCTAAGATAACTGAAATCATTTGAAAATTGGGAAAATGACAGAAGTTTTAAAGTGTTTTTTAAATCGACAATCATCGATTGCTCCGGAACATGAGTACAAATTAAGTGACGTCATTTCAATGTTAAGGAAGTTTATAGATAATTTAAATACAAGTGAGATATCTGGTTAATATATATTTTTTTGAAAAAAAAAAAAAAAAAACGCAATTTTTCTCCTTTTATTGTGGATTTTAGAATTTAAAGTTCGATATTAGAGAAAAATCAAAACTCAGTTGAAATTGCATTCACTCACTGAACTGAATTCATCGATCAACAAAACTTCGAGGTTACGTTCGAGTTTTCAGTCAGCACTTCGTTATATAGACGCATAAAATTTTGTCGTGCTGTTACGGGAGTGATGTGAGTGAGTTCTTTGTGTATATAATTTGTGATATACATTGCTTGTAAAATTATTTGGTAAGTTTATTTCGTTCATAATTAGTTTTATAATTATAATATTAGCTAGTTTTAAATGTTATAATTAAATTTTGAGTCGCACTATGGGCTCACTGACCAGTTTTTAAAAAACCTTTTAACCTTAAAAATACGCGCACGCAATTGCATCCTCCATTCTATTTAGGAGCTTAACTTTGATGGTTTGCTGTTAAACGGATGTTAAGTCTTTAAAAAAACAATATGTCTCCTTCTTTGACTTAATGTATTTGCTGTTAGATTGCAATAACAACTACGCAATAACAGAGTGCAACAAATATAGGTTTTGGCTAGCAAAGTGGACAGTGATCCCTTTTTGGTCAAATTTAAGTTTTAACTTCATTATGATGTGTTGGGGCACCTTTATGCATGTGACCCACTCCTCCATCTGTTAATGTGTTTTATTATGTCTTTGTAATTAGCAACAATGCAACATTCATCTTTGCATTCTACTTCATCATCTATACCTACCATGATGTGTTGGGGCACCAATGGCTCTCATGTTGTGTACCATTTCAAAAGTCCACATTTTAAATTTGGTTATGCAGCAGATTTAAATATGGAGTATTTACCAACGTATGGAGACATTTTATGTTATTATTTCTTCTTATTTGAAAACAAAGCCGTAGAAAGAACACGCAGGCTACAAATGTTTCACTCCTCAAGTTGTAGAAAAGGTTTTAGAAATTTGGGAGCCATTGAAGATACGAATAATGAGTCCGAAAACAGTCTTCAATAAATTGACTTAATTTGTTGAATCGTACAAAAAAAACTTCTAAAAAAGGAAAAAATGTAAATGCTATAAATTTTTTTAATGAAAATTTGAAAAGCTTATTTAATATATCGAAATGTAAGTGCAATTTAATAATTAATGATTGCACCTGCGGCACAATTCCATTATTTATGAATCAGCAGACCGTGAGAACAACAACATTATCAAATTTTTCACAAACTGTAGCACCGGAAACAGAAATAATATCAGAGAAAACAGTTGAACCTTGAACAGAGAAATCTTGGCAATTGCCAGAGGGAAATAAAATGGACTCTGAAGATAATTATGAAGAAAGTACTTCTATAGTGACACAACAACTTTACGCTATACAAGCAGAAAGATTTTCCTTACCAAACTTTGCTATGGAGTGCGACCGGTTTAACGTTACGCTAAGAGGAGCAGCAGCAGTACCTACAGCCCTTTTGAAAGATTTCAATTTAAGAGATAAAAATAACACGGTGTTACAAAATGAAAACAAATCAAAAAACTTGCCTCGAGACATAGAAGAGGTAGTAGGCCTGGTTGAACATAAGATAACTGCATACTTAGTTTTTTGAATATACCCTCAAAATCGGGATTTGTGGTCAAAAAACCGATTTTAGGTAGGTGCATGTATAGTTTGTTATTTAACTCCGTTATATCTAGCTCAATTTTAAAAATTTAAACATTGATAAAAAGAAGAAAAATATACCCTTAATATAATATATAGACCGTTTTTTTACAAAAATAATTGACAAAGTTACAGGTAAAATCATTTGAAAATTTTTAATTTTTTTAAAATTTTTTCAACTTCAACAACGTTTTGTTAACAAATTTTGTTTTGTGGCACTATTAGTTTTAGCAGGATTCTAAAAGCCTGTTAAATTTTGTGTTCAACAAGCTATCATTTACTTCAATTGGCTGAAATACAAAAGCACTATCGAATTTTTAGTATTCGTAATAAAATACAAAAAAAATTTTTTTTTTTCTAAAAATGTTTTTTTGACCTTTTTCGTTTATATATATTATCATAAAGCTGGTGTCTTGCCCGGATGTGACGGAACTGTTTGCAGTTTTCAACCACAAACACGCTCCGAATGAATGGCGTTTGTTTATTGAGGGATCTTGCAAGAGTATGATTTATTTAAAAACTTTTTGTGTGATTCTTGATATGTTAAATTCTGATATATGTATGTCGCCGACTTAAAGGCTCTAACAATACTGTTTGGAATGCAAGGTGGATATACCAAGTATCCTTGCATTATTTGCGAATGGGATAGTCGTGCGACTAATAAATATAAGCAAAAGGGGTATCCACTGAGTGCTTCATTTTAAGTTGGCAAAAAATATGTTTTGAATACTCCACTGGTGCGACCTGAAAATGTAATCCTACCGCGGCCTCGGTAGTCGAGTTGGTAGCGTGCTCGACTGCCACCCCAGAGGTCCCGGGTTCGATTCCTGGCCAGGCCATGGTCCTTCGCTTTTAACCTTTCTTAATTTTCTATCCTCATTTCTAATTAACTGAAATTAAAAATTCATCAATATTTACGACTTGAAGTTGTAGTTGATGGTAGAGAAGTTTGTGGATGAGCTTGCCTTGTAACTTGAATTGACTGAGGTAAAGGCATAACACTTGCGTCTGATTCAAATTCATATGTTTTTTTGGCTTTCCACCACGCTTAGAACATCCTACACGTGTTTCACTTGATTGCCCTTTCCTTCCCACTAATCTATCATCCCATTTTTGAACCAAGGCAGACTTGACTGAATAGGTTTCCACCTCGAACCAAGGCAGACTTGACTGAATAGGAATTCCACCTGAAATCCTTGGTTCAAAGCTAAAAAAAAAAAAAAAAATATGATTGCAGCGTTTCCTAGGTTAAGTGAGGCCAAAATAAAAGAAAGTATCCTGCACGTTCAAATCTTTTATAAAAGTTATTTATTCATTTCGGTTATTCTAAGGTTTATTTGTGGGCCCACGAATTCGGAAGATTTTCTTGGACACTGATTTCGTTTCTAAATTAAATCCAGTTGAAAAAAAGAGCTTGGAATAGTTTTATTTCGTTATGCATTTATTTCCTCGGCAACAAGTCGAAATTACTTAGATGTTGTAAATGAATTTTTAAGTGCCTACGAAGAAATGGGCTGCAATATGTCAATCAAAATACACTTTTTGCACTCCCATATAAACTTTTTCCCGAATAGCCTTGGGCAGTTTAGTGATGAACAAGGAGAAAGGTTCCACCAGGAGATGGAAGCTATAGAAACCGGCTTTCAGGGAAAAAATTCCATAAACATGCTGGCAGACTACTGCCGGTCCCTAAAACGTAAAATCGATTTTAATATATTTAAACGAAAAAGGTCAAATAAACATTTTTAGAAAAAAAAAAAAAATTTGTATTTTTTTACGAATACTAAAAATTCGATAGTGCATTTGTATTTCAGCCAATTGAAGTAAACGATAGCTTATTGAACGCAAAATTTAACAGGCTTTCAGAATCCTGCTAAAACTAATAGTGCCAAAAAATAAAATTTGTTAACAAAACGTTGTTAAAGTTGAAAAAATAAAAAATAAATGAGAAATTTTCAAATGATTTTACCTGTAACTTTGTCAATTCTTTTTGTAAAAAAACGGTCTATATATTATATTAAGGGTATATTTTTCTTCTTTTTATCAATGTTTAAATTTTTAAAATTGAGCTAGATATAACGGAGTTACATAACAAACTATACATGCACCTACCTAAAATCGGTTTTTTGACCACAAATCCCGATTTTGAGGGTATATTCAAAAAACTAAGTATGCAGTTATCTTATGTTCAACTAGACCTACAACCTCTACTATGTCTCGAGCCGAGTTTATTTTCACTGTTACACCGTGTAATCAACCAATAATTATTGATCATCACAAAGTGAACCGAAAAAGAAATAAATGTAGAGTAGAAATATTACGGAAACGCTTTGATGCATCAGCAGTAGTTGCATTTTCTTTCGATTCTAGAACAGATTCTAGTTTGGTAAAGCAAATCATTAATAACAAAGTACATATAAGGCAAATAAAAGAACCGCATGTAACCATTTTGCGGGAGCCTAATTCTGTATTGCTAGACCATGTAGTTGTACACGATCACAATGCTGCAGCTGTAACACAGCATTTAATACAATGTTTTAATGATAAGGAAATTCCTCTTGATGAATTAATAGCCATTTGTTCTGACGGAGAGCCTACAAATACTGGAACATCTGGGGGTATCATAAGAAGGTTTGAAGAACACTTAGGAAGAGAGGTTCATTGGGCAATATGCTTGTTACATTTCAATGAGTTACCATTACGAAATTTATACAATCATATTGAAGGTAGTATTGCAAAAGGACCACGTGCAGCTACAGGTCCACTGGCTCTAAAATTGGATATATGCCATACATTGCAGGTATGAATTAATAACAGGCCGACAAAATAAATCTGACCCTTTGCCATAGAAACTAGACTATACTTTCTAAAAATTTTAGGCGCATTGAATCCGAATTCCAGACCAAAAACCTTTCTCTTGGCTCTAGTTTCTAAGATATCCTGATATAAAAGTGCAAAATGCATAACGCTGAGTTGAGATAACAGCGTAGCAACCCTATTGTGGAAAATTTCATAATTTTGAAATTCTGACAACGGATTCGGATTCAGCGACCCATGTCAACCCTATCAGCCATCCCTATCAGCCATCTTAAATTTTAAAATTCTGACATCGGATTTGAAATCAGCTACCCTATCAGCCATCTTAAATTTTAAAATTCTGAAATCGGATTTGAAATCAGCTGCCCCTTAAAACTGCTAAACACGAAATCTACAGAACCCTAAATAATCTTAATACGCTTAAGTTTCAATTCATTGAACTATTTGGATAGTTGAAATAATTAGATACTTGTGAGTTTACAAGTTTTTGCCGATCGTTTCAAGCTTTTCAACTTTCAGACCCGACAAAGTAAGTCACAACAAGTCAAGTCAACGAAAAAATCAGGGATATGACTTATATCTGTTTGCTGTTTTTGTAAACAGGCTAAAGCTGTGTTTTTCAAGTATGGATACATTCAATATTTCAATATTTGAACCTCGGATTCAGATTCAGCGAGCCGAAATCCTTTAAAAAAGTATATTCTAGTTTCTGTGGCTGAAATTAAGTAGACCTGTGTAAATTGAGGCTACTAATTATTTTTTAATAATCCCTTCTAGTTTTTTTGCTAAGTATATATTTTTCTTTATATATCAATTTTTGTAGGTTGTGGAAAATTTCAACACTATATTGTTAGAAAATATGCCACCGCCGATAAAAATTGAGAACGATCTCTCTACAGATGCCAAAAATTTGCTTGGACTGGCTCAAGCTATTTCGGCGGGATCAGTACCTGTAGACTTGGCTAATATAAAATTAGGTCCCATTCATCACGCTCGATGGCTCACAAAAGCAGCACGCATTCTACGATTATACGTAACTACAAATAGTCCGTCTTATAATTTGAAAGACTTAGCCATCTATGTAATTAAAGTGTACACACCAATGTATTTTAACATTAAATACTACAACTCCATTATATATGGCAGCGTGCTTGTATTTAAATTTATTCAATGGAGTAACTATTTACCGGATACACAACGAAATATCGTTTCAAAAGCTATTTCAAACAATTCTTATTATGCACATTCAGAAAATGTGTTGTTATCAATGCTTTTTGACGATAGAAAAGCTATTCGAGACATTGCGTACAATAAAATACTGCGAATAAAAATTTTTGAAGAGCAAACTGAACTAAGAGCATACACCAGACCACACATAAATTATGATTGCACCGATTATAGAAACATGATCGATCTAAATAAGTTTACCAAAAAGTTCACAATACGGCAAATAATGGATTATAAAGAAAGCGACGAAGTTATGTTCGTAGATCCTAAAATACCCTGCCACATTCAAAACACCGAAAGAAATGTAAAAGAAGTAACAAGAGCTGCAAAACATGTTACTACTGAACAGACACCGGGGTATATTGCGACATCTGCGGAATCACGAGAAAAACGTCCTCGTACTGAAACTAAAAGACATTTTATATAAACCATCTCTTTAATATTATTTTAATTACGTATTGTATATTTTTGTATTTTGTTCAATAATATATTCTATATTATTATTGTTCGCAATAAAAATATGAAATAAATTAAAATTGAAATAAATCCCACAGTGACTTTTGATTGCATATATCTCGGTAACCAGGTAACTCAGATTATCGAATAATATATCAAAATGTTTGTATTAAGATTTATAAGCGTTTTGAAGTTCATCTGGAATCGCTTGACGATATGATTTTAGTGTATATCTACTACACATGTAACAAAGAGTGTTTATTTTATCGCACATCATGAATAATAAAAGTCTGAAAACACATTTTCACTTTTTTGATCTGCTCAAAGGACACAATATTTTACTTACCGCAGGATATAACAACAGCATAGAGCTCTAATAAAGTTTCCTTCGAAAATAATTTGGAAAATACGCAATGCACTTTTCACTATTCAAATTACACAATTGCAATTGAAATAGCACAAAAAAGTATTTTTTCAAACGTTAAGACACTCAGAATCATCCACAGCAATCTTGTGATATCTTGTTACACAGAACCAAAAACGTACTTAATAACAAAGGTTAGGTTAGGTTAGACCGGTCGCCTCTCGTAGAAGTCTCACATAGACCATACAGGTCCTTAGTGGTACTGGTTAGGTGGAGGCTGTGTGGGTCAGGAGAATTTATTAAAGATTTGCGTCGTATTCACGAATTTTAGAAGGGATTCAAGAGGGGTTTTGGCTACTTCTTTTAGTGACGAGAACGTCGGGGAGCCTAAGAGTTTATGTCTTGATCTGAGTATAGCGGGGCATGTGCATTAGACCGTATCACCTTGTATGGAAAAAAAGTAAACCCATTTTGACCCCGCCTCAATCGTTAGACATTTAAAAGACATTTTCAAAAAAAAAATTTTTTTGTTTTTTTGAAAGGGTCCCTATGGTGCTTTTTTCTTGTTTTAGTTATATCTTCTGTGTTTCTTGTCCGATCCCAAAGATTTTTCATACATGTGTTTATTGTTTTTTGATTTTATTTTTTCGCGAATCTTGTTTTTTTTTAAATTATCACCCACCTTATCTCAGTTGCTACTATGTTAACAAAATCTAAAAAGAGCAAATAATTAAAGCTTACAAAAAATCATTAAGACTATGGAAACAAATGATATCCATTAAATTCATTTTTAAAGCAGTTCCAAACGATTTTATCCCAAAAATAATACTTCCGAAATGTTCGTCACACATACTCGAATTTTTATTAATTTTCTAAATCTTTACGGGATTCAAGGTGGCTGTAGCACTCGAAGCTGGCAAGCTTCAATAAAATGTGCCCCAAAAGATTTTCGTCAGCGACTGCTGTGGCCGACTTTTGCACAATTTGGACGTAACGCTCGATGTTTTGCGAGTGACAAGGATAATCTGTGAAAAACATATAACATGATAAATTCGATTTAATATATGACGTCAAATTTAATTATTTATTTCATAAAAAAAAAATATCTGCTGTAATGCTCACCAGGCATTTTAATAATGACGTCCAAGTACTGTAGATCAGTCAATTGCTCTTGAGTAAAAAACTGAAGACATGGTGGATCAGTGATCTGAAATTTGGTCCAATCGATCATATCAGTGTATGTGGTGCTGCCATATTGGATAAAGGGCTGGTGGTTGGGTCCACGAAATTGCCGAATACGATCTGTTAGGTTTGAACGGGCTTCAAATCGAAGACGAAGAATTGATGTATGTATGTTGCTATTGTTGTTGTAACAATGATGCAGGCAAAGCGAAGACGTTTGTTGTTTTTGTTGACTGCATAGCGAAAACGAAGAGTAGGTGGTGGTGATGGCCTTTTTTGTTGTTGGTACAAAGTGTTTAAATATTGTTTGTTCATGAATGGAAGCGGTGATGAGCTGGGGGGGGTGGTGTCATTTAAAGCCGACAACAACTACTGTTGGGCAGAGTTTGTAACAGAGCATGATTTTATTAGTTAAACTTACTCTCAACGAAAAATAATCGTCAACTTTAATAAACAATTAGAGATTTTATTACAATTCTAGTACACATCAAATTTCAAATATAAAAGGTTTTTGCAATCTTCAACACTCGATATAATTGACTTTCATTAATTGTCTTATGAGAACAGTTGTGATTGAAAAAGCCAAGTTATTTGTTTAATAAAAAGTCGAGTATGACTGACGAAAATTTCGAAAGTGTTATTTTTGGGATAAAATCGGTCGGAACTGCATCAAAAATAAATTTTATGGATATCATTTGTTTGCATGGTCTTAATGATTTTTTGTGAGCTTTAATTATTTGCTCTTTTTAGATTTTGTTAACATAGTAGCAACTGAGATAAGGTGGGTGATAATTTAAAAAAAACAAGATTCGCGAAAAAATAAAATTGCAAAAAAACAATTAATACATATATGAAAAATCTTTGGGATCGGACAAGAAACACAGAAGATATAACGAAAACAAGAAAAAATCACCATAGGGACCATTTCAAAAAAAAAAAAAAAATTTTTTTTTGAAAATGTCTCTTAAATGTCTAACAATTGAGGTGGGGTAAAATAAAGGTTAGTTTTGGTGATACGGTCTAATGTGCATAGAAGGTGTTCCAAGGTCTCTACGGTGCCTGGTTCCTTACACCTCCTGCAGCTTTCATCCATGGTGATGCCCATCTTCTTTGCGTGGGCTCCCACCATGCAGTGGCCAGTAAGAATACCTACTAGTGTTCTGCAGACACTCCGTGGGTGTGCAAGGATGTATGTGGTTCGTTTTTCGCAGCGTGCCTCGCACATGGTTCTGGCAATTTTGCAGGTTGCCGTATCTTTCCACCTGCGACTCGCTGTTAGTGCGGATCGTTTTTCTAAGTTGCTGTATAGTTCTTGTAGTGGGATCAGTATATGCTCTGTGAGCTCTGCTCCCAGCCCGGCGCCCTCCTTTGCTAGTTCGTCTGCCATCTCGTTGCCTTCGATGCCCTGGTGGCTTGGAACCCAGTAGATACGCACTTCCTTTCTGTCGGACAGAGCGTCTAGTGCTTCCCTGCTCGCCAGGGCATTTCTGGATTTGATGGTATCGGCACTCATGGATTTGATCGCCGCTTGGCTGTCTACAAATATGTTGATTCGAGAGTGATGAGTGTTGATTCCGAGGGCTAATTCTGCGGCCTTCCTTATAGCAAATACCTCTGCTTGGAAGATGCTGCAGTGGTCCGGCAGTTTGTATGGCTGCCTTATGTCGGGCACTGCACAGTACACTGCCGCTCCCACCCCTGTGCGCATTTTTGAGCCGTCAGTAAATATATTTACTGCCATCTGTGTTTGTTTAGTTCCATTGCACCAGTCATTCGGTCCTACGAGAGTTGGTACTCTTGATCTGGTGGTTATGCGGAAGATCATATAGTCCGTGAGACTGGACAAATCTTTAAAGATTGTACAGTGTCCGAAGTTCTGATTCTGTATGTTATCAGCCGCTATAAGGCGTTGTGCCGTTTTTCCGGCTATTAATTTAGCGTGTATGTCCAGGGGGTCCATACTTAGAATGGTTTCTAGGGCCTTAGTTGGAGTTGTCTTCAACGCCCCCGTTATACAGATCGCTGCCTGTCGTTGGGATTTCTCCAATGTTTTGAGGTATGTTGATTTGTTTACTGCCGGCCACCACACTATGATTCCATGGAGTAGAATGGGACGAACTACCGATGTGTAGATCCAATGCATCAGAGAGGGTGAGAGGCCCCAGGTACTGCCTAGCATCTTCTTGGATGCGTATAAAGCATTATTGGCCTTTTTCACTCTCTCGTTTACATTGAGTCTCCATGTCAGCTTGCTGTCTAAGACTACCCCTAGGTATTTTGTGTGAGTTTTCGGGTTGAGGTGTATGTTATTTATTTTTGGCGGTGTCCACGGCGGTATCTTGTATCGTTTTGTAAACAGCACCAGATCGGTTTTCTCAGCATTAATACTTAGACCAACTGAGTTAGTCCATCTGAGTACCTCTTTGAGTGTTCTTTCCATTATAGAGCTTATTGTTGGTAGACATTTCCCCACCATTATAATGCTTATGTCGTCTGCATATGCTGTTATCCTTGGGGCTTTGCCTTCAAAGTATTTGAGTAGTTCGTTCACAACTAGGTTCCATAGTAGGGGAGAGAGAACCCCTCCTTGGGGTGTTCCTCTGCGTGCTTCCCTTTCCATGGTTGTTGTACCCCACTCAGCTTGGACCATTCTACAATTTAGTAAATTGTTTATCCAGTGCTCGATTGCTGGTGGTGTATCTATTGCGCGAAGTCCCTTGAGTATTGCATTTGTTGAGACATTATTGAATGCTCCAGAGATGTCTAGGAATGCGCCTAGTGTGTATTCTTTATGGTGTAGGGCTTTTTCTATGGGCGCTACTAGGGAGTGTAGCGCTGTCTCCACAGATTTCCCTTTCGTATAAGCTTGCTGATTTGATGCTAGCACGGATCGGTTCGCACCATTCCTCAAGTGCAGGTCTATCAGTTTTTCAAGTGTTTTTAGTAGAAAAGACGTTAGGCTTATGGGCCTGTAGTCTCTCGGATACAAGTGGCTGCTTCTACCTGATTTCGGCAGGAATACAACTTTTGCTTTCCTCCAGACAACGGGTACATAATTTAACCTAATACAGCCTTTGAATACGGTTTCAAGCCATGGGACGACTCTTGATTTGGTCGTTTGCAGCATGGCTGGGACTATCCCGTCCAGTCCAGGAGATTTGTATCTTGAGAATGAGTTTATTGCCCACTGGATTTTGTCATTCGTTATTAGGTCGTGTGGAATCTGCAGCGGATTACTCCTCCATGACTGTGTTGTGTTGAGGTTTCGGTACAGTCCGGAAAGTGCGCATTCAGAAGCACCTCAAGTGATTCCTGATTGCTCTCTGTCCAGTCGCCATTATGGTTGCGTAGCTGGCTTTGGACGGAAGGCTGCTTCGAGAGTAGCTTCCTAAGCCTTGCCGTTTCAGTAGTGTTCTCTATGCTAGAGCAGAAGTTCTTCCAAGATAACCTTTTTACTCTGCGTACGTTCTTCTTGAAAAGTTTTAGTCTATCTTTGTATTCCCCCCATATTTCTTCTTGTTCAGCTATTTTTGCTAGCTTAAAGAAATCTCTTAGGTCGCGTCTTTCCTCTACGAGATCTGAGTTCCACCAAGGTGGTCTAGTCTGTCGGTTCGTTCGCGTGGGTTTACGACATGTGTTATATGATTTGAGAAGCAGTTCTGTTAGGGTCTTCAGGGAGCTCTCTATATCGGCTTCTGTGATTATATTTGTGGGTGTAGGTAGCCTGGACTCAACTAAGCTTTTGGACTGTTTCCAGTTAGCATTAGCGGGGTTCCTAAAGATTTTTTGAGATGGGGTATATTTGAAGCTAATATTAAAGCTTATATATTTGTGGCCTGAGAAGGAGTCTTGTTTTAGTACCCTCCAATCTGTGACCTGAGTGTTATTGCAAGAGGTTAACGTTAAGTCTAGGACATTAGACGACGAGGGACCTACGTATGTGTGTTCGTCGCCTGTGTTTGCTATGTTAATGTTAGTTTGTAAAATAAAGTTTAGCATGGACTCACCTCGATCATTGATGTCTGGGCTCCCCCATACTGTGTGATGTGCATTGGCGTCTGCTCCGATGACAACTGTCTGCTTCTTTGCTTCGGTTGTTTCTACCATCGTGCGAAGCTCATTCGGTGGTGCGGGTTTGTCGTGAGCCATGTAGCATGACGCGACAAGGATTTTCTTGTCTTCGTCGCCCTCTAGTGTCACGACTGTGAGATCGTCAGTGCTGTAATGAGACATTAAATAAGTATGGATGCCTTTCCTTGTGAGGATGGCGGTTCTCGTTCTACTTACTGTTGTTGCGAAGAATGTGTTGTAGTTGTTTGACTTTAGGCCGGAGACTGAGTTGCCAGAGGCTATCCACGGTTCCTGCACTAAAGCCACGTCGTAGCCTCCTTCCTCTAGTACGAGAAGGAGTTCTGTGCTCGCTGTTTTGCTTAATAACTTAATAACTAAGAAAAAGTTCTTTGTTCCAATGTATTACACATTAAAATTGGTCCAAAGTACGAGTTCCTTGATTCAATGAATCTTTGTTCTTACGTTAATTCTTTGATATGTTATGAAGAAAAATGATTAATTAATGACACATACAACTGTTACAATAAGTTAGTCTGTCCTTAGAAATTTTAAAACAATATCAAGATATATTTTAAAAAATCAGTTTCTTATTGAGATAAAATTCTCTAATGTTTTTTTAGATATTACAACACAAGAACTGGAACAAAGTTTTAATGAACACGAGCAATGAACTGTTCTTTAAAATTAAGAACAACGATTCATTGAACCAAAGAATTCGTTCTTTGGGGCAATGAATAGTTCTTAAAAATCAATGTATTTCGCTTTATGAACGAGATTCTTTGATTTTAAGAACAATATTTGGTTCAGTGTAGATATCGCCCTTTTTTATTTTCAACAAAAACTAGAATCGCAAAATGTGACATTTAGCTTGTGCGTTCTAACAAGCCATATATGAGCAAAATTCGTTATCATTTGGTTAAATGGCAACAGTTTGAACGCTATGAACGCATATAAAAAATCGATGATTGTCGATTTAAAAAACACTTTAAAACTTCTGTCATTTTCCCAATTTTCAACTGATTTCAGTTATCTTAGACTATTTTGAAAGGTACTTAGTAGTTTTAACGATTCCTGTAAAAAAAATTAAGGATTTTTGTTGGTTACTATTTTTAAAAAAATAAAGAAGAACCAACATTTGTACAAAATTTTTGAAAAATTGACTTCTCCATTACGATAAACCCACTTTATATATTTTTTTTTTTAAAAATCTTTTGACACTGTTACATTCAACGTTTAATTCTATTGAACAAAAGTGCATTTTGTTTTTAAATTCTCACAACCTAAGCATATGTAAAAAATTGTTAAAAGTCGAAATACTAGAATTCCTACTTTTTAACTTTAAAAATTTAAAAAATAAAATGTGATGGAATTGTAAGGTCGGACTAGTCGTGATATAATCACAAGATGTCCCTCTTTCTGAATTTTTAAGAATTTAGGCTGAAACTTTTTAAAGGTCAAATCGGTCACGCAGTGTAATATATTCTATATTACTATTGTTCGCAATAAAAATAAAAAATAAATTAAAATTAAAATAAATCCCACAGTGACTTTTGATTGCATTTATCTCGGTAACCAGGTAACTCAGACTATCGAATAATATATCAAAATGTTTGTATTTAAATTATCTATAGATTATAGACTTCCTAAACATTGAAATGACGTCACTAAATTTGTACTCATGTTCCGGAGCAATAAGCCTAAAAATCAATATCTTGCGTTTAGAAATCTTATGGTAGGGCCATAGTGGGTGAAAAAAAAATTTTGCAAAAACTTTTTTTTTTAATGATATCTTCTTATCACAATCCAGCATTGATCTAGAACAATAGTTCACCTTTTATGAGCAAAAAACCCTCTTGAACCAATATGTCTTAAACGCATTCATTTGAAAAGCTATTTTTGAAAAGTTGGCGGTTCGAAATTCGTCGGAGAGCAGAATCCTTCGGTCATGTTGCTTAAAATGCTGTAAGTTTTCAGTTTCTCAGACCCGCTTCGTAGCGAAAATCTCATCCCATACATTTCACTACGCCTTGATATATATATATATATATATATTAGAGCGGGTCAAATTGTATGGAGCAAAAAAAAAATCGATGTTGGCCCACCCTAGCGGTGTTCTATGGGTCATTTTAAGAAACGTTGGCGAAGAATGTATAGATCTATGTTGAAATCGGAGCCTGCCAGATTTTCAAAATAGGTATTTTTTCAAAATATTGCATTAAAAAGACAAAAAACTATTTTTTAAGTGTATATATGCAGGTTTTTGGGGTCAAGAAATCCATTTTTGACTTTAATTTTTATTTATTTATTATGAGCTTAATACAAGCAGATACTTAACGTTCGTTTCTTAATCCTAGGGGGTTTTTTTTTTTAAAGCCACCAGAGGGCGTTTTGCTACTATTTATGTATTTTATCGCTTCTTTTTGATAAAATAGTAATAAAAGCAATTGTAAAAATTAAAAACCATTGAGTGTTGCCTATACCATATACATCAAGCGTTTTAAAATAAAGGGGAAATTCTCCTATAGTGGACCTTACCCTAAAGAGGACTCTCTGAATAACTTTTTTCTCAAAAGTGACTACACCATTGTGATTCGAAGTACTTGTACAAAATAGCCAATGCAATTTCTAATGGTGCGGTTCCGTTGGATTTGTCTCACATTAAACCAGGGCCAATTGCACATTCTCGCTGGCTCACCAAATTTACGCGAAATTGTTAATAATAGGTCTATTTCCGTACAAAGTTGAAGAAAAGTTCAAGTAAAGTTCAAGTTGTGAGAGTAATTTTATTATCTGTCGAAATAAGAGAAATTACCGAAAAGTACGGAAACGACTTCTAGCGAGTTTCAAGCACAAAAACAGCTGATTGTCTATAAACGTAAGCAGTGCCAAATTTATTTACACTAATTTGCCATTTTCTTGGCCTTCTTGATACTTGTTCTTATCGTGCTCGAAGAAATTGTTCAAGCGAAGCTCAAGCGAGTTTCGAGGCTCGAGAGAGTGGCATTTTGTTTGTTCTTCTCTCTCGAGCTCGAAAAATGTGTCAAGCAGTGGTGTTCACACGCATATTACTACAATTTTCAACTTTTGTACATGTGTTAGTAGCTCTTTCGCTCTCTGCACTGAAAAAAATTGTACCTGTATTAAAAAACTGAAATACTTACCTGTATTAAGCAAGAATTGTGTTATAATAAATCATTATAATTATCAGTATCTGTATCATTGTCATTATCACTCTCATTATCATTGTCATTATTATTATTATTAATATTAATATTATTCCGCACTCATAACTGCACAAAAACTTATTTTCATATACCTCAAACTTTTTGTGCAGTGCCAAACACACGAGCAAGCGTTGCGAACTTCTTACTTGAAGTTTCAGCGCCAACTGATTGAGAGAACTTCGTCCATTCGATCGTGTACGTTAGGGGTGGGCACAATTCTTGCCCGTGCTGCGACTGCGTGTAAGCAGCGGGCAAGCAGCGTGCGAAATCAATTGCATCATGAATTTGGGGGTGAATCGGATTGCGGAATGCAAAATCCTCTCTGTAATCCTCTCACAATATGCAATCACAAGAGCGCACTTGAGATTGCGTTAGTACAGAAAAATATGTATTAATGTCACGTACAGAACGATCAAAGCTTCAGTGTTCAAGCGAACGTCAAGCAGGCAACATCTGCGCTGGCCTGTTGCTTGAATAGATGACGAACAATTGTACACTGTACAAAATTTCATGCATGCAAATTTTTTGATGCTTCTGCATCAAACTGTATAATTTTTTTATTGCAGTAGTTTTTTGTTTATAAATTTTTTTTTCAAATAAATATAAATGTTTTTTTAAATCATCGACCGTGAAGTCCGATTTATTTTTTGTTAAAATCATTCAAGATCTATAACAATTTCTTTCCCAACAAACATTGTGGCGAGTGGTGATTCGTTAGCGAATAACTTATGAATCGCTGTTTTAATTGTTTTTGAATAGTTTAGTTTCTACTGCATCAGAGATTGGCTTGATGCTTAAAGAAAGCACCGATTGAAATCATGACTTTGTTAAATTCCATTGAGGACGCTTTTAGCATCGTTTTGCTATCGAATCGCCTTTCAACATTTTTGTGGTTCGTTAGCTAATCAAGTCTTCAAATTTTAGCGACTCGTTAGCAAATGGCTTCTCTCATTTTTAGCAATTCATTTACGAATCACTACTTTTATTTTTAGCGATTCGTTACCGATTGACTTAAGCTTTATTTTACGATTTGTGAACGAATTCTTATGTCCCCAATTATTTCCGATATTTAATATATCTTTCTTATTTAAAAATTTGTGATTGTTACCTCTTATATTAATGCGCAAACTTTAAACCGCCTCCCTTTTTACCCCTTTTTTAAACAACACATTCGAATGAAACTTATATCATTTGAAAGCTCTGGTTCATACCAAAATTTTTATTCACAATATCTGTCATTAAGATAAGATAAGATAAGATTCGTTATCGAATTGCTTTTTTTAGTTTTGGAGACTCGTTAACGAATTGCTTTTTATATTTTTGGGGACTCGTTAACGAAATCCTTTTTTCGGATTTGACGATTCGTTAACGAAGGAGGAATTTCTCCCGCTCGCGATATTATAAGTGAATCGCTTCTAATAATTGCTAATGAATAAAATGTACGAGAATGCGATTCGTTAGCGATATCATTAGTGAATCAATTTGTTTGTTGGGTTGTTTCAAAAAATCAAATCTAACATTCTATGAAATTTTTTGTTATTTTTTTATTTTCATTTACCATTTTTCCATGAACCCATCGCCGTCCCATAATAAAATTTTGTGCACTTTAAGCCGAGATATACAAACCAACAAATTTAAAATGGATTGTTTTCAGCTTTTTACATGTCCGTTTGCTTATCTGTATTTCACTTTAACCATCTGTCACTGTGTTTAATTTTTATAATCCGTCCACTACACATTTATTTCATTTCGCAGTATAAATAAGAGCAAAGAAAAAATCTCAAATATCTATAAAATTTCCGCAAAAACCACTTTAGCACTACTTTGTTTTCAGTGTGCTTTATAAATAGAAACCGTAAGAGCGAGAGCATGCTGTTGTGAAAAGTAAGTGTTGCATATCTAATATATTAAGAGGATTGCTTATTAAAAGGGAGTTTTTTTCTTTAAATTACTACCAGCTTACTACTATCGCTTTGCAAAAACAACTTCTTGGCATATTTATAATTGTTTTGCAAGAGCATGCAACCATTGCAATTCTACATCTGCCTCCTAACATATTTTTAACTAATATTTTGTTAGAACTGAATCACATAATAAATTTATACTATATAAATACTATATAAAATATAATATATTTTGCGCGTAACTACTTAAAAGCAAGATTAGGACACAAGACGTTATCGAGATATGATTGAATTCAACGTGATTGAATTCAATTAAAAATTAAATTCAAAATATTAAATAGTAAAATTATAAAACGCCCTTTTTTTGTATAAATGGCATGCAACATTGATTATGAACTGCTCTGAGCGCAATGAGCACAGTTATCATATCATTATCTATATTACGCTCTTCTTACGCTGTATCTCATTATATTTGTGCATGTCCCTCGTTTCCTTTACCATCGAATTTATGAAGCAATTCTGTCGCCCGTGAAGCAAGCAGCGGGCAACCAAAATACACGTACGGGCAAAATGCCCATACGGGCAACTTTGCCCACCCCTAGTGTACGTGTTTCGATTATCGAATAAAGCTTTGTTGTACAACGTGAACATTACTGGTGTAAAGAAACGCCTTCAAGCAATTTCAGGTAACTTGAAGTGCGTACGGAAACAGATCTTATGTAATTCAAGACAATGCATGATACGCACACTCGGAAAATATCTTGTTAGCAATGTTGGTTGATGATAAAAAAGAGATACGCGACATCGCTATAAAAAGATAGAAGAATCTTTGTTATACACCATCGAAACAACCAAGACGACCCAATGCAACTTAGAGTTTGTCAAGGGCCTATTGTTAACTTCAATTGCACAGATGATTGACTCGAATGACGACATCAATTTATTCGAACCACCGTTTACGCAAAGCATTCCGTATGATCATTTGCAAAAATATTTGGAATACAACATTCCACCGCTGCCTGATTCAAAAATTCCGTTACACATGCAAGGAACGGAAAGACACGTTCAATTGCTGTCTTCCGTTTCTTAACGAGTTTAGAAGAGAATCGAGATATGATGGCGACATTAGAGAGCCGTAAGAAATTACCCAGAGTTGAAAGCATGAACGTTTTTCGTTTTAAACAATATCACTGCTTTTGTTGACACTGTGCAATTCTTCTTATTGTTTATTTCAGTTTTATATAGCAATACCACCTTATTATTTTGAATTGTTTTCAATTTACGTATCGCACAATAGATATAAAAAGGCACAAACTCAAAAAAAAAAAAAAAAAAACAATATTCAGGAGAGGCAAAAAACTGTTCAAGCTCTATATAAAAATATGGAAAAAAACAATGTTTACCTCGAAAAGTGATTGAGTTTTGCAATAAAAATATAAAGTTGTGACCCGTTCATATTTAGTGTGCGAAATGTTTTCTCTACTGAAAAATTAAATTGAAATTTTAAAGAAAAAAAAATAAAAGAAAAAAAAAACAAAGGAAAATCCCATTTTTTGTCTAAGATTTAATAAAATCGAAATAGATCGTGTATGAGTACCTACCCTTATTTTCAACACTGGACATTTTGGACTATTTAAAATTTGGAATTGCAATATGGCAAGGGCGAGTATTTGTCAATTTTCCCAACAAATTCGGCAATTTCCCCCAAAAAGAATCGATAAATGCAAAAATAGTAGCAAAATGCCCTCTGGTGGTTTTCATAAATAAAAATGAACGTCAAAAATGGATTCCTTGACCCCAAAAACCCCCATATATACACTTAAAAAAATAGTTTTTTGTCTTTTTAATACAATTTCTAAGTCAAATCTTGACCATTTTGAAAAAAAATACCTATTTTGAAAAACTGGCAGTTTCCGATTCCAAGATAGATCTATACTCTCTTCGCCAAATTTTCTTAAAATAACCCATAGAACACCGCTAGAGGGGGGCCAACATCGCAAAAAAATTTGACCCGCCCTAATATATATATATATATATATCGGGCGAAAAATCGATCTAGCTCCGTCTCAGTTTTGAGAAAATTCGTTTTCACTGTGGTTATTACTTGTACGTGTATTAAAAATAATCTCTAATTCACAATGTGCGTTGCATGTACATCAACTTAACAAGCCAGTCCTTTAATAGTGCAATGGCCATCTGCTAGTACTAAAACTTTTGTACTAAAACTATACACGATCCAACGATAAAAACTTTTTAACGAAAAAAAAAACCGACCTCAAAATCACTACAAAGTAAAAAATAATTTTAAATAACTTTTCCCATTCATTTCTTGGTCATATTCTAAAAGCTATTTATGTATATGTATTATAATATTGGAAATCTTATCATTTTCATTTTTTCTATTTTGTTTTATTATCATCAATACATTAATTGCTTTATGTACATAAAAGCTTTAAAGTCGGCGCTTATCTTACTATGTCGAAATCTTTTTATTTTAATTTTTTCTAATTTGTTTTATCATAAAAATAGTATTAACTTTATGAATATAAAAGCTTCTTAGCGATTTTTTTTCTTTCAGTTGGCAATTTTTGAGTACGCTGAATGTAGCCAATGTGTTCCATGAATTATTTGTGCAGCTGTTACACACTATGTCATATTCAATATGAGTTTTACAAGCTCACCCAAACCAGTTTAGTGAGAAATTTTATGTGTACTAAGCTTTTAAAATTACTACAGTGTCACCAAGGCACCAAATAGTGCACGGATGGTAAAAGATCATGATTGTGTGTCAAAGACGAGCGCCGACTTCAAAGCTTTTATGTTCATAAAGCAATTAATATATTGATGATAATAAAACAAAATAGAAAAAATGAAAATGATAAGATTTCCAATATTATAATACATATAAATAGCTTTTAGAATATGACCAAGTAATGAATGGGAAAAGTTATTTAAAATTATTTTTTACTTTGTAGTATTTTGAGGTCGGTTTTTTTTTCGTTAAAAAGTTTTTATTTCTTCCTTTTTAGAGAATATGAAATATAGTACTTTCCTTAAAGTGCCACACCCTGTGTAATATCCCGCTCACTTTTTGAATGATTCTACCTACCGACCTACCAAATATTAGTACGCTAGTGTCAATATTATCTAAGATATAGTATTTATAATTTTGACACGCCCCTTTTTTGAATAACGCCCACTTTTTTGGGCTTAATTTGTAGTAACTGTACCTACCCATGTACTAAATTTCAGCACGCTAGTGCCAATATTATTCGATATATGGTATGTTTCTAATATTGCCACACCCATTTGTCGAATAACGCCTACTTAATTTACAGTAATTTGTAAAAATTGTGTCTACCCCTGTACTAAATTTCAGTACCCTAGTGTCAATACTATTCGAGATACAGTGTTTTTTTCAATATTGCCACACCCCTTTGTCAACTAACGCCCACTTTATTGACTGTAATTTGTAATAACTATGCCTACCCATGCACTAAATTTCAGCACCCTAGTGTCAATATTATTCGATAAATAGTGTGTTTCTAATATTGCCACACCCCTTTGTCGAATAACGCCCACTTTATTTAAAGTAATTTTTAAAAATTCTGTCTACACCTGTACTAAATTTCAGCACCCTAATGTCAATACTATTTGAGATACAGTGTTTTTTAATATTACCACACCCCTTTGTCAAATAACGCCCACTTTATTGACCGTAATTTGTAATAATTGTGCCTACCCCAGTATTTTTACTGTAAATTTCAGTACCCTAGTGTCAATATTAACTGAAATACAGTGTTTCTTATATTGACACGCCCCTTTGTCGAATATCGCCCACTTTTTTAAAAAAGGACCTCCGCGTTCATGGTATCTATCTGTTGACAAAAAATTACGGAAATCGGGCAAGAGCTGTAGGAGTTATCGATGTACATACATTTAAAAAAAAAAAAAAAAAAAAGCGGACAAACCAACGAACTTGAGAACCTCCTCCTTTTTGAAGTCGGTTAAAAACAGCTAATAGTTGAACAACCCTCTTCACAAACAGATGGCGCGGATATAAAGACTAAAATATCGGCTGAGTTTCAAAACGTGTTTATACAAAGCATCAGTGTGGTTTTTCTTCGAATTTTTGCTTGGTAGATTCAATAAAACTGCGCAACTGGATTGTTATTTTTAAGCATGCTTTTGGTTGCGCAGTGGCGGTCGTGGCGGCCGTGGCGTAGTTGGTGAAAGTGCGTGGCCGCTATGTCAACGAACTTTGGAGGCCCAGGTTCGAACCCCAGCAGCGACAGAAAATTATAAAAAAAATAATTTTTCTGTACGGCCGCCACCTCTCTGCAGGCAATGGCAAACCTCAGAGAGTAATCAAATGCCATGTAAAGCTTCTTTAGAATAAGAACATTACGTTCATCGCCGTTCGGAGTCGGCGTTAAACATGTAGGTCCCTTTCTCGGTCAATTGTGTACAAACTTTATAACACGCACGACACAATTGATCATAAGAAGCTAGGTCAAAGTCCTTTCAAGGGCTGAAATGGCCAGTTATTTATTTTATTTTTTTTTTTTTTTTTTTGGTTGCGCAGTTTTGGTGAATCTTCTAAGCACCAATTCAAAGAAAATTCACACTCAGCCAAGATCTTTTAGTTTATAATAGGTCTGTTTCCGTACTCGCACTGTGTAACTTGTGGGACACTATTTTCTGTTTCCGTACTTTCTGTGCTTAAAATTGTTGAAGAAGAACAAGCATAAAATCGTTCTCTCGAGCACACAAAGTGCACAGAGAGTGCTAGAACTCAATACCAGCGTTGCCATTGTGACGTTAAATACGTTATTTTGACTTATTTTAAGCTCTAATGACGATTGACGTATTTTGAGGCA
The DNA here is from genome assembly GCA_943735915.1 of Pherbina coryleti. Classification (NCBI taxonomy): domain Eukaryota; kingdom Metazoa; phylum Arthropoda; class Insecta; order Diptera; family Sciomyzidae; genus Pherbina; species Pherbina coryleti. Next base: position 91,877,878 of record OX030948.1, read on the forward strand.
TATTTGACGTATTTAATAGACACAATAGTTTTCATTATATCCAAAAGTCTTAAAGGTATACATGCAACACTGCCTACATAACTGATAATGTTATCGACTTTATTGTCATCGCAAGTGTTTGTTAGCGTCGTGATATTTTTTAATGTATTCAACGAGCATGCAGCTTGCTGCCAAATAAAACAAATGGAGCGGTATTTTCAGCTTCAATATTTAACTTACGTTTTCTTATTGAAATGACTTATTTTAAATCTGAAAATGATGATTTTGAATCACAGTTTTTTGGCAACACTGCTCAAGATTCGAGTACAGTAAGAACAAGCATCAAGAAGAATAAGCATCAATAAGAAGCAAATGTCAAATTACATTTCATAATTATTTATGTTTTTCTATAAATAAATTCACAAATTGTGTGCCTTAAAAGAAATTTACGTACAATAAATAAATAATAATAAATAAAAATTAAGTAATTGTTCAGTTTTGCTCTAAAAAATGCAAATTAAGGATAATTTTAATTGGCGCAATTTGCGTTTGACACGTCTGCAGTCAAAATCAAAAAAGCTTTTTGTGCTTGAAACTTACTAGAAGCTGTTTCCGTACTTTTGCAACTATCATTTCACATTTCATTTTTACTCTCTCAGTTTGAACTTACACAAATCTTACACAGTGTAGAGTACAAAAACAGACCTAATAAAATAATAAACTGACCATTTCAGTCCTTGAAAGGACTTTGACCGAACTTCTTATGAACTAATTGTGTTGTGCGTGTTATTAAATGTTTGTACACAATTGATCAAGAACTGGACTTACTATTTTTATGCCGACTCCGAACGGCTAATGTGCATTTTCTCAAGAAGCTTGACATGGCATTATTTACTCTCTGATGTTTGCCATTGTTTGCAGAGAGGATCCGGCCGAACAGAAAAATGTATTCCATTGAAAAAACTTTCTGTGTCAGTTGGAAAAATTGCTATCTGCCGTATGGGTCACACACTCAACCCACTGCGCCACGGCCGCCAAATCTTTTAGTTAAAGCGCTAATAAATAGTTACACATGACAAATGATATTCAAGTAATTTATAGTTTACTTGAACGTTTAATCGTTTTCCCCATGTCTTTTTCTATCGTTTATAATCGTTTTCACCATGTCTTTTTCTTTTACCTGCAATACTTAAAAAATCACCAGTTAACAACATGGCGTGCATAACCATCAACATAGAACCTACTTAACAAACGCGCCATCTATTTAAGAACTTTTAACACTTTTTCTTTTTTAAGCACTTTTTTTAACAAACAGATGGCGCGGATATCAAGTACTGGGTTTAACCGTGTTTTTATGCACAAATCAAGAAACTACTTGCCTCCGCGATATGATTATTAATTTGTTAATAAGGCAATGGCTTCAGTGTCAAAATCTACAACAGAGTGCTCGATCTCAATTTAACTTTTATTAACCTTAGACCCGTTTACATGTTTTATAAATTAATCCCGTTTATCTGGGTCATATTGACCCGTAGTGTATTTTGTATGGAAATTCTCTATTTTTCAATGAGATAAAATTAAAAAGTGCTGTTATTTCATGAAATATTAATTTTAATATTTGTTTTTTTTTTATTTAAATATATGTTTGCACAAAACATTTGCAATTTATATAAGATTTATAACCGATTAATAAATCCGATTCGATTGAGCTGCATTTGATGCTTTAGGCATTGATGGATCTGCCCCATCATTATCATCGTTATCTTCCAATATATCAGGTTCTTTGTATTTGTGAAGGTAACTTGATTAACATGCACGAACATAATGCAAAGGTCAAAAAGTTTCAAGCAATGGTCACACACAGCAGACGTTTTATTATCCTTTGTTTTGCTCTTACCCTTATATGCTTCGCATCTACGTCGTGGTTTCTAATCCAGTAAGAACAGTGAAATTAATGAACATTCATTTGAAATGGAAAGTATTTATTTACTTTTACCTAAACTTGTGGCATTCGAAGCGATTCTGTAAGGTGTTTTAGCTTCATACCAATCAAACTCAAAGCAATTCTTAAGCCGTGTGCTATCCATAAACTTTTCACTAGGATGACGAAATTTGGACAGTCTGAATGAGAATATTTGCCAGATGTGAAATGAATATGACTGTCAAAAATTCATGTATCCCCAGGGGCTAGTATAGATTTTGATAATCGGCAAGAAAATTTTTGATAAAGGGTGTTTTTTTTAGGGGTTTGTTTTTCGAATAGAGATAAAACTGGCATTTTGTGGTCAAATCTGGCAACTTTAATGTCATTTATGTTTGGTTTGCCATTTCATCATGAACAGGTTGACAAAAGAACAACGCTTGCAAATCGTGCAAATTTATTTCGAAAATAATGGTTCAGTTCGCGAAGTTTACCGCAAGCTCCGTCCATTTTATGGTCGACATAATCGTCCATCAGAGCAATTAATTCGGTTAACCATGGGTCGTTTTCGCACTACGTTTACTCTATGTGATAATACGCATCCGCAGAGACGTCGAACAGTGCGCACCGAAGAAACAATTGCCGCTGTAGAGCAAAATGTTGAAGAGGACCCGAATGAATCGATTCGCCAACGTGCACAGCAATTGGAGCCTTGTCCATCAACTTTATGGAAGATTTTGCGCAAAGATCTTGGCTTGCGACCTTACAAGATCCAGCTTGTGCAAGAATTAAAGCCGCGAGACCATGGAATGCGTCGTGATTTTGGTCTATGGGCCGAAAATGAGATTGATCTCGATGCTGATTTTCATCGCAAAATTTTGTTCAGTGATGAGGCTCATTTTTGGTTGAATGGCTACGTCAACAAGCAAAATTGCCGCATTTTGAGTGAAGAGAATCCACATGAGATCCTTGAGACGCCATTACATCCACAAAAACTGACTGTTTGGTGTGCTCTATGGGCTGGTGGAGTCATTGGGCCATACTTCTTCCGAAATAATGCTGGAGAGTCAGTTACCGTTAATGGAGACCGGTATAGAGCCATGATAACCGACTATTTTGTTCCCGAATTGGATGGCATGAATGTGGATGAGTTGTGGTTCCAACAAGACGGCGCTACATGCCACACAATGCACGTCACAATCGATTTATTGAAGGAAACATTCGATGAGCGCATAATTTCGCGGAATGGACCTGTCAATTGGCCACCAAGATCGTGTGATTTGACACCATTGGATTATTTTCTTTGGGGATATGTGAAGTCGCTCGTCTACGCCATTAAACCAGAAACGTTAGGGGACTTGACGGCCAACATTCGTGGCGTTATTGCCGACATACGGCCCCATATGCTCGAAAAAGTGGTTGAAAATTGGACCTGTAGAATTGGCTTTATTCGAGTCAGCCGCGGCGGCCACATGCCCGAAATCATATTTAAACATTAATGGCATAAAATTATCCAATAAAGCCAAATTGATGGACATTAAAGCAATTTTCTTGTGTTTTATTTTAATTCGAAGTTCTATACCTCTAAAAAAGACACCCTTTACAAGCAAAAATAGAAAAAAGAAATTGTTTGCTTCCGAAAGCATAGCAACCAAGTATATATTAAAAATGTTGCAAATTAAATTAAATTCTTGCCCTACAACACTACCGAAATCTAAAACGTCAAAATTTCTAGCTGTCAAAATTTCATCGTCGTTTTGGCACAGTAAAAATTACAGTTATATTTCGACAGAAATTGTATTCAAGTCAGTAACTTCTTTTCTACCACGAGTGAAAAGTTTCCGAGTAGCACACGGCCTTATTGATTGTTTCGTTGGAGTGTTGCATTGCTTTTCCAATTGATTTTAAGCATGATATAACGCAAATACTAAAAGACAACACAAAAGAGAACACTGCACATGCACAACAAATCCATTTAAAAGGAATGTTTTCATACGTGTAAGTGTACATAAGTATGAAAAGCACATACGCCAACGACAAAATAATGCTATCTCTCACTTCCAATGTACTCACAGTTGGAAAAAATTTAGAAAGGATTGCACAACAGCAAAAAGTAGTGAAAAAAGTATTACAAAAACTGATCCTTCATACAAATCGTATGGTAGAAAATATCGGGTCATTTTGACCCAGATAAACGTATAGTGCACATGTCAGTTTTTTGTCTCTGCAATGCACGCATGTCACATATGTACAATTTTTTCACTATGGTTACAAAGATAAAAGTTCAACAAATGAAATGGTATTTTTTTTTTTTAATTTTTGATGTTTAATATGTTTTTTATGCAAATGAAAAGTACCTCGGGTCAATATTACCCGATAAACGGGTTTAAGGTTAATAACAATAAGGTTCCAATAAGTCCCGAGACTAAGTAATAAAAAACCTTTTTTTGAAGTGAAACTTCTTTAGCACCGTTGTGATTTGATACTCGATGAAACGAAAAAATCACACGAAAAAAGAAATTTTAACAAGAGTACTAAGAGTAGACACCAAAATTATCCTAGGGGCACTTAATTTTACAGATCAATAGCTACTGCAACGCTTAAAATGCGTTTGAAATTTGTTTGTGTACACAAACCAATCGGTACCAAACCAAAAAAGTACTAAACCTGTACGATAAGTAAATCACGCTTCGCTATGTACACAAACCAGCATTTGTAACGTTGCAGTAGCTGTTGAACTGTCGGACAAATTTTGAGTCCAAAACTTAAAAGGCGCTACAAACGAATTTAACGCGTCTCCTCTTTGCGCGTTACTTCGTAGTCTCCCAACTCCTGTCAATTGTTTTCGTAGTTTGCAAGATAACAATAGCATAATTTCGTCGTTTAATGTTATTAATAAAACATTTCAAAGCAGGGATTGCCACAGAGTGATTTTTGAAGAGTGCAACAACAATTACAAAAAAAAAAAAAAAACCTAAAACAACAACAAATCGTTAGATACGTAGTACAATAAGGAATTAGTAACATAAAAAACACTAACAAAAAGCAATCGGTGACGAAACCATACGCAAAATTACCAACAAGAAACCTTCAACGTAGCAAAAGTTGTACGCGGTCGCATGCGCTATATTTACTAACAACGACAAGAATAAACAACAACAAACACACGCTGTATTGTTGCGGTGCACGTGCGCCTGTAACCGATTCGGCGAATTACAACAATCATAGAAATATTGAAGTTGCTGTAATAGAGTGGAAAGAGTTAGGCGATGGCAATCGCTGTTTCAAAGTATGCCGAAAACCAATGCTGAAAGATGTAAGTATTATCAGAAAAAAAAACCGAAATAAGATAAAGAAAGTTGCAAAGTGCGTGAATGCAATTATTGAATTCATCCATGAGCATTTAATAAAGTACACACCAGAAGTATCGCGAATACTTAAAAAAGATTACGATACAATTCCGTTACTTTAAGTGGAGATTTTAATGTGCATTTTGCATTGGATACAGCGCTTCCTTTGATTGAGTTTCTCAACACCAAATTAAATTTAAAAATGTGCAGCAGTTGTGTCGCGACACTATCGGCACTTATTTTTTTTTATATTTTACAAACTGCGCGCACGTATTCGATTATTAATCACCCCTATTCTGCGTTTCGATTACGCTCGGATTTTCTCCGTTTTGGCAACTCTGGTATTCTGCGTTCCGTTCCGTTCCGCTTTTCTTTCGATTGTGGCTATTCTACATTACAAGCGTAGTTACGTTTTTCTAAGTTTTTATTCAGCTGACGGAGTTTGTGGAAAATGTAAGTATAAAATAGATAAATGTTTTTTATATATTTTTTTACTGATTTGTGAGTTTTATTTAATTTATTACAGGTCAAAAACAACAACGCCTGCGCAATACGAAAAGCTGGTGGCTTTAATGGCCACAAATACGGATATTGCTGGTGGCTTCCATACCAGGCCAAAGGAGAGTATTCAGGCATTTTAAGAAGAAGTGCGATGTGAGCTGAACGCAATAGGGCCACCAAGTAAAGATGTGAATGCGTGTAAAAGTAAACTAATTATTTCACATATCAATTAATTTTAACCCAAGGGTCTTACATTTGATCAGTCATCTCAAACGGATTACAGCTGTCTCTCAATTTTCGCCTTTCCAGCCTTAACTCTGCGTACTGCTCCACGTTGTCATACTCTTCCAACAAAAACGCCGCTGCTATCAATTCCATTTCTGTAAAAATATAAACTAATTTTTATTTTTCAGCTGTGTTGTAAAAAAAAGAAAAATAACTCCGGCACTACAGGGTTCTTCACACTGCTTTAGTTTGGCCACAGACATCTTTCTTATGTTCAGGTTTTTTTTTAGTCTTTTGGTACTCACTGATGTCTTTTATTCCAAAAATATAAAATTCTTATTCGTTTTAACTATTTAATCACTGTTTTGTTTGCACTAAACTTCACAAAATTGCTTATTTATTTTGTTTCGATATCGTACGTTCCACAACAAAACAGCTGACTGTGAAAACAAACTTCTCTTCTTCTTTTTCTTCCAATTCAGTTTTTTGCTGGAATACCAATTTACGATCCGTGCGTAGCGGAATGCGGGGACGTAATCGAAACGCAGAATAGGGGTGAATGTTATAATTTTGTTAATTTGCCGGCGCGATCGCTACACTTTTGCACTTTAAATTTATTTAAACCGTGAACAGCTGATACGTTTGTTTGGTGTGGAACCCAAGTGCACAATAGTGCCGTCGACAATGGTTGACAACTGCTCAGCGGAGACGGGTGTGGGTATTTATAATACAACGAAAGTATTGACGCGGAAGACAACGATGCAGGTGCGTTTGATAAGACTTTTTAATCAAAGTCTTATAAAACTTATGCACAGTGGGACGGAAAGACGAATCGATCGACAAAAATAAAATATAAATATATTAAATTTTTCGGAAAAAAAACAGTTGTATTCTTTTCAGTGTTTTTGGCTATGCAAAGTACTCTTTAGATGTCTGTACAAATGTAGCAAGTGGTTCAAGAACGATTTCTCGCAGACGATACAAAATGCAGTCTCATTTTTGTTTTGCAGCCATTCTGGACAAAACTTCGCTTTGAAGTCAGTCTTTGATTAGGAAGGAACATCAACACTTTAAAATAAAATTTTACAAGTTTAAATAAATTTGTCAATAAAAATTAAACTGCTACTTGCTGCATTCAGCTTCACTTTCGCAGTCAGAAGTGGGCGCTTATGCAAGAAATATTCAAGCAAGATTTTATTTCATTTTATATGATATTAAATATTAAGTGTTTAAAAGTACCTTTCCATTATTAGTGTTTTTCTTCCACCTGCACACACTTGAAGAGCACTCTTGAACAATTGTAAATTACATTTTTTAATTTATACAAAAATTGTCTCAAAAATCTAGGTTGTTCATATTCTTTTTAATTATATCTTCTACTTTTGACTCTTTCTTTCCCTCAGAATAAAGGTAGAACTTCATGCAATGCAAGTTTCCAGTGCACATAACTTTGAACACTGAACATTACGCCAACAGTGCTATCAAATATCGGTTTTTGTGACCTTGTGAACTTTAACAAAATGTACCAAATCAGAAAATAATGTACCTATGTACCAAGCGAAAATAAATACCAATTTTGCTTACTTCAAAACAACGAACCTATAGCGTTTGCTTCAAGAAGTTTAACTGAATGTGAAAAAATTTTGCTCAGATTGAAAAGGAGTAACTCGCTATTTGTTTCGCATTTCATAAATTTAATTTCTATGTATACGGTAGGGAAGTTGAAGTACATACGGATCACAAGCCATTAATATCAATTTTTAAAAAAGACTTATCAAAGTTATATTGCAAGAGGCTGCAAAGGATGCGCCTAAAATTATTAAAATTAATTATTAAAATTTTATTTATTTATTTATTTATTTATTTAAGTCTATGAACAATGTTCTTACAGACTACGAATAATAACAATAAAATTTTTGTATATCATTAAACAGGAAAAATACATCTTATAAAATCACAAATAAAAATATTTTATTTTTAGTTACTATTTAGCAAAGACTTAAAAGAATCTTTGGAGTTAGCAAAATCAATATCACAGGATCCCGATAGCACATTGAACTCGTGTAAGGCTCTGTATATAGGAGAATTGAAAGCATAGTTAGTACGGCGCAAGCGCAGAAAAAATAAATTAGAATGCCGAAGTGCTCTAGTTGGTACATTAAAATTTATCAGTTCTAAAAGTTGAGGACAATCGACTTTCCCAACAACAATATCAAAAACAAATAACATAGAAAGATGAATTCTTCTAGTATGCAGACTTTTTAAATTAATGAGTTTACACCTAGCCTCATAAGAGGTAAACGGATCTTCAAGGTTAATTGATCGAAAGGCAAATCTAATAAAGGATTTTTGAACACGTTCTAAGCGAGCAGAATGTATATTGTAGAAAGGATTCCAGATAATAGAGGCATATTCCAAGATAGAGCGCACCATAGACATATAGAGAGTTTTTGAATTATACGGATCCTTGAAGTTGGAAGAATTACGACGCAGAAACGCTAGCATAGAGTAGGCTTTGGGAATGATGTAATTTAGGTGGGAAGTAAAATTAAATTTACCATCAAAAACCACACCAAGATCTTTAATTTCTGTCACATAACAGAGCGGAGTATTATCAAGAAAATAGTTATTTAAACAGATCTGATCAAATTTAGAGTATGTGGAATAAGCACATTTACTACGGTTAAGAAACAACATATTTCTAGTACACCAATCATAAACCGAACATAGGTCAGCCTGAAGATTAGCGGCATCCACAGTATTTCTGACTCTTAGAAAAATTTTTAAGTCATCTGCATATAGCAAACAACAGGAACATCTTATCGAGTCGGTTATGTCATTTATAAATAAAATAAACAATAACGGGCCCAAAATACTACCCTGAGGGACACCAGATGTAACCAAGAAAGGCCTAGATTTGACATTTTCAACGCAGACATAACATATTCTACCAGTGAGGTATGAAGCAAGCCAATTATAAAAATTAGAGTGAAAGCCCAATTTAGCCAGCTTATCCATAAGAATTTCATGAGCCACTTTGTCAAAGGCTTTTGAAAAATCCGTATATATAGTGTCAACCTGACACCCATCATGGAATGCATTGATGCAGTATTCAGAAAAAATACTTAGATTAGTAACTGTAGAACGCCCTGGAACAAAGCCATGTTGGAAAGGTGAGATAATACTTTTAGCTGCAAAGAAGATCTTGTCCTTAACTATATGTTCGAATAGCTTAGATATGGTCGACAATTTAGTAATCGGCCTGTAATTCTTTATGTCATTTTTATTACCCGATTTGTGGATCGGAGTAATGCAAGAAACTTTCCAATCATTAATAAAAACGCCTGCCTGTAACGATTTATTAAACAGAAGATGCAGTGGTTCAATTAAAGAATTACAGCAGTTTTTTAGGAAGAAGGGTGAGATGCCATCTATATCAGATTTAACAGATATTTTAATGTTATCAATGCCCTTTTTAATGTCAAGAGTAGAGAGCTCGAGATTGCCAAAATCAATGGGGGACAAAGTACTATCCGCTGGAGAAGTAAAAGAATTGAGTGGAGGTTCAAAGTTTGACTCAAAGAAATCCGCAAAAAGGTTAGCAGTTTCACATGCATTATTAGCTGTTCTATTATTTAAGAACATCGACGATGGAATGTATGAGCTATTTTTTCTGGAATTAATGAAGCGCCAAAATTCTCTAGGGTTGGCTTTGATTTTAGTTTCAAATTTCAAGATATATTGATCGTAGAGATATTTGTTCAAAAAGTTAAATTCCCTCATGAAATGCCTATATCTGAAAAAACATTCAATATTACTAGTTAATGCATATCTTTTATAAAATTTATTTCTCAAATTTTTTAGTCTTTTGAGGCCAGGAGTTACCCATGGTAATTTAATGTTTTTCTTTTTACGAATGCGGGGGATATACTCATTGCAGATATCGAAAATAATTGTTTTAAATACGCTAAATGCCTCAACCACACTTAATGTCTGAAATTGAGTATTCCAATCAACAGCAAATAGAACACGATTCAATAAGTTAAAGTCACATAGGTTGAAATTGAAATTTGAAGTTAAAAGAAAGTTAGCTGAGGGTAACGAGAATTTATAGAACTCTAGAAATATGTTAAGTGGAATGTGATGAATGCTAGGAGAGCACATTGGAAAAGCCGATTCCTCTATCTGAAAATTTAGATTATTACTAATAAAAATTAAGTCCAGGATCTTATTCAGGTTGTTTTTGCATCCATTGATTTGAGCTAAACCAAGATCTAAAAAGCTGTCAATTACAAAGACTTCAAGGTCACTGTTGACATTTGAAGGAACAAGTCCCAAATTACCAGGAATATTAGTCCAGACTACTTTGCTTAAATTAAAGTCCCCAAGGACACATAACTGACTATCAATAAGATCATTAAAAACAAGATTTTTTAAATTATACAAATGAGACTTATATAAATCAATAGAGCTATTAGGTGGCACATATGACACACATACAAATAACTTGCCGCATGAGCCTTTGACATTAATGCAGAGTTGATCCAGAAGTGAGTCCGAGTTGTCCAAGGCCATAATTGATGCATGAAACTGACGCTTTACCGCAATTAGAACACCTCCTCCACGATTACAGCCAGTTTTCGCAGCATCACGATCTTTGCGGAAAACTTGGAAAACGTTGAGATCAAAGAATTCTTCATTAAAAAAGTCCGCGTTTAGCCACGTTTCCACCAGTACGATGATGTCGGCATCCAGGGACGACGTAGCAACAAAAGTTGATGATGATTTGGTGCGCATACCAGAGATATTTTGGAAGTAGATGTTGAGAGAGTTATTATGATTTGGCACAATCTCACTCACTTCTAGAGCTTTAGTAGGCCGGTTGAAAGTTTCGAAAAAATTTTACCTTTACATCTACAGGCCAGAGTGACGCATTAAATATGTCATCCAGCATTGATGAATCAACTCCCAACTTGAAATTTACGTGCTTCAGAGTAACAGTAGAATTTTTTTTGACCAATTTGGTGCATTCAAGTTGATGCTTCTGAACCCGCGAATTTTTTAAGACATAATCTATAATGTTATCCTCTGTAACCGACGGCGGGAACGATGATAAGTGAAGCCATGTCTTTTTGTGCACTACCATTAAATCAGTACTTTCATTTTGGCCTATGATTACATTATGATCATTCATATCACGATTATAAGATTGCCTCTCAGCTAGATTGCACGCAGACGGTGCCTGCACAACCGAATGCAGCTGTGACGGTGTAAATTCAATTTCAGTGCGATCACCTTTAGATTGGCGTAGGGCCGAAGTAGGGTGCGTAACTTCCAGAGGCCTAGACCAATTGACGGAAGGAGATGAGCACAAGGCAGGCTGTGAATAAATGGAGCAGCTGACAGGTTGACTTACGGCTGATGAGACTGACAAGTTCGCCACAGAAGAAGTAGAAGTAGAGGGCAAACCCGAACTCGGCAAGATAACTGCTGATGATGTATAGTCTCCAACTGACATGTCACTGACCACAGCAGGCAATATATTGTCCACACAATTTGCAGGAGTAACCGAAGGCCATATATTTTGGCATAGTGGTTGACAGGAGCTTCCTGACCCAGCTACTGTAGATTATTGACAGAGATCTCATTATTGGAGAGCAGTGAGGCAGGAGATCGATTATGTTGTGTAGACTCAACAACAATTACATCATTATCCGGTACAGATGTCTTTTTAGCCCTCGGTTTGGATCTTACTGACTTAACAGAGTTAGCGGAGTGTTCGCTGCTAGTTTCAGCAAGAGAGGTAGTGTTGTCCAGCAGCTTATTGCAGTGTTCCGCATGATTAGCAACAATCTTCTGTAGTCGCGCCACCGCTTCGACAATGCCAACCGAAGACTTCATAAGCTCATTTAATTCATTGAGTAGAGAACTCGTCGAGAACTTCCGGCAGCTTGTGCAAAACCATTGAAGCCCATTACTAGTAGATCCGAACAGAGCATCACCCACTCTTGCCGTCAGTCCAGCGCATTTGGCATGATAAATTCGCGAGCAGCCAAAACACGCAATAAAGACACCATAAGTATCCCACTCTGACTTGCAAATTTCACAGCAAGTACCCATTGCACTGCAAAAAGTGAAGTTATAATCACAAAATGTTGTTAGCCAGCAGAAAATCAGAGAAACTTAGGAATCACGTGAACTTTGATGAGTAAATTAATCCAAGCCCAAAATATTTGATTAAGGCAGAGATAATTTAAGAAATTAACAATTTACTATAAAAAATAACAAGAAATAGCGCAGCTAGAAAAAAATTACAAGTTAACACGAACAGAGTTGCCAACTGACTGACTTTCATTAACTACTTGGCTGGAAAATATTTACATATTGCCGATCTATTGTCAAGAAATGTTGACAACGAAGAATTTCAAGAGGATAAATCATTCACTCAATTAATATTAGCGATCAAAGAAACTTACAAATTAGAAACGAAGTAAATAAAGACAATATACTATCAAAAGTAAAATATTATTGTAAAAACAACTGACCTTCATATGTTTCTAAAGTTCCTGAAGCAGCTCGGTACTTTTACAAAATAAGAGACAATATTTATTGTGAGAATGATTTATTACTCTTTAACAATAGAGTTATTATCCCAGACAGTATGCGCCAAGATGTACTAAAACTGTTACTTACGTCGAACTGGTTTTGTGGCCTTTTTTAAGTAAAGATATTGAAAATATAATAAATCGCTGCGAAGTTTGTCAAAAATATATGAAAGGCAATAGTAAAGAACCAATCATATTTGGAATGAGATTTTGGAATGTCAACCTGCAGTGAATAGACGTGTTTTTTTCGGCGGCTGCAACTCAACGCGTTAAAATCTATAATTTTCTAATAAAAAAAAACACCAATTTTTCTTCATATCACAAGCAGCAGCATAGCAGTTTTGGGGCAGCATAGCAGTTTTAATTTTTGTTTAACTAACAATAATCATAATAATATCGTGAACTTAAGTTTGTTATAATGTCGAATTTTGCTAAAAACACCCGAAGTGCTACAACAACTAGAAAACTTGCAGCACCGGTGACGCCGCTTGGCGCCATCAACTCGCGTCCAGATGATTCAGCGGTTCCAGCTACACCTTCGCTCATGGACCCTTATTTACAGACTAAGCTGAACTCTATAAGTGAGAGTATTGTTGAACAGCTAACTGGGGCAATAACGGAGTCTGAAGGAAGAGTAATGGAGAGGATTGGGGAAGTCTCTGCTGAGCTTGCTAATATTAAATCCACCTTGCGGAATGTAATTGAGAGAGTTTCTGTGGTGGAAATAGCTTGTGCTGAGCTCGGTGCAATAAAAGAGGAAATAAATGAAATAAAAAAAAACAACAAAGTCAAACCTCGTCCAATACCCCCCTTTCGACAGTGCTTAGTGATGAGGTTAGTGTGCTCAGATCTCAACTAGAAAAATATGAGAACGATGCTGCTTCAACAGACGTCATCATTAACGGAATTCCCTTTGCTGAAAATGAGAACCTTGCGAGTCTGTTTGATAAAATTTGCTACTCCATCAACTATGTCACCTCAAAACTTAACAACGTTTTCAGAGTGAGAGCTAAAAATAACAAAAAAGATTCTGCGATCATAGTTAAGCTTTCATCTTCTTATGATCGCAATTGTTTGCTCAAAGCTGTTGCTGCATTTCAATGATATTGGGTGTGGAGGAGGAGATAAATTTTATCTTCACGAAAGCCTAACCAAAGGAAACCGTGCGATTATGCTGTATGCAAGCAAATTGAAGCAAGAGAATCGACTTGTTGCTGCGTTCTCACTGCGTGGACGTGCTTATGTGAGAGCATCAAGTGATGGAGAGGCCAAATTGGTTTACGACACTAGGAGCGTCGACTGCGTCGCTGGAATCTCTAACTAAAGTATTAATCTGGTTATCTTTTTTGTTTATCGGAGAATGTTCGTTAAGCTGAAATTGATGTTATTGTGCTTTTATTATAATATATTATATTTAAGTTTTCTCTTCTTACTAACCCTTATCTTATATGTTTTACAACTATCTTTTCCCATGCACCTATCAAATCTTTTTTCTTTCTTTTTCTCTATTTTCATGAATTCAATGTTTGAAGCTGTTTCTGTGTTACTTTATCATGCTCTTTTCTAATAATTCTTCTAATGGTGCTATTGATAATTACAAGGCCTTAGTTCATGTTTTATGTAGACGTTATAATGGTTTGAATGTGGTTCATTTTAACGCCAGAAGTTTGAATGGATTTTAAACTTGATTACGCAAGATATATCTTCGAGAATTCTCCTGTTGATGTTATATGTATATCTGAGACATGGTTTAAACATGATATACCTGATTCATTTTATACTTTTATTGGTTTTAAAATATTTCGTAGTGAAAGATGTGGAAAACGAGGTGGAGGTGTGGCTGTCTACTGTAAGTCCTATTTAAATGTTAGGTTTGTAAATAAATGTAGTGGTACTTGTGAGTTTATTAATGTAGAAATCTTTGATAAAAACACTAAAGTACTTGTGTCGTGTGTTTATAACCCCCATCGTTGCAATAGCATTGAACCTTTTTTTACTGATCTTGCAAGTAGGGTACTTAAGTATGATTTTTTGGTTATTTATGGTGATTTCAACGTTAATTTTCTCCGTAATGATTAATATAATATATAATATATAATATATAATAAATAATATATAATATATAATATATAATATATAATATATAATATATAATATATAATAAATAATATATTATATATAATATATAATATATAATATATAATATATAATATATAATATATAATATATAATATATAATATATAATATATAATATATAATATATAATATATAATATATAATATATAATATATAATATATAATATATAATATATAATATATAATATATAATATATAATATATAATATATAATATATAATATATAATATATAATATATAATATATAATATATAATATATAATATATAATATATAATATATAATATATAATATATAATATATAATATATAATATATAATATATAATATATAATATATAATATATAATATATAATATATAATATATAATATATAATATATAATATATAATATATAATATATAATATATAATATATAATATGTAATATATAATATATAATATATAATATATAATATATAATATATAATATATAATATATAATATATAATATATAATATATAATATATAATATATAATATATAATATATAATATATAATATATAATATATAATATATAATATATAATATATAATATATAATATATAATATATAATATATAATATATAACATATAATATATAATATATAATATATAATTTGATATTGAATCACACACACATTTTTGATATTGAATAGCTTTAAAAGTAATAATCACAGAACATGGAAAATCAGAATTGAGTTACTGTTTTGTGATTTCCTGCTGGTGGTGCGTTTGGTGCTACGTTTGGTGCTGTAAGAGTTCGGTTACGTTTGCATATGTATAATATATAATATATAATATATAATATATAATATATAATATATAATATATAATATATAATATATAATATATAATATATAATATATAATATATAATATATAATATATAATATATAATATATAATATATAATATATAATATATAATATATAATATATAATATATAATATATAATATATAATATATAATATATAATATATAATATATAATATATAATATATAATATATAATATATAATATATAATATATAATATATAATATATAATATATAATATATAATATATAATATATAATATATAATATATAATATATAATATATAATATATAATATATAATATATAATATATAATATATAATATATAATATATAATATATAATATATAATATATAATATATAATATATAATATATAATATATAATATATAATATATAATATATAATATATAATATATAATATATAATATATAATATATAATATATAATATATAATATATAATATATAATATATAATATATAATATATAATATATAATATATAATATATAATATATAATATATAATATATAATATATAATATATAATATATAATATATAATATATAATATATAATATATAATATATAATATATAATATATAATATATAATATATAATATATAATATATAATATATAATATATAATATATAATATATAATATATAATATATAATATATAATATATAATATATAATATATAATATATAATATATAATATATAATATATAATATATAATATATAATCTATAATTTATAATATATAATATATAATATATAATACAGTGAGGCCTCGATTATCCGTAATGGTCGGGACCGGAAGCATTCTGGATAATCGATTTTCCCGGTTAATTGAGTAACAAATTTTAGTAGTTTTTTTAATATATTTTTTTTTAATTAATAAAGGAATATTGTTCTACATAGTTTTACAGTAACAAATTCAAGCATTTAATGTACATGTTTAAATAATATAAGAAAAAAAAGTATTTTGCCAGAAAAAAGAAAGCATAAGAATTTATTGTTAAGTAATTTTTTAAAAAAAATGTTATATGCTTCTAACTCATCGTATGCAAACAAGGCAATTCCCCATTTTCGCTATGTTCACATCGTGTTTGATTATTCAAAAGAAATCGAAAAAAAAATTGTGCTTATAATCCCGGATACTAGAGGTAATCACGGTTAAACGATGCAAAAAAAAAATTTAAATCGAAGCAAAAAAAAAAATTGTCTTTCTTTCACGGATGATTGATGTTGCCGGTTAATCGAATCACGGAAAATCGAGGCCTCACTGTATATAATATATAATATATATAATATATAATATATAATATATAATATATAATATATAATATATAATATATAATATATAATATATAATATATAATATATAATATATAATATATAATATATAATATATAATATATAATATATAATATATAATATATAATATATAATATATAATATATAATATATAATATATAATATATAATATATAATATATAATATATAATATATAATATATAATATATAATATATAATATATAATATATAATATATAATATATAATATATAATATATAATATATAATATATAATATATAATATATAATATATAATATATAATATATAATATATAATATATAATATATAATATATAATATATTATATATAATATATAATATATAATATATAATATATAATATATAATATATAATATATAATATATAATATATAATATATAATATATAATATATAATATATAATATATAATATGTAATATATAATATATAATATATAATATATAATATATAATATATAATATATAATATATAATATATAATATATAATATATAATATATAATATATAATATATAATATATAATATATAATATATAATATATAATATATAATATATAATATATAATATATAATATATAATATATAATATATAATATATAATATATAATATATAATATATAATATGTAATATATAATATATAATATATAATATATAATATATAATATATAATATATAATATATAATATATAATATATAATATATAATATATAATATATAATATATAATATATAATATATAATATATAATATATAATATATAATATATAATATATAATATATAATATATAATATATAATATATAATATATAATATATAATATATAATATATAATATATAATATATAATTTATAATATATAATATATAATATATAATATATAATATATAATATATAATATATAATATATAATATATAATATATAATATATAATATATAATATATAATATATAATATATAATATATAATATATAATTTATAATTTATAATTTATAATTTATAATTTATAATTTATAATTTATAATTTATAATTTATAATTTATAATATATAATATATTTATTTATTTATTTATTTATTTGTTCGGCCTACTGATTATAAACAATCTAACATTGAATTAAATAAAATTGAATGTAAAGTTTAGAAAAATAATAATAACGTAACAATATAAATTAAGAATTAATACATAGTGTGATTTCTGGAGATATAAACGCTTAATAAATACAAAAACTAGATTGCACTAAGAAAGGCACAAAGCAAGTAAATTAAAAATATTTTAGCTAATAATTATAGACTAACATTAAAATTTAAAACACCTGCAAGACTATTGGAGATACGCTTACATCGAGTTATAGGCTAATAAAGTGCATAGTTAGTTCTGTGAGCGCTATCCTCGAATAATCTATTGTGCCTTAAATTTCTAGGAGGATCATACAATTGGAATAACATTAATATATCGGGGCAATTAATCTTAGCGGATAGCACGTTATAACCAAATATTAAGGAGCAGTTAGAGCGTCTATCTTTTAGTGATTGCAACCCTAGCAATTTCCTTCTAGACTCGTATGACGGAAGACCTTCAGGCCAACTTAATTTGCGTAGAGCATATTTTGTGAACAGCTTTTGAATTTTTTCAATGCGATTTGAGTGCTCATCATAAAACGGATTCCAAATAATCGCACAATATTCAACCTTTGATCTAACTAGAGAGACATACAGGGCCTTTAAAGTTAATGGATCTTTAAAATTAACCGAATTTCTCTTAATGAATTCTAACAAAGCGAAGGATTTACCAATAATAAAATCAAAGTGCTTAAAATTAAAATTTGAGTCAAAAATAACTCCCAAATCTTTATTTTCAGTTTTACGTATCAGAACACAATTTTCAATGCTGTAATCGAAGTGAATAGGTTGAACGCTTTTTGAAAAGGAAACTATACAACATTTATTGATGTTTAATTTAAGGTTGTTAAGCAAGCACCAATTGTTGAATTTATATAATTCAGCTTGCAATTTTAAGCAATCAACAGTATTTGTAATCTCCGAAAAAAGTTTGACGTCATCCGCAAAAAGTAAACACTTAGCAAAGGAGAAAATTTTTGGCAGATCATTTATGAATATTAAGAAAAGTAAAGGACCGCAGTGCGTTCCCTGAGGTATCCCAGAAGAGGATTGGATTGCAATTTCCGACTCAGCAGAGTCAATTTTCACAAATAATTTACGGTTAGTCAAAAAGCTGAAGAAAAAATTTAAAAGCGATTCGGAAAACCGAACATTTTCAATTTTAAAAAAAGAATCCTCTGATCTACTTTATCGAACTTATTAGAAAAATCAGTGTACACTTCATCAAGTTGACCAAATTTCTCCATAGCAACTGTGATATGGTTTGAAATTAAAGCTAAATTTAACAGACAGGAAACCATGCTGACAGTCACAAATATCATTTTTAATAACTAGACAGCGGAATTATATGCAAAATTTATTTGAAATCTGATTGCAGTCAAATTTTGGATTTGTACTAATTTTCACTTCTTGAATGCATTTTTTACTCCATATCTATGATATGCAAATTTTATGCAAAAAATATGCAAAAGCATATGCAAGAAATATGCTGCATATTTTCTACATATGCAAGATATATGCTGCATATTTTTGCTTATAGAGTCATTAAAACTTTCTGATATTATAAAATTTTCAAATTAATTTATATATTTAAAAAGTTTCTTGAAAAAGAGAATGTTAAAAATGAAAAAAATTATTTTATTAACGTTTTATTAAGGCCCTACTTGGTGCGCTCGTTATTCGAGTGAAAATTTAAAAAATTTTTACAGGAAAACAGTAAGAGATAATGAACATTTTTTTTTTTGGGGTGAATAAATACACCAAAAAATTATTTACAAAAAAATTTTTAATTAATTTTTAACATTTTTTATGTATGATATATTTTATACCTGGTTACCATCGTTACTCAAAATTACCTTGTCCGATTGTCTCCAAATTTTAACCGCATACTTTCCACATGTGTAGTTTCTGTGTGAACTAAAATATTACAAACATTTTTAATATTTTTTTGCACAAAATCCAGACAACTTGAGTTTTTTACAATTTTTGTTTTTAAATCTTCATAAATTTTTTTGTTTTTGACCAAACTTAGAAATGTTAGTTCACACTATAACCATACTCATATTATTTATGAATTCTTTTCTTTTTTTTCTAGGTGCTACCAAACTTAAGTTATTATGGTAATCAGCTCTTTCCGATATCGACATGTCAATTCAACTTAAAGTTTCATACATAAAAAATGTTAAAAATTAATAAAAAAATTTTTTTGTAAATAGTGTATTTATGCACCCCAAAAAATGTTCAATTATCTCTTACCGTTTTCCTGTAAAACAATTTTAAATTTCCACTTGAATACCGAGCGTGTCAAGTAGGCACATGCCTTTAAAGTAACATATATATTACTATAAATTATTAAAACTTTCCAAGTTGTCGTCGGCAAAATTTTGTCGCTTTTTAGAAAAAATAATTTTATATTACTCCAGGTAATCCACCGAAGTTTTATTTAAAATTTCATTTGTTTTTAAAACAGATATAAATATGGGTTTCTTTCCATAGAGTGCTTTAATTTAAGGCGAAGGTCCTCACCCAACTTTTCAGGAACTTCATTTATAATTCGTTGAGCTTTCTCAAATATTTCGTAAGATTCCTTTAAGCTCCTTTTCCTTCCAAACTCGTTATAACTTAAAACTAGTAAGAAATGATCTTCGACTGGGCCGAAGTTGAAATACCCCCACGTCCGAACCGAAGGAATTTAAAGAGATTGCACCTTTTTGATAAATTCACTTTGTATTGGAGGTAGGCGTGGTTGTGATCCGATTTGGCTCATTTTCGAAATTGATCTTTATTTTTTAGATAAAAGCTTAAATATTGAATTTCGTGATGATAGCTTGAAAATTACGGCTGTAATCGTGATCACAGACAGACAGACGGACATGGCTAAATCGACTCGGGTGGTGATGCTGATCAAGAATATATATACTTTTCTATACCTGCCAAGCCTCCTTATGGGCGTTACAAACGGAGTGACAAAATCAATATACCCCGTTTACGTTTTTTAAACGTAGGGCTATAAAAATTGTCAGAAATGGGTTTTGATAAAAATTAAACTCTTATATAAAAGTGCATTTTTTAATAACTCTTGTGCGGTTTTTACTAACACTGCTTCATTCAAATTTAATGATTGTACAACCTGAAACACATATAATGAATTTACACACATGTGGTATAATACATACTATTTATATGTGTTGGTAATAAAAAGCTGCACAGAACATTCTATTCACAGTACTTGAATAGTATACACTATGTTGGTGTAGTGTTTTTCAGTGTAGCCATGACATCGAACAAAATTGTTTCGTATGAAGCAAAGCCAACAAAATAAGAATTGCATATTTTAAAAGCTTTTCGTTAGTGTCGTTGTATTTTGAAGCTTTTAATATGAAATAAAATATCAAACCATAGAACGATACTGAAGTAAAAGTAACGGGAAATCATAGAGAGCACACCTAGTGCACCATCAAACCGCATCGAAAAAGTTTCAGCAGTCGTTTTCAGTTTTCTGAGGGGCTCACAAGTAAAGAGAGTCGATAATATAATTTAAACTTAAATAATAAGAAAAAGCATAATTCGACAACGAAGCAAGAAAGACCAAAAATAACAGTGATTTTGGGTTATCTAAAGGGAGTCTCGAAATCGAGATGCACAGGTGATAGCCTTAAAAAATTAGAAAGAACGCCATATCTTGAAAAAGAAGCAAGATGGGCCAAAAAATAAAACTGGATTTCAGTTTTCTAAAAGGGGCCTTGAACTCTTGCCATCGCTTTGCCCGAATTATTCTAACAACAACAAACATCTTCGACCTTCGGTTGATTTTATTTCTGAAAAACTCAGCTTCGGTTGACTTAATTTACCTCTGATCATCGGTGTCCGCAGGATTTCTAAAAATGCAAAGCAGGGGAAAGGGGGACACTTTCCCTGCACCACCTGCATATGCCCATTCCTATGATAGAAGTTGTTGTTGGTTCACAAACACATACAGACATGCAGTTGCGGTTAAATGGACTTGCATACATTTTGCATATGCATATTATATGCAAATATGCAATTTTTTATTTGCATATGCAGTAAAAATGCGCATATGCATTTTTTATGCAATATGCAAAATATGCAAATTTTATGTTATGTTTTTCAAGATAGAATTTGACGGGACGCATATCTGTGTCATCGAAATTGTTTTACGGTCATTCAATACAAATATGCAATTTCATATTTTCCGCTGTCTACTAATAACTGATGTTTAAAATATACAAAGAAGTTAAAAAGCAAGATTAAGCATATCGGTTAAATTTAATTTATTTAAACATTACAATTTATTTCCTTGATTGAAGAACACAGAGGAAAAAAAAAAAGAAGAAATAATTTAAGTGGGGAAAAGGATTAAAACAAGATATATTAAGAAGAAAGAGTTAAGAAAATATAGCAATAAGTAAAATATCAAAAGAATTAATTTAGAGATTGAGTTTTCCATCAATAAGACTGAAGTAATTATAAATTGCATGTTCAAACTGCTTATAAAAGTTAATTGTTTCAAATAGTTGGGTAATGAGTTCCAACGTCTAATGGTGCTTATGAAGAAAAATCTACTGCTGTTGAGGTAGTTGTGTCTAGGAACAATGATGTTGGTAGACCGAACTGATTAAAAAAATTGTAATTTATCATAAAGATACCCTGGGCATTGTGTATTAATAAGTCTGTGTAAAAAGATAATATTACGCATATTCAGGTATTGAATCAAACCGCACCCAAGAATTTCTTTACTTTTCAACGAAATATGGTCAAAACGTTGGATTTTAAAAACATATCTTGCAGCGTTGTTAAACGCCACCAGGAGTTTATGCTGCGATTGGGAATCAAACTGACTATAGACAACATCTGAAAAAGGGATATGTGGCATTATTAGTTCTACTACAAGTCTACGACGGGTTTCAAGGGGGATAAATTCTGAAGAAGCTCGTAAATAACGCAAGGTACCATAGATTTTACTTATTACGTAATTAATATGATCAGTTCAAGTTCATCTAGAGTTAATTATGAAACCCAGGTTTTTCACTTTATTCACAACGTCTAAATTATCAGTTCCTATTACTAAGGGTGGAATATCCACAAAGCATGAATCATTTCTTGCAATTGGTAGCACTTTAGATTTTCAAGGATTGATAAAAAGCAAGTTGGCGATTGCCCACTTGTTAAGCGATGCCAGATCATTGTTTAATCTATAAGTTAAGTCTTCTAAAAGGCCAGTTGGTCGAGAGAGGTATAGCTGAATGCCATCAGCATAAGCATGAACGGTTGCATATTTACAAACAGAGAAGACGTCATTTAAGAAAATAGATAAAAGTAAGGGACCCAAAATAGACCCTTGGGGAACACCGACAGAAACAGTGCAAAGGGACGAATAATTATTTCCAACTTTAACCTGTTGCATTATATTATCTAGGTAATCTAGGTAATACTAGTTTAACTGCACTATCACTAAAATAAAAAAAATTTTAAAGTTTTTGACAAAGCAGATTGTGGTTGACAGAGTCAAAAGCTTTGGAGAAATCTATAAGGCACAGAAGAGTTATAAAATTCTTATCATATGATATTCTAATGTCATTCATTATTTTCATTACTGCTGTTGAACAACTGTGACCAGAGCGAAAGCCAGACTGCAATGAGGATAAAAGATTGTTTACATTTAGGTACTCAGAGATTTGATCAGACATTATTCGTTCAAAAACCTTACTAAGAGCAGGGAGTATCCTAATGGGTCTGAAGTCATTGGGATTAGAGACAGAAGTAGATTTAGCTACGGTAAGACCGTGGCAACTTTCCATAATTCTGGGAAGCGGGAGCAACTAATACAATGATTGATAATATGAGTGAGCGGCGCTAAGATAAACTGAATAACTAATTTAATAAATCTGATTGGCATTTCATCAATCCCTAATGCATTTGAATTAATTTTCATTATGCATTTGGCTACATAATCCGCACTGACAGTTGAGAATTCAAACGAGGGCAAGGAAAAACTAGTTGTTTGCGCTGTCAACGAGTCGTTGTTGACATTTAATGTCATGTTTGAGGAAGTGTCTCGAAAAGGACTTGAGCATCCGCTTACCAAAAAGAATCTATTAAGTACTGAACACTCTATATTTTTTTATATTTTGCCATAATTGTTTTGAGGTTAAGCCTGAATTAAACTTAGAACTGAAGAAACTTTTCTTTTTTTGTCTAACCATTAGTGAAGCATAATTTCGAGCTCTTCTGTACTTGTCCCAGTTATCGTTCGTTCGATTACACAGTGCGACACGAAAAAATAACTTCAAATATTTCAATGGCTTATAATAGTGGATGGTCTATATATTATGCCCTCATACTCAGTTTTATCGAATTAGGTCAAATAAGAGAGAAATTCAAGGTGAAACTTCACCTTTAAGTCACAAATTTATTCTTATAACTCTTAAACTAAATTCAAATTCTATGTAGTAACTGCATCTAAATATTTGCAATGGATGATTCTTTACATTTAAAGACCATTTTTTGCTCAAAAAGTTACGTAAGGGGTTTAATATTTTCTTCGAAAACAGGGCTTTTTTAAAAAAAATAAAATTTTCAATAGTTCAGTTACTATGTAGTTGTCTTCAAAAACAATCAGATTTTGCTGAATTTTTGCATACACCTTAAGTAAAATAAAATAACCCACCTGTGAAAAGATCACAACCATTACATGTGTGCATCCAAAGATATTCGGATTCAAAGATTACCAACGGTGGTAACTTCGTTAATGTAAGCCCTAGCGTAAAATCATTCAAATAAAACTTATAGACCCAACAATTTTCTTCAAAACTGTCCTTAAGGCGGTCTTCTCATTGAGCAACTTTTTTTTTCCACTTTTGTTTTTTGCATTTATTTATAGCTTGGGTAGTTGTGAATATGCCCCTAAAAGAATTTTTAGAAATTCGAAATACTTTAGAAGATACAGCCTTTTTTGTGAAGCAAGGACTTCGTCAAAATGAGCTATTTTTTTCGACTCATTTCCGAACGAAGCGGCATAAAGTAACCACCGAATTCCGTTGAAAATGTTTATTGTTAGGTAAAAACGTGTTTGCACACATATTTTGATGATACAAAGTGAATTCGGCGGAGAATTGTCAGCTCTTTAAAACTGCATTTAAACATTTTTGATTTTTTTTTTTCCCGAAAAAAATTACTTCAAACTTTAAACGCGTTTATCTCGAACCCACGTTTTTCGAACTGGCGGCCATGATATCTCCAGTTCAACTGAACCGATTTTCATGAAACAAAGTAAAATCGACGCAGAATTGTCACCATTCTCGGGTGAACCTCGACCATAATTTTAAAAATTTTTTTACTATTTTTTTTTTACACTAAACTACAAAAAAAAAAAACCCGAAATTGAAATTTTTTTTTTGAATGGCCGCCATTTTATCAAAAAAAATCACAAAATTAAGCTTGAGGTTCACCCGAGAATAACATCTATACTGATTATAACCCCGTTTTTTTTTTCATTTCAATCGCTCCGGAGACCCGGAATCGTGGCCGCCGTGACGACACCTTTTTTTTCACCACCAACTTTGAAGTCTCATTACTTTTTGAACAGCCCACGAATCGAGGCAAAAAAAATTTTTTTATTTACTTTGAACCTTTTGTAATACAATAAATAAAAAAAGTTTTCAATTATTCTTTGCGTTTTCAAATAAGAATTTTTTTAAAAAGGGTCCAAAAAACGGGTTTTGAATGAGAAGACCGCCTTAACATGTAAACCGAAAGAGTTACCGTTTTAAAGATATGAGCGTGAATGTGTAATTACAGCATATATGAAAAATTAAAACGGTTAAAATAAAAATTTTTTTTTATTTCTATTTCTTCTCAAGTTCATATATTTTTCATATATGTTGTAATTACACATTTACGCGCATATCTTTAAAACGGTAACTCTTTCGGTTTAAATGTTAAGGACAGTTTTGAAGAAAATTGTTGGGTCTATAAGTTTTATTTGAATGATTTTACGCTAGGGCTTACATTAACGAAGTTACCACCGTTGGTAATCTTTGAATCCGAATATCTTTGGATGCACACATGTAATGGTTGTGATCTTTTCACAGGTGGGTTATTTTATTTTACTTAAGGTGTATGCAAAAATTCAGCAAAATCTGATTGTTTTTGAAGACAACTTCATAGTAACTGAACTATTGAAAATTTTATTTTTTTTAAAAAAGCCCTGTTTTCGAAGAAAATATTAAACCCCTTACGTAACTTTTTGAGCAAAAAATGGTCTTTAAATGTAAAGAATCATCCATTGCAAATATTTAGATGCAGTTACTACATAGAATTTGAATTAAGTTAAAGAGTTATAAGAATAAATTTGTGACTTAAAGGTGAAGTTTGACCTTGAATTTCTCTCTTATTTGACCTAATCCGATAAAACTGAGTATGAGGGCATAATATATAGACCATCCACTATTATAAGCCATTTAGATATTTGAGGTTATTCCAATTGACCCTTAAATTGTCGCACAGTGTTATTTTTCCATTTAGACTGGAGTTTATTCCTAGCTTTTATAGCAGACAATACTCGGTTTGTAAATCAAGGACATGAGTTATTTGAAGATTGAATTGAGCGTAGAGGCACATGACGATCAAATAGGATATTTAATTGATTCATGAAAACGCTTAGTTTATCATCTACCGAGCTATAAAAACAGCAGTCCATCCAATTCATACCAGATGATTTATGACTTAAAGCAGGTAAATCTATTAATTTGAAGTCACGATAGGAGAAACTGACCTGCGAAGTTTTTGCTAAGATTTATATTAAGACAACAGAAAAGCAAGTCATGGTCGGACAAAAAACTCATTTGATCAAACTTTAGAACATAAGAAACATCAGAAATTAGACAAACATCAAGCAAACTAGGCTCACAGTCTTGCATATAGCGAGTGGGAATATTAGAATTCGCTACTTTTAAGCCACTTTACGATGACACGTAGTAAAAAGTTTCTGTTTCAGAGTCATTCCGTAATAAATTAATATTAAAGTCACGACAAACAAAGAAGAAATCATAGTCAATGATTTTTGTAGAAAGGTCAGAGAAAAATATTTCAGGACTAATGTATCTATTTGGGTTATATACGCAAGAGACTTAGATTTTTTTAAGATTATCGAAGATTTCAACATTAATAAATTCACAACCATCATTACATTTATTTACAAACTTTGCATTCAGATTCGACTTACAATAAACAGCAACACCGCCTCCCCTTCTACCATTTCTGTTATTTCGGAAAAGTCTAAATCCCTTAAAATTATAAAAAGAATCAGGAATATCCCTCTTGAACCAAGTTTCTGTAACACACACAATATCAACTGACGAATTTTCAAAAATATATCCAGCCTGGTCAAGTTTAAGTCCGTTTAAACTACGCGCATTAAAATGTATCATATTTAAACCATTACATTGATTACATAAAATACTAATTAGGACTTTGTAGTTTTCATAAGCACCAATAGACGAACCATCAGAATGTATCAAGATTCTTCACAATTAGAAGAAGCCTTCAACAAATACAAATATAAAAGATAATATATTAAATGGATAAAACAAATAAAACTGCAGAAGAGAAAAAGTAAAAAGTAAGAAAGAACTACTCGGCATATTACTAAAGATAGTGAGAAGAAGGAAGCTAGATTTAAAAGAATAGATAAAAAGATGCTTTTATACAAGCAAATAAACATTTTATAATTTCTTTTACTTAACATAAAAAAAAACAAGATCGATGATCAGCCTGATGCTCCAGCAATGCAATCAAAGTGCTCTTTGTTGTGAACCATCTTCGCCTCACCATCTCGCAATGTTCTTACATACACATTACCACGCAACGTAAACACAGCAACAAACCGGTTCTCGCGCTTTAGTTGATTTGCATAAAGCAAGATTGCTCGGTTTGTTTTGGTCAGACCTTCATGCAGGTACAGCGCTCTACCACCACCAAACCCAATGTCGCTGAGTAATAGCTGTCGCTTGTTGGTTTTACGAAAAGCAGAAACAGCTGTAATTACGTTCGTACGGAAGATAATTTCGCAACGATTGCTGAATTTTTGCTGTTGTTGTTTTTTGCTCGTACTCTAAATATATTGCTTAGGTTAACTGGGTTACATTTTATTAGAGAGCATATCATGCCAAACTTCTCAACAAGGTTCTTTTCGGGAGCAAAGGGGACTCCGTTGATGATGACATCAGATGAGACAGCATCATGTTCATACAACTCAACTTGTGTCTTAAGCGCTCTTATTTTTTCATCTAGCGTTGAAGAGAGGGGTGGTTCACTTGTATTGTTGCTTTGTAGATTGTCCATTTCCTTTTTTAATTCTTTTATGTCCCCTTTTAACACACTGAATTCAGCGCATGCCGCCTCAACCACCTTAACTCGCCCTATAACACTCCTTATGGTTGTCTTTATGTTCGCTAACTCTGCAGTTACCTCACCAATTCTCTCCATCACTCTACCCTCAGACAAATTTATTGCTTCAGTCAGCTGATCGATGATGCTTTCTTTTATGCAATTCAGCTTGATGTTCCAACTAGCATCCGAGAGAATAGATGTAGTTGCAGTCGATGAGTCATCTGATCGCAAGCTGCAAGTACCGACGGGGGTCACCGGAGTAGCAAGTTTGCGATTTATTGCAGCACTTCGTGTGTTTTTTGTAACATTCGACATTTGTAAGTTTATATTTATTTTCAAAACAATATCGACTGACTTTTGAGTTGATTAAAAAGAAAATTATGTATCGACGCTGCAGATTATGTGTAATAGATGTTGACAAAAACAAAAAAACAAAACTAGTTTAATTGAATATACCAGCGATAATACGTTTAAATTGCATACGAAATTATGCGAAAAAATACCGTCCAAGCTGAGCAATGGCTTCGAAAGTGTTATTCGGATTTGCTCTGTTTGATGGTATGGTGAGTTTAAACTTGGTCGTACAGACACAAATGATGCTGAACGTTTAGGACCCCCAAAGGAGGCAGTTGTTCCACAAAACATAGAGAAACAACATGAAGATATCGAAAGGCAGTGTGGGAACAATATTACAGGAACATTTGTCGATGAGAAAGCTGCTTTCCAAATGAATGTCGCGTTTTCTCACACCGGACCAAAAACAACAACGTGTCGATGATTCGGAGAGCTGTTTGGCAGTGTTTACAAAGAATAAACATGAATTTTTGCGTCGGTATGTGACAATGGATGAAACAGGGCAGGTTTACACATTGCATATTTTTAGGAATTTCATAATCGATACGCCAACCAACGATTTAACGATTCAACCAAGGGTTACAAAGCTTTAAAAGTTATAAATTCAGCACGGCAAGAGTTAAATAAAGAATTTTTTTTTACTTGTTTAAGGTTTTACGTGCATCATTTCCTTTTCCATTTTAATGAAATTTTTAAAATTATGAAGCGTTTTTTAAAAAGTTTACATCAATTTCATGAAAAAATTTCATAGTACAACAAAATATACAAAAAAGTTGCCAACCCTTCTGATTTATGCTCATTAAAGTAAAGTTCAAGTTAGTGGCGTCCGTGGCGTAGTTGGTTAAAGTGCGTGGCCTCTATGTCAACGAACCTGGAGACCCGGGTTTGAACCCCAGAAGCGACAGAAAATTGTTTGAATTAAAATCAGCATTGGAATTAAAATAATTTTTCTCTACGGCCGCCACCTCTTTGCAGACAATGGCAAACCTCAGAGAGTAATCAAAATGCCATGTAAAGCTTCTTGAGAACAAGATCATTCCGTTCATCGCCGTTCGGAGTCGGCGTTAAACCTGTAGGTCCGGTTCTCGGTCAATTGTGTACAAACTTAATAACACGCACAACACAATTGATCATAACAAGCTAAGTTGAAGTCCTTTCAAAGGCTGAAATGGCCAGTTATTTATTTTTATTTTTTAAAGTAAAGTTTGGATATTTGTCTTTCGAAAAGATGACTCAAAGACTTATAGCATCATGTTATAAATCCCTGCACATCACTTGACGCTGCGTTGTTGAAATTCGCAATTTATAAAACGCAACGCTTAACGCCGTGATCTTAAGCGTTGAGTAACGCAATAGCGTAGTGAAAACAGTACAAAGTTCGCATTTTATAAAACGCTGCACTTGAAATTCGTTCACTTAAACTGTCACTTTCATCACTTGCTCTTGAGCTGCCGTTAGAACGAATAAGTTGGCATTGAAAGGGTACTAACTGTTTGTTTCACTCATATATTCTTAAATGTTATCATTTGATATATCGGCAACATATATCATTTGAATATAGGTTAAAGACAGCAACAACGAACCAACAGTTCGAAATGTTGCTAAGAGAAATAAAAAAAGTACCGCATGCAGCAAATGTGTACGGCAGTGTTTGGCGTTTATATTGCAATTTCAATTTAATGATGGCTGAAAAAAACAGCTGATATGGTGGCCAACAAGTCAGAATTTGGTGAATCTTAAATATTTCAAAGATTTGCAATAATGATGCTAGTTTTATTTTACATGTGACAACCCTAAACTGTTGTTGACTGACAGTTCACCGTGGTAACGTAACATAGCTAACGCAATAACGTAGTGATTAATAAAATGCAAATTTTTAATCCAAGTGATGCGCCGCGTTAGCGTTGCGTTTCATCACGGTGATTTATAAAATGATGCAAATAGAATATGTCTGTTATTGACTAACTTATGATTGAAATTTATAAAATGTCTGAAAAACCGCGACCTCTAAGCCTCTTTCAAAAAACTATGAAAGTCGAAAAAATTTTCATTTGATTATTTTGAAGGTGATATAATAATTATCGAAGAATAATTAACCGTTGTTGTTTTCTTTGCACAGTCTGGTTCAATTTAGAACAGAGTTTACTTAAAAATGTTTTTTGTTTCTGATTTTATTATATAATTTTAAAAAAAAAGAAAACAAATTTTAAGAATGTTAAATTTGAGATCGAGGTCAATTTCTTTTAAGAAAAAACAAATCACAACAACAAGTTCGTTTGAAATGAATACTTAATCGCATGATGACGAATTTTAAATCCTGGGACTTGAAGGGACCCAAATCCTTCCAATTTGGCTATTTTTCATCTATGTTAAAGCCTTTGATCTTAAAAATCAGGGATCGAAATTGTTATAAGCGATATTCAAATACTTAAAGTTTAATTATTATTTTTAGATTTTTATTTTATTGCTCAACAATATTATTGCTCAACAATGCTCAATCTTACGATTTTTATTTTATTCATTAAAAATAAGAGTTATTTTTTTATTTTTATTTTTCTGTTCAAGAATAAGAGTTATTGTTGATTTTTATTTTTTTCTCTCAAGAATAAAAATTATTTCTCAATTTTTATTTTTTCGCTCAGAAATAAAAGTTATTTCTCAATTTTTATTTTTTACGCTCAAAAATAAAAATCATTTGTCCAGTTTGATTTTTTGTAGGTACACAGAAAATAAAAGAATTGATTTATTACCTAAACTAGTTTAGCTAATGTGAAAGTTTCTATTTCACCTAATCTTTTCAACAACTTTTCTACTTACACAGTTAATTTAACAATCATGCATTAGGTAATTCACCTAATTCAAATTAGTTAATTCAACTAAAATTTTGCTTATTAAATCATCTAATTCTTCTAGTTATTTTACCTAATGCAAGTTGTCGATTTGTTCGTACACTAGGGAAATAACGCATATTAGCATTATCCACGCCTCAGTATAAATTTTATATAAATATTTACGTGGATAAATCAAATGCTTTCCTTACAACTTGTTTTTTTCCCGTATTTGAATTTTTTATTTCTGTGCAGCCCAAGGAGAGCACAGCGCTCTCCTATAAAAAACATAAATAAAAACAAAGTGAGAAAATTTTACAAAAATTAAAGCCTCATTGCGAGATTTGAACTCGGGCCGCTGGCGTTCAAGTCAAACGCTTTACCGCTGTGCTGTTACGCCGTTTGATAACTTGTGAACAAAATGTATATAAAAATATGAGGTCCACAACTCTTAAATTATGGGCATCTACAGCAATTTGATTAATTGGTATGTAGCGTAAATTTCTCAATTGGAACTTTAGCTCAATAGATAAGGCGTTGGTTGTTGAAATCTTAAGATCAGAGGTTCGAATCTCAGCGGTGGCAAAGAAATTTTTCAGTCATTTATACAATGTATATATCTCTCTCATTCTATCTACTATAAAACAAATCTTTCTTCTCAATCATGTGACGAAATGAAGTAAAGTCACCTAAGGAAAGTTTCACTTCAAAATAGAAATTGCAAAACAAAAAACAAATTTTTTGCATATTTTTTGCACGGCATTCCCACTCTTAAGTGGGAATTCTATCTAAATAATTAGATGATTTTTCTACACTTAGTAGGTGGCTTGCCTAATCTGAAGTGGTCATAGTTTAAAAAAAATTAGCTAATTCTTCTAATAAATTATGTGTCTTATCTATTTTATGGTTGAAGGTACACCTAAATATTTAGGTTTTTTTAGCTACTCTCGCAGTTAAACTACCCAATATAATTGCATATAATTAACATTTAGAAATTGGTAGCGCACCTAATCAAATTCGTTGACTGAAAATCACCGGATTACTTTAGCTGAATTGACTACATTTTTAGGTAAAAGTTCTACTCTTTTTTTTCTGTGTAGGGAATAAATATATAAAAATCATAAAATTTGTATGAGAGCTCCCATAAGGAGAAGTGGGAGAGAATAGGACCCCTAAGGGAAATATTTTCTTTTTGCAAAAGTAATGGGGGTCTGTCATACATACTGACCCTCTCCAGCCCTCCATTAAAGCCCCCCTGTTCTGGTGTAGGGAATAAATACCCCAAAATCATAAAATTTGTATGGGAGCTCCCTTAAGGAGTGGTCGGTGGGAATTGGTCCCGAAGGGAAAAATTTTCCTTTTGCAATAGTAATGGGGGTCGGTCATACATATTAACCCATGTTAAATTAAAAACTATTGCGTAGTTATAAGTAAACATAAGACGTTTTATTCAAACTTATATAAAGATAATGAAGTAGATAAGGTTATTGTTTACAAGACAATATTTTTTCTCTTACCGAAAAATTATAATTAAAATCTAAAATTAATAATTCTTGAAGATATTCTTGAAATTAGATTTTTATATTCATTCGAAAATCTCATCAGCTTCAGTTAAATCCGGATGGAAGTCCAGCATGTCTGCAGTATTTAAGTTCGAATAAAAATCTTTATAAATATCGTCAGAAGTGGCAACATGTCAATTAAATCTTGTGTTTTCTTTTGATTATCAATTGGTGAAAAATAGCATTGTTTTAAATTGTTTTTATTAATAGAGTTTACACCTCTTTTCTACAAATTAATTTTTCTGAAATGCTCATTTTCATCTAAGGAACTTATAAAGAAAATATTTCCAAATTCTTTTGTGAATCGAAACCACTTTATATCAGCCCAACTATATTTCTGCCCATCCTCATCCACTTTTCTCCACAAAAATAATTCTTTAGCAGCACACGCAAAAGCAATAAATTATTTTTTATTCATATCAATCACACTAAACTTACTTTTCACTCCAACAGTCCTAATGAATTGATACCAGTCCCGAGGATGGTGAATTTTTTCTTTCTTTTGGTTTTTTTCTTTCACCTTTTATTGAATTGCTTTCGGTCAAAGCATGATCACTATCACATTCCATATGTGTGTGGCCAGGAACCATAAACTTATGATCTATTATACTTATTGATCTTGTTGTGTCGGTAAACTGCATGAAAAGGCAAACATTGTTGCAACAAAAGAATTTTTATTTTGACCTGGACAGCTTTGGTCCACTCATAACATTTTTATTTTATTTAATTTATTGTATAATTTTTATTTAGATTATTTTTGTTTGAAATATTTTTTATTCTGATCTTTTCAAAATGGAAATTTTTTAAGCATACAATTTTTTTTTATAACATTTTTAAATTTAAAAAACTTAAATATAAGGTAAGATAAATTGAAGTATACAGTATTGTTCGAAACCTAAGCAACTATTTTCATTGAAGAAAGCAAAGTACCGTATATCCATCAAAAATCAATTTCTTCAAAATATTTGGTTTTATTTTTATTTTATTGTGTTTCCACTTTTTTATAACAACAACAAAACTTAAATTCTAGTTCACAGCAAATAACGAAGAAACCAAAACAAAAACAACTCAATATTTATCTGTTCGAAACGTAAGCAACTTTCAGTATTTAGTATGATAGCCCTTATTTCTTATGACTTGCGCACATCGTTTCGGCATAGATTCTATGTGATTTACTAGAACTGCTGTTGGAATTGATTCCCACGTTGCTTTTAAGCAGGTCATTAGCTCGGTTTTACTTTTAAACCGCCGAGTCCCGACTCTACGCTTCAAAATGCCGAAAAGATTCTCTATGGGATTCAAGTCTGGAGATTGAGGTGGCCAATCCAAGACTTGAATCCCATTAGAAGACAACCAATCTTTGACCAACTTCGATGTGTGTTTCGGATCTTTGTCGTGTTGAAACACCCATCGAAGTGGCATTTCCCATTCGGCATATTGAAGCATATGGTTTTCCAGAATGTCCCTATACACAAAACGATCCATTTTTGAATGTATTTGAATAAATGGGCCAACCCCTCTCGCTGAAAAACAGGTCCACACCATTACATTTCCTCCTCCATAATTTATTGTGCCCTTACAATAACGTGAATCTAGCCTCTTATATTTTGGTCTTCGAACGTGCCATATTCCATCTGAATTTAACAGATTAAATTTCGATTCATCACTCCATAACACTGTTTTCCATTTTTCTGGAGTCCAATTAACATGATATTTTGCGAAATCCAACCTAAATTTTATAAAAACATTAAAACTCATTAAAAAAACCTTCATCTTTTTAGACAAACCTATTTTTCAAATGTTTTTTTGTAAGAAAAGGTTTCTTAGATGGCCTGAAACTTCTCAAACCAATTTCCAATGAGCGTTTTCGGACAGTGCTCGAACTAATATTGAGGTTTAGCTCTTGAACAACATTTTTAGACGAAATAAATGGATCTTTTTTAAATAAACGAACAATTTGTCTATCTGTTTGATATGAAGTTTTTCGGGGTCGACCGCCAGAATTGACGCTCTGCACTGAACCAGTAGCTTTATATTTTTGAATCAGTCGAGAAACTATTGATTTATTAATTTTAAGTTTATTAGCTATCGAAATTTGTTTTTCGCCGTTATTAAAAAATTCAATTATTTTAAATTTGAAGTCCTCCCCGTAATGTCAACGCGCCATTGTCAGACTAACGAGTGACTGTACAGAAACAACTAAAATTAGATTTTGATTGTGGTAGCAAAATAGACTAAGAAACTAGTTTTGCATATATGCGCTCTTTGTTTGTGTATTAACTGTAAAAAATTGCAACAACGAAAAAGTTGCTTACGTTTCGAACAGTTAAATATTTTGTTTTTTTTGTTTATGTTTTTTCATTAGTTGTTATGACTTAGAATTTAATTTTTGTTGTTGCTGCAAGAAAGTAGAAACGTAATATAATAAAACTTAAACAAATTATTTTTAACAAATTCATTTTGAATGGGTATACAGTACTTTGCTTTCTTCAATGGAAATAGTTGCTTAGGTTTCGAACAATACTGTATATACACTACAAATTCTCCCCCTCCAA
This sequence comes from Pherbina coryleti, assembly GCA_943735915.1. NCBI lineage: Eukaryota > Metazoa > Arthropoda > Insecta > Diptera > Sciomyzidae > Pherbina > Pherbina coryleti. The sequence goes on from OX030948.1 coordinate 91,913,604, forward strand.
TTAACCGCAGTCCTACGTTGAGAAAAAATTCAGAATTCTATGTTGAGATGTAGATTTCTACATCCATATACTTTGTGTGGATTTTATTAAGTACATATACTTTTAAATTAAAAAAAAAATATTTTATTAAATGTTTAAGCACATATACAGTCCCGTGCACACAATTAAGAACGATTGCTTTGTTTCTTTTTCTATTAACTTTTTGTATAATACAAGTAAAAAATTCAAGCAAATCCTTACCCATTCGAATGTTGAAGAATCCCTTATTATATGCTTTGTAAATTCTTTATCGGTAGCTTACCTAAAAGTAGGGCATCTTTTTACGATATCAGAAAGGAATCAAACGTGCACATAATTAAGAACGATATACAAGAACTTGATTTTTTGTTATACAATATTTTATTTCAGTTTTATTTAGTTAATATATGGTTGGATATCCATTGCTTTTAAGAACAGCTGCACATCGCCGAGGCATTGAGCCCACTAGATCTTCACATACTCGCTTGGGAATGCTTGTCCAGGCCTTTTGTACTTCAGCATAAAGTTGTGTGAAATTTGATATTTTTAGAGCACCAACTCTCTCCTTCAACACTTGCCAGAGGTTCTCAATCGGATTGAGATCCGGACTACACGATGGCCAATCCAATACTGTTACCTTATTGTCTGTAAACCACTTCTTCGTATGACCAGCAGTATGTTTTGGGTCATTATCTTGGTAAGTTTTCATCTGCATATGGTATCAAATTCTTCTGCAAGATGTCTGTGTATTGGAACTTGTACATATGACCCTCAAATTTTGCTAGTGGACCAACGCCGCGCCATGACATACCGCCGCATACCATTATATTACCTCCGCCGTGCTTAAGTGTTGGGAGTGTGTACCTTGGGCTAAACTCAGTTTGTACCGGACGTCTAACATATGATCTGCTATCTGACCAGACTCAATTAATCTTCGTTTCATCAGAAAATAATACTTTTTTCCACTCTTGAACAGTCCAGTGCCCATATTTTTTAGCAAAATTAATTCCTTTTTTACGATTCTGCTTGGACATTAAAGGAGTCTTCCTGCAAACACGTCCAAATAAACCAGATTCTCTCAAACGACGTTTAACTGTATCCACGGAAGGTCCAGACGCATTTTCACCAAAAACAGCTACTAAAAATCTGTTTAGCTGATTTGTGCGGAAAGTTTTTTGACTCACGAACAATCAGTTTATCCTCCATTTTAGTCGTTTTACGTTGTTTACGCTTTCGGAGCACATTCTTTGGAGTTGAATATTTTTGAAAATGTCGAATAGCATTAAAAACCATCGTTTTTGAACATTTTATAATGTTGGCGATTTCACTATACAACTTTTTTTTTATTAAACAGTTTTACAATCAACTCGCGAGTCACAGGGTCACATGACTTCTTTTTTCCCAAATTTGTTTTCTTATTTTTAACTTTTATTGAAATCAATTGAATGTTTACAATATTTTAATAGCCGTGCAGTACATTTAAATCAACTGAAATGACCTTATCAACTGAATATACTGATCGTTCTTAATTATGTGCACGCTACAAATTAGCAACATGTTAGCAAAAAAATCTCCTGAGAATTTGTTTGTGCATTAGACAACAACAAAATAATATTTCCTCAAACTTCGTCTCTTGGGTACATTGTGGTAAGAGTAAGAGTTAGGTTTAGTTTAAATTAAATTGCAATTCAGGTCAAAAATGAATACGATGAAATCGTTCTTAATTATGTGCACGGAACTGTATGCAGCATAAGTAAATACATTTATAAAATGTAATCCGTGCACACATTTCGATTGTAATATGATTTACGAAAAGTTTTTGGCATGACAGCAGGCCAACTCATGATTGTATTTTGCCTTCTGGTTTTTTTCTTCAACTAAAAAGAAGCATCTGCCTCGCTTCTTTACTTGGTCTGGAAGGCTTGTATTACGCCGCTTTCGATATGTTCCAGCTTCAGCATTACGTGAAGAGTTATTTTTCTCAGAAACAAACATTGTAATAGAAACAAAATATACGAGTTCAACGTGCATGGTGTATAAATCTACACCTCAACATGAAAAATTGAAGTTTTTAAATATATAGAAAATAATTATAATTGAGATTCTCAAAGTACATGATTTCGGTTCACATTCAGCATAAAATAAGTCATGTATTCTTTGATCCTTAAACTAAATGGTTTTGGAAATATTTACATATTAAACGTAGGACTACGGTTAAACATTTATACTATGGCAAAAGTTACTTTTTTTTTAATGGGTGTATTTGGATATTTTATGTTGTGTATCTGTGATTTTTTATTAGTGTATGCTGGGTTTGAGATGCTCAATGGAGATAGATTTTATTGTGTTACCATATTGAACTTGAAAATTTTTCTCGTGTCTGGAAATAACTTTAAAAGGACCTTCAAATGGCTGTTGAAGTCCCGGTGAACGATTGATTTTCACAAAAGCATATTCACAAGTACTAAGAAATTTTGGAACATAACTATGATCTTTATTATGATGCACAATTTTCGAACGGATGTGGGGAAAATGTTCTCTTAACTTTCGAAGGGTAAGATCCATATTTATGGTATCATTATTTGGGACAACTAATTCTCCTGGTCACCTTAAAGTCTGACATCTGATTTACATGTAAAATTTGAAATCATCAACAGTATAACTATTTCTCAAACTTCTTTAAAATTTTTAGCACTTTTTTAAACACATTGAATACAATGTTAAAAAAATATATATATATACATATTTTCTTTTGTTTTTAATCCTTTTTTCCACATACAAAATACAAAAAAATGGGGTTTAAAAAAAAAAATGCGGCGCCTAAAGAAGATTCCCCGAGATTCCGCTCGTAATTGAAATAATTTACATGCTTATACTTTCTTTAAGATGTTTACTTGAAGAGGGATATGCACACTTTTGCACGTTTTTATTTACTTTTGAGAAATTTATAAAAAACTAACGTCGCACAGTGTAACGAGTTCTATGGGATGGGGGAAACAATAGAAGGAATCATCGTAGGTACATACATGAAATTAAGCATGTGTCATTATTTCATAAATATATAATGCCACAATCAATATCGGCCACGCCCTTCGCCCACCTCCCATACAAAACTAAGATTAAAAGAGCAATATCTTCAGTTGTAGAAAGTGTAGAGAACAAAATTAACTTGAATTGCATTAAATAGAATAAACACTTTGGGAACCTGTTTAGAAAGAATTGTTTTAAAACATACTAAAAAAAATAATGAAAACCAAAACTGCCTTTATTCTTTAATAGCGTTTGAAACTTATGAAAAATTTGTTATTTTCCCCTATAAATTTGCTCGTTTTCGCCAAAACATGCTATAGGGAAAGCGTCATTAAATCCGTAATTTTGATTTTATGTGATAGATCTTTCGAAAATGTGCTTAGAAAGAGTTGTTATAAAACATGATGAAAAAAAAAACCAAAACTAACAAAATATTTTACTTGCCCACTTGCAGAAATCATTTTGAATTAAATGAATTAAATATTAAATTAAATTAAAAAAATTAGAAATAAATATTTTTTTTTGTCCTAACTGAAAACATATTTCATAGTTATGGTCTACATTTTTACGATGGGCGAATATATAAAAAACAAAAGATAAAAAAAAACTACAAAAACAAAAAAGCCAAAAAAAATAAAAAAAACATGCGGATCTCCCCGCAACCTTCACGTGGTGACCCTGGAAACTATATACATGTGTCATTTATGTTGGCTAATTGCGGGTTTTTTGTTTCTCATTTCATAACATATTTATTGTTCTAAAAGTGTTATTTTCTAAACCTTGTATATTTATTTTTAGTTCACACATCGCATGTCAGATTCGGTAAAAGCAACGCCTTGATCTGTCTCGTATCCCGCCTTCTTTTTAATGTCACAGAATAAATAATAACCAAACTACGGTTTTTATATAAATAGTGACACGCTCCATTGTTGGATCCCACTCACTTTTTCTAAAATTCTCGGAAACGATTGTACCCACCCCTATACCCAATTTCAATACCCTAGTCCCAACACTAACTGAGATACGGCATTTTACTAATAGTGACACGCCTCTTTGTTAAATCCAGTCGAATTTTTCATCATGCTCGGAAAAGAGCCCACAAAGCACTGTATCGAATTTTAATAACCTAGTCCCACTATTAGACGAGATACGGTATTTTATTGATATTGCCACGCCCCATTCTTGAGTCCCGCCCACTTTTTCTAACATGCTCGGAAACGATCCTACCCACCCCTTTACCCAATTTCAATACCCTAGTCCCAACATTAACTGAGATACGGAATTTTATTAATAGTGACACGCCCCTTTGTTAAATCCAGTCCAATTTTTCATCATGCTCGGGAAAATATCCCACAAAACACTGTACCGAATTCTAATAACCTAGCCCCACTATTAGACGAGATACAGTATTTTATTGATATTTCCACGCCCCATTATTGAGTCCCGCCCACTTATTTTCCCATGCTTGAAGAAGGTCCTGTGTAAAGTATTCTGTACCAATTTTTATTTAATTCTGTCTATGCATTGCTAAGATATGAGTTTTGGCCACTTTTTCAAATTTCTGGCCCAATGTGGCAGGGAGTGCACACTGTATCTTTAAAGATACAACCAACTAAAGTGACCCCGTGAGGTGCCAAATGATCGAAATTTTTTGCAACCACTTAAAATCACTAAAGGACATATTTTGAAAGCAGTCAGTATTTTTTCCTAATCAAAATTATGTATCTGTTCCTAGAAGTTAAACTGTTAAAGATAGTGTTTATTTAATTAAAAATAAAATTTTTTTTTTTGACTTTGTACATAATTTTTTTAAAAAGTATGACAAATAAAAGTAAAAACTATTTTTTTATTTAAGACTTATAATATTATAAATAATATAGAACCGATTTGAAAAAAATCAAACCAAAAATATAGCCGTAGGAATTTTTTGAATGGTTGTATCTTTAAAGATACACAGTGCATTTAAGGGTTAAGATAGGGATTAGAATTTATTTAGATTGTATTTGGAATTTGGAGACCCAATGAAAGATTTTAGCGTTTTGTCGTCTTGTTGTTCCTTGTAAAGTGTTTGAAAATTAATGTCTTGTGTAGATATAGCATCGATTTCTGGTACACCGTTAAAAATCTTGGACTAAATTTTAAACTATTTTGGATTACATATAGGACACGACCAAAAAAAGAATTATTTTTAATCCAAATAAAAGTTGAAAATTTTCTAATCCAGAAAGGATTACTTTTTAATCCGCAAAATGTTTAAAATTTTCTAATCCACAAAGGATTAATTTTTAATCCATAAAAGTTTAACATTTTCTAATCCAAAAAGACTAAAGCTTAATCTTGAAATAGTTTAGAATACTGCAAGCTGAAAAATTTTTCAGTTCAAATTTAAGTTGAGGATGCTATTAAAATAAAACATTCACTTTTTATTTAGAATTTAATTTTATTAATTTCAATCTTAAATCTATTACATTTATTGTACATAAATTAACATTTATTCTGTTGTAATATGTGGCACAACTACGTATACTTCTTCATTTCATCAACTACCGTGGGATAAGCCTTCTGAATATCGCATATAAGGTCCTGTCGAGCGTACTATGTGAAAGACTGAAGCCCATCGTAAACCAGCTGATTGGACCTTGTCAGTGTGGCTTCAGACCTGGCAAATCCACCTTAGACCAGATATTTACGGTACGACAAATCTTGGAGAAGACCCTAGAAAAACAAATCGACACACACCATCTTTTTGTCGATTATAAAGCCGCCTGAAATGGCCAGTTATTTATTTATTTTTAAAGCCGCCTTCGACAGTCCAATAAGGAATCATCTATATTCCACCATGTCTGAATTTGGTATTCCTGCAAAGCTCATCCGCCTTTGCAGAATGACACTGAGCAACACCAGCAGTTTAACAGTTAAAATCGGGAAGGACCTTACTCCTCCATTCGATACCAAACGAGGTTTCAGACAAGGTGATTCCTTCTCGTGCGACTTTTTCAACCTAATGATGGAGAAGATCATCCGAGTTGCTGATTTGATACGCAGTGGCACGATATTCTACAAAAGTATTATGCTGCTGGCGTATGCTGATGATATCGATATCATTGGCAGGTTAGTGAAAGAGTCGAGTCGAATGGGTCTTGTAGTGAACGCAGATAAGACGAAATACCTAGTGTCAACAAATAAACTGTCCCAGCGTCTTGGAAACCACGTCACTGTTGACAACATCTCCTTCGAGGTTGTTAAGGACTTCGTCTACCTGGGATCCAGCGTAAACTCTTTCAACGATGTCAGTATTGAGATAAAATGAAGGATAACTCTTGCCAACAGGTGTTACTTTGGGCTGAGTAGGCAATTGAGAAGCAGAGCCCTCTCTCGACGAACAAAACTCACGCTCTATAAGTCACTAATCATGCCCGTCCTACTATATGCAGCACAAACCTGGACGTTAAGCAGTTCTGATTAAAAGACTTTGGGAGCCTTCGAGAGAAAGATCCTTCGTAAGATCTTCGGTCCAATCTGCGTCAATGGCGAGTACCGAATTCGATGGAACCACGAGCTGTATGAGCTGTACTCTGACATCGACATAGTTAAGCGAATTAAAACCGAGCGGCTCCGCTGGCTAGGTCATGTTGAGCGAATGGAAAACGACGCTCCAGCGAAAAAAATATTCGATTCGGTGCCCGGTGGTGGTCAACGCAGAAGAGGACGCCCACATCTTCGTTGGAAGGGTCAGGTGTTGGATAACCTGACTATACTTGGTGTTTTCAACTGGCGCCAGCAAGCGCAAAACAGAAATGGCTGGCGCAATTTCTTATACGAACGAAAACCGACCTTCGGTTGTAAGCGCCAGATAAGTAAGTAAGTAAGTAAGAAAGATGCAACAAAACCAGAACATATATTTGCCCCTAAATTATCATGAGCAACAGATACTAACGTGCCTTTTATTTTTGCGCCATCGACATCCAAGCCAATGTTCTCAAGTGTTTTAAATCTCTTATAATTGGTTGCAATACTAAATTGAAATCAACATTTTCGTTTTTCAAGTCTTCCGTAAAAAAAGTGCAAGAATTGTTCTCATAGGGCAAATTACGAATCATAAAATATATCATAAAATTCTTAATAAATTCCTGTTTAAATCGCATCTAGCAACTATTGAGGGCAAGCTAAAAGAAAATAGTAAGTTTTTCTGGACATACGTCAATGAAAAAAGAAAATGAAATGGTATACCAAATTCTATGGAATATTTGGGTTCATCTTCTGCAGATACGGTTACTATTTGCAATTTTTTTGCTAATTATTTCAAATCAGTATACTCAACTTCAGTGTCTCCAACCACTTCTTTCGAAAATACGGGACCGTACCTTGATTGCAGCGACCTATTTATATCTGAATTTGAAGTTGAATCAGCCTTGGAAAATCTTAAACCAATTTATTCTGAAGATCTAGAGGGTATAGCGCCAATTATTCTTAAATCTTGCGCTGCAATAGTTTCTTTACCGCTTACAAAAATTTTGAATACATCTTTAATCACTGGAACCTTTCTTGAGGAATGGAAAATTTCTCATTTACAACCTATCCACAAATCAGGTCCAAAGCACCTAATAAATAATTATAGACCGATCTGTAAACTATTAACCATCCCTAAAATCTTTGAAAAAATTGTTTTCAATAAACTATCTTTCGGTTTAAAAAATATAATATCATTGAATCAACACGGTTTCACTTCGGGTAGATCGACGGCCACCAATTTGAATTTATTTTGTAATTATATAATTAATAACTTTTCTAAAGGGTCTTCAAACGGATGTTATTTTTACAGACTTTGCGAAAGCATTCGACAAAGTTAACCATAAAACTCTACTAGCTAAATTGTCAGCGTTAGGTTTCCACTCTAACTTACTAAACTGGATTGACTCCTATCTCCAGGATCGGAAACAGTTCGTTAAAATTAATAACTGTTTTTCTGATGTGATTCACGTAACATCAGGGGTCTCTCAAGGTAGCCATCTAGGCCCACTTCTATTCCTAATCTTTATTAATGATATTCCCAAAGTTATAAAACACAGCCAGTCCCTTCTATTCGCGGATGACCTCAAGCTGTTCCGATCAATTAGCCATGTTAATGATTTTAAACTTCTACAGCACGACCTGGATTCCATTGTAAATTGGTGTGCTCTCAATGATCTTCCACTTAACATTTCCAAATGTCAGATTCTTTCATTTACTAGATTGTCCTCTCCTATTACTTGGAACTATACTATAAATTCAACTGCTCTTGGTAGAACTACTCTGATAAAAGACTTAGGCGTTCTCCTTGATCATCGGCTGAGAACATATTGATTTTATTGTAAGCAAAGGCAATTCAATGCTTGGTTTCTTAAAACGAAATTCTAAGGAGTTCTTAGATCCTTATACTCTTAAATCCCTGTACACTTCACTCGTAAGGACACAATTAGAATACTGCTCTATTATATGGAATCCGTTTTATCTCCATCCATCCAAAAGAATAGAATCTATACAAAGACACTTTACAAGGTATATGTGGAAAAAGCTAAATTGGAATCAGCCCGTTACCCCTTCATATGCCACTCGCTGTGCCCTAATTAACCTTCATCCCCTAGAAATAAGACGGAAAATTTTCTCAGTCATGTTTATCTGGGATCTTATCCACCACAATATAAATTGTCCAGAACTCCTATTAATGATAAATTTCTATACTCCAGCTCGTCACCTTCGTAGTCTATTCCATTTTAAAAAGGCGGTCCACAGGACGAACTATATTCTTAATAAGCCAATAACTCGTTGCATTAATGATACCAATTAAGTTCTAAATAGGTGTGACCTATTTATAGAGGTCTCACGTAAATCAAGACAATCTCTTACTAAGTATTATGGCACGTGATGTTTAATTAATTAACGCTATTTACATACACCTAAATAAAAGCTTTACCCAAATTTCTTTTGAATTACAATAAGTATAACACTTACATATCTCTATTATTGTTGAATTTTTTTTTTATACATGAAGTAAAAATTAAGGAAACTTTTTTTTTGGAACTTGTACAATATATATATTTGTAAATATCTTGTTAAATAATTGTATTAATAAGTTGTAAACAGTTATTTTAATTCAATAGTCTATAAGAGCATGTACTCTGATTGATGAAGAATAATAAAATGAAATGAAATGAAATGAAAATATATTGCACCCATTTTATGTATTCCAGTCTTACTTCCTAATAGATTCACAACTTCAAAATCGTCATATTAAAGTTGTATTTGCAAAGAATTCAAGTTTTTTTGAAAAAACAAAATAGATATGCTAAAATTATCTGCACAGCAGAAACTTACAAGTTTTTGTTTATCACAACTATTATTTTTCTTAAAATATAAATTTTTAAAGTAAATATTTTGAAAGAGATTATTTAAAGTTTCAATTATAGGAATATATTGAAATGTAGATGTGGCGTCCGTGGCGTAGCTGGTTAAAGTGCGTAGCCGCTATTTCAACGAACCCGGAGACCCAGGTTCGAACCCCAGCAGCGACAGAAAATTATTTGAATTAAAATAATTTTTCTGTACGACCGCCACCTCTCTGCAGACAATGGCAAACCTCAGAGAGTAATCAAAATGCCATTTAAAGCTTCTTGAGAACAAGAACATTCTGTTCATCGCCGTTCGGAGTCGGCGTTAAACATGTAGGTCCGGGTCTCGGTCAATTGTGTACAAACTTAATAACACGCACAACACAATTGATCATAAGAAGCTAGGTCAAAGTCCTTTCAAGGGCTGAAATGGCCAGTTATTAAATTTTTGTTTTAGGAAACGAAGAGAGTACACTGCTGTACTTATACTAATAAGAAGCGGATAAAGTAATAAAAAATAACGCAAATACTGTATTCATACACTGAATATTTTGTGCATATTTCTTTATGCGCAAACATCTCTGGTTATGCGAGAATTTTAATATGGAATACAAGCAATATACCATCATATATATGTATGTTTTGGCAATGTTTTAAATAATGTAGACAGTTATGCATTTTGTGAAAAATTTTCGAAAACTTAAAATTAAAATTTAATAACTATTTTATTAACAATAAAATTAAATTTACAATTCATTAAAAGGTCAAACAGAAAATGATTATGCTTCAATTTGATTTAAAAATATATTTTTTATTGAAATTTAATTTAAAGTCGCAATGATTTTGCTTTTAACATCAACTCATCAATCACCAACACAAATTAAACACATTTCGCTAACATTTTTTCAGTGCACCATAGTGCATTGCTGAATATTAGCATTCTTTATCAAATATTCGATTAAGAAACAAAACAACACAGCTCACAAATTCAGATCCGCGTAAGAAGTGTGTTGTGAGAGAACAGAGAACGAATTAGCAGTTATTCTCATGCGCTGATTTTCTCTTTACTACACGATATGTTGTTTACATATATTCGCTTGCATTGTACTCTTACACTCAAAAACAAAAATATTAACTTAAAATTGAACAAAATGTGTTCATAACTTGCCTTTTTTTCAAATGTTTTTCAAAAGTTTAAAAAACATTTGCTCTTACTTTGACGAAATTTGTTGCAAGCTATTTTTTAAACACAAAATTCTTCAAATTTATAATAATTGTCGTCAATTTTCAAAATTTTTTTTTTTAGTGAACAAAAGTGAAGTAGTGTATATTCGTTTATCGAATATATTCATGCATGGATCTGACTCGCATACATGTTCTACTACGCAATTTTTCTCTGTAAAGTCAAGTTCCGCTATGGCCGCAGCTTCAATTTGATATGAAGTTAAAACTAGAACTCTCGATTTCCGAGCTTTTCAAGCACCCGGACTACCCGGGTATTTTCGAGTATTTCGAGCTACCCGACTAATACCCGCATAACCGGGTATAAGTCGATTTTGAATTTTTGTTTTCTACAAAACTTAAGAATCTTTACTATTTAAGATGCAGTGTAATTAGTTATTAAGTAAAAATAAAGTAGAAATTATTATTAATTTATGTTATTAAGTAAAAAAAAAAAAACAAAATAACACGGTGTTACAAAATGAAAACAAATCAAAAAACTTGACTCAAGACATAGAAGAGGTAGTAGGCCTGGTTGAACATAAGATAGCTGCATACTTAGTTTTTTGAATATACCCTCAAAATCGGGATTTGTGGTCAAAAAACCGATTTTAGGTAGGTGCATGTATAGTTTGTTATGTAACTCCGTTATATCTAGCTCAATTTTAAAAATTTAAACATTGATAAAAAGAAGAAAAATATACCCTTAACATAATATATAGACCGTTTTTTTACAAAAAGAATTGACAAAGTTAGAGGCAAAATCATTTGAAAATTTCTCATTTTTTTTAATTTTTTCAACTTCAACAACGTTTTGTTAACAAATTTTGTTTTTTGGCACTATTAGTTTTAGCAGGATTCTGAAAGCCTGTTAAATTTTGCGTTCAATAAGCTATCATTTACTTCAATTGGCTGAAATACAAAAGCACTATCGAATTTTTAGTATTCGTAATAAAATACAAAAAAAATTTTTTTTTTTTTCAAAAAATGTTTTTTTGACCTTTTTCGTTTAAATATATTATCATAAAGCTGGTGTATTGCCCGGATGTGACGGAACTGTTTGCAGTTTTCAACCACAAACACGCTCCGAATGAATGGCGTTTGTTTATTGAGGGATCTTGCAAGAGTATGATTTATTTAAAAACTTTTTGTGTGATTCTTGATATGTTAAATTCTGATATATGTATGTCGCCGACTTAAAGGCTCTAACAATACTGTTTGGAATGCAAGGTGGATATACCAAGTATCCTTGCATTATTTGCGAATGGGATAGTCGTGCGACTAATAAATATAAGGATGTTCCACCATGCTTAGAACATCCTACACGTGTTTCACTTGATTGCCCTTTTCTTCCCACTAATCTATAATCTCATTTTCGAACCAAGGCAGACTTGACTGAATAGGTATTCCACCTGAAATCCTTGGTTCAAAGCTAAAAAAAAAAAAAAATCTGATTGCAGCGTTTCCTAGGTTAAGTGAGGCCAAAATCAAAGAAAGTATATTGCACGTTCAAATCTTTTATAAAAGTTATTTATTCATTTCGGTTATTCTAAGGTTTATTTGTTGGCCCACAAATTTGGAAAATTTTCTTGGACACTGATTTCGTTTCTAAATTAAATCCAGTTGAAAAAAAGAGCTTGGAATAGTTTTATTTCGTTATGCATTTATTTCCTCGGCAAGAAGAAGAGTCGAAATTACTTAGATGTTGTAAATGAATTTTTAAGTGCCTACGAAAAAATGGGCTGCAATATGTCAATCAAAATACATTTTTTGCACTCCCATATAAACTTTTTCCCGAATAGCCTTGGGCAGTTTAGTGATGAACAAGGAGAAAGGTTCCACCAGGAGATGGAAGCTATAGAAACCGGCTTTTAGGGAAAAAATTCCATAAACATGCTGGCAGACTACTGCTGGTCCCTAAAACGTGAAATCGATTATAATGTATATAAACGAAAAAGGTCAAATAAACATTTTTAGAAAAAAAAAAAAAAAATGAAATTTTTTGTATTTTTTTACGAATACTAAAAATTCGATAGTGCATTTGTATTTCAGCCAATTGAAGTAAATGATAGCTTATTGAACGCAAAATTTAACAGGCTTTCAGAATCTTACTAAAACTAATAGTGCCAAAAAACAAAATTTGTTAACAAAACGTTGTTAAAGTTGAAAAAAGTAAAAAGAAATGAGAAATTTTCAAATGATTTTACCTGTAACTTTGTCAATTCTATTTGTAAAAAAACGGTCTGTATATTATATTAAGGGTATATTTTTCTTCTTTTTATCATTGTTTAAATTTTTAAAATTGAGCTAGATATAACGGAGTTACATAACAAACTATACATGCACCTACCTAAAATCAGTTTTTTGACCACAAATCCCGATTTTGAGGGTATATTCACAAAACTAAGTATGCAGTTATCTTATGTTCAACTAGACCTACAACCTCTACTATGTCTCGAGCCGAGTTTATTTTCACTGTTACACCGTGTAATCTACTCTTAACCAGTCTCCATCAAACATCTCCACGGACTACCAAAGCAGTTTTCTTTTTTATTTAAATGTAGTCACACAGAGCCAAAACAACCTAATAAAAAAGAAGAAAATCAATAAAATTTCTCTATGGTTTTCACCCAATTTTTGTTATGCAATCCACATAATTTTAAGAAGAATCTGATTATATTTTATGAGAAAACATTTAAAAACAATTAAGAAATCTTATCAAAAATATGTGATTTACTTATTGATTTCAAAAGTTACCTTCTTGATTTTTGTGAATTTAAGAAGGAAATTCTATTGATTTAATAATATTTTTTTAAAATTTTATTAAACCTTTAACCTAGATATATATTGATATATATATCTCAATTGCCTATGATATTAACTTCTCAAAAGGGTGTATTATCTTCTTATTCGTTTTAACTGGTATCTCCTTAAACTTTGTAGAGTGAAAAAAAAAGATTTTCTTATTAAAGTTAAGTGTTAATAAGATTTCATCCATTCAATAAGAAATCTTATTAAAAAATTTTTGATAGTAGTTGTTAATTTTTGATAAGATTTTCTCTATGGAATTAAAAAGATTTCTCCTTGGAAAATTCTTATCATTTGGGAGTATTAATAAGAAAACCTAATAAAATAGCTCAATTTGGAGATCTTGAATTTATGTGGTAGTTTTTGGCTCTGCGCAGTCATATCGATTTAATTTACTGTCGGTCACTTACATACTATGTTCTTGATGAGGTGTCATGTATGTGATGACGATTACAGCATAGATTTTGGGGCCATCGTTAAGAATTTCGATATACTATAAGCTTATATTTAAAATATAAAGATCATGTTGCAAATTAACGATCTCTTATGAAAATTACGTTAACCTCACATAGAAAGTAATATGAAATTGGTTGAATCTCTTAAAATTTTATAAAAAAAATTAAATTCCTTAAATAATTTAAATTTTATTATTGAGGACATATTAAATTCAATGGCCAAAAATAAATGAATAATTGACTTTGTTCTCTAAATATTATATAATGAAAAAAAAATTTTAATAAGTCTAATATTCTTTATTTGTTTTCACGAGCAACTCGGCGTGACGATCGATCAAGTCAAAGTGGATCTTGATACCTATGGCACTCACGTTAGGAATAAACATATCTCTCTTCTCCAAAAATCGCGTAAAGACCAACAACAATATTATCGTCCCTAACTCACCTGTCCTAAATATATTTTACCATAACTGTGGCGGCATCAGAACCAAATTAAACAAACTTTATGTTGACGCCAAATCATGTCACTTCAATGTTTTAGTATTTACTGAGACATGGTTAAATGATACCTTTAATAATGAGGAAATTCTTGACAGCAATTGGACTCTCTTTAGAAATGATCGGGATTACTCTTCAACTGGTCTTTCCCGAGGAGGAGGGGTTCTCATAGCAACTCACAATTCTCTCTCAAGTGAGCTATTAGATACGCATACCCATAAACTCTTCGATCACCGAATAATAAAAGTCTGTTCAGGAAATAGTCTTTGTATGTACATAGGTGTCATTTACATTCCTCCCGGCTCAAGTGAAACAACATACAATGAGCTATGTGAAACGTTGTCGTCCTTTACCTCCACCCTAAAAGAGGAAGATAAGGTTGTTATTCTTGGTGACTTCAACCGTCCAAATATATCTTTTGTCATTGATGAAAATGACAATTATCTTCTTCCTGTAAACCTTTCTAGTACCATAGATTTCACATTACTTAGTACCTTTTATGGCAGCGACCTGCAGCAAGTTTCTTCTGTACAAAACCAAAATAGCAAATGGTTGGACCTGATCTTCACTAACTCGTATGATGAAGTAAAGGTTAGTCCATGCATTGAAGCAGAAAACTTATTTACTAACACTGTTCACCATACAGCCTTAACAGTTGTTTTCTCTGCTAACGACATTACTTTTACACAGTCTTATAATAACTCCATTGCGTACGATTACCTCAACGCCGATTACTCAAGTATAAAATGTTATCTAATGCCCTAAACTGGAATAAGGTTCTATCTAACATAGATTTAGACAGTACTGTTTCAAGATTTTATCAATACATTTTTACTGCTATTGAAAGATATGTGCCAAAAATAAAAAAAAAGAATAAGCTTTCAGAGCCATGGCTAGACAAACATCTCAGGTTTTTGAGGAACCAGAGAAATAAAATTTACAAACTTCTCAAAAACACCGATAGTGTAAGCGATGAACTGAAGCGTAGATATGACGAACTATCCAATGAGTTCTCTGTCAAGTCAGAAGAAGCGTACAAGTTGTACATTAACCTTATCGGAGAGAAAATTGTCCAAGAGCCGAAAACATTTTTTAACTTCGTTAACATGAAGCGTAAATCAAGCGGCTATCCATCATCTATGTTTAAAAGTAATGTCTACTCCTCCAACCCTAATGAAATCAGTAACTTATTTGCGGATCATTTCAAAGATGTATTTGGAGTACCTACAATTGAGACTTTAGCTCCGTCTCGCTGTTCGAATACTTCACCCATTGTTTCTAACATCAGTCTAACTCAGGAAAAGATATATTTAGCCCTTAGGAGTCTTGTTCCAAAAAATGCTCCTGGTCCGGACCTTATACCCTCAAGCTTTCTAGTTCAATGCGTAGACCAACTTATCATCCCATTATATATTATTTTTAATATGTCCTTGAAACTCGGTATTTTTCCATCCCACTGGAAATCCTCCCATCTAACACCCATATATAAAAGTGGTGATAAGAGGTCGGTTGAAAACTATAGGGGTATTGCCATATTGTCTGCTATCCCAAAACTTTTCGAAAAAGTTATATGTGAGAAACTAACATGCCTAGTTAATCCATTACTTAACGAACAACAACATGGTTTTCGCAGAGGCCGATCTACTACAACGAATCTCACAGTTTTAGTCTCTGATCTTTTTACTGAAATGGAAAAAGGACATCAGGTGGATGCAGTCTATACTGACTTTAGTAAAGCCTTTGATCGGGTGCATCATGAAATCCTAATTTTAAAATTGCAAAGGTTTGTTATATCGGGTTCTTTGCTAAATTGGCTAAGATCCTATCTCTGCGAAAGATGTCAGTTTGTTAAGTTTCAAGGAATCTTATCGAAAAAAATTTCTGTCACATCCGGTGTTCCACAAGGCAGTCACCTTGGTCCACTCCTTTTCAACATATTCATCTCAGATTTATCAGAATTATTGAATGAAATTCCACATCTTACGTATGCAGACGACCTTAAAATATACCATGTCATTAAGTCTGAAGCTGATGCTTATTTTTTGCAGTCAAAACTGTTTGCTTTAGAGGGATGGTGTAATCGTAATAAGCTATATCTTAATGTTAATAAATGCTACGTTATAACTTTCTCCCGCAAGTTTCTTGTAATGAATAACTGTTACTCTCTTAATAGCATTGAAATTAACAGAGTTAACCATATCACAGATCTTGGTGTAGTTTTGGACAATAAGCTACGGTTCAATCTTCACTATGACAAAGTTTTATCTAGGGCTAATAAGCAGCTTGGGTTCATAAAAAGACGTGCTAAGGAGTTTAAAAATGTCTGGGTAACTAAGACTCTATACAGTGCACTAGTGCGCCCACTTCTTGAATATGCCTGCATTATTTGGAATCCTGCTTTTGAGTCGTATAGTGAAAGATTCGAATCAATCCAAAAACAATTCCTGCTTTTTGCGCTAAGAGACTACTTTGATCCTCGTGATTTCAGAAGCTTGCCACCGTACAAACATAGACTCAGCCTTCTAAATTTGTTGCCTCTGTCATCAAGGAGAACGTTACTAAGCTCATGCTTTACCTTTGATGTTTTAACTGGAACTATTAACATCAAATATATATCGAATAAGATAACATTCAATGATCCTGTAAGGTTAACTAGGCATACAAGACTGTTGAAAGAATACCAACACCATACAGTTTATGCATACAATGAACCCATTAATAGATGCTGTAGAATATTCAATAATATTAGCGACTGTTACTTACCCTCCATGAATAAATTCACCTTCAAGAGTACCCTTTCCAAATCGCTCTCCTCAAATTAAAACAAAACTAATCTTGCTATCTATTTCTTTAACTCAAATCCGCCTTCCTCTTTTCCTTACCGTAAAATTAAAGTACTTCCCCATCTCTTTTAATGCTCACCATTTATACCTCTTTGGTTTGTTCCCTATTAAGTATAAGCTACCACTACTACTACCACTACTAATTATGTATAAATATACTATACTAGTATGTAAGTACCTATTATTTTTTACTTTCCTTCTTGCCTTTTCTTTTTGACGTGTTCGTGAAATCATGTCATTTTTGATGGGCGGATTACGCCCACGTTGAATTGCATATCATCGAACACAAAAAAAAAAGGAAAGGGGAGAGAAAAAAAAAAAAAAAAAAAAAAATAAAACCTGTTAGTATAAGTAAATTGCCTTGTTTGGCCAATAAATAAATAAATAAATAAAAATATAACGCCCCCCAAAATTTTTTTCTGGGTGCGCCCCTGGTCACGTCGCGTATAATGCGATTCATATGAAGGGAAAGAGTTTATAAAGTCAATCACTTCTCTTTCCTTTGCGGGCGGAATTTTTTTTGGGATTTAGTGTTTTTCACGTAGATCACCATGTAAAAGCGCCATGTTCTTCAATTTTTTTCTTTACTACAGTTTTAATAAACTGATCGCTTTCGCATAAAGTCAGTTTAAAGAATTTCTGACACACCACAACTCGTTGACCACTTTTTTTCAAATAGTATTTATATGTACTCATCCGGTTCCTTGGATAGTTTAACTTTTATCTCTGCGCATAGTTGATGTATTTCAATTAATCCTGCTACAAAGGCTTGTCGCAATTGGTTTGATCCCAACTGCCAGTATAGTTTATGAACTTCTTGTTGCTGTTCTGGTGTAATTTTATCTTTGCATTTATTCCGGCAAGGCTGCAAATCCCGAATTGCGCGGCAAGGCACAATTTTCCCACTGTTTGAAATATAGGATTTGTCTTCATTGCGTAGTTTCTTCTGCACGTTTTTGGATGTTGACATAGGAATATTTGATGCAGCTTCCAAATTGCTTTTCTATATTTAAGATTTCTCATTGTAATCACTTCTGCACCATAACTTATTACTAACATTATTACTAACAACTTTCATTTGCAGAATCTGTACTGCTTGCAACTAATTCATTAAAATTAATCCTCGGATCTAAAACAGAATCATCGCTGTCAAATCCGTATATTTCTTTTTCAGAACTTCCCATTTTTTACTCCGTACGATGCAACGCGCACAAAAAATATTTCATGACTGCCGCTTATGTGGAAACTCACAGATGTACTTAATACTCAGAACAAACAATACTTAGGTCGACATATATTCCCGTTATTTCTAACGTCGCTTTAAGGAGGCATATGGGTTACAAATTTAAAAAAAAATTTTTCCTGGAATAGGATAATTTGTTTCCGCCAAAAAAATAAAATGGCGACTGATTCTGTAACCTCGAAATCGGCTTTTTTTTCAAATGGCCTCCATTTTATTTTTTTTTTTGGCGGAAAAAAATTATCTAGTTCAGGCGATAGCCACTTAAATAAGGATTAATTCGGTTTTTTTCCCCCTCAGATGTTGCAGACTGGCGATATCCTGCACACCGTAAATTTTTTGGCATTTTTAAAATTTATCTTTTCTTTTTTTTTTATTCACAAATGTTAATAACATATTATGTATATATATGTATGTATTTTATATTACATATGTTGCACATATAGCAAAATTTGAAAACGATATTTTTTTCGTTCTATGAAAAAAATTCCCGAAATTTTTTTTTTTTTAAATTTGTAACCTATACAAACCCTTAATAGAACAGCTTATTTTTACATAAGCTATTTTGAAATATTTGTTATTTGATTATCTCATTGAACTGCATTTCATTATAAGAACTTACATTTACTTAGATTACCGTTTACAAGAATTACATTTTATTGAAAAAACTCATTTAGACATAAGTTGTTTGAAAATAATTACTTTATTTTTTCAAGGTAAGCATTAATGAAGCTTAAATAAATTTAAGTGATATGTTTTGTTATATTATGAATGGAAGATAGTAATATGTTAACAAAACTATGTGTACATAAGATGTTTTGACCAATGCATTGTTGTTTCAAAAGACTTAAGCTAAAAATAAACGCAGATAATATTGTTAAAAAACAAGATTTTTCAAAACGGATTAAATACATTTAAGCGCCTTTAATTATATTAACCGCCTAAGTCAATAACTCAATTGTATCTTATATCGACTTAAGCTACTCTTCCATATAACCACAGACTTATTCCCTACCTACAAAAAATAAAACTTGACAAATAATTTTTATTTTTGAGCGTAAAAAATAAAAATTGAAAACTAACTTTTATTTCTGAGCGAAAAAATAAAAATTGAAAAACAAATTTTATTCTTGAGTTAAAAAAATAAAAATTGAGAAATAATTTTTATTCTTGAGGGAAAAAATAAAAATAAAAAATAACTCTTATTCTTGAACAGA
Organism: Pherbina coryleti; assembly: GCA_943735915.1. Taxonomy (NCBI): domain Eukaryota; kingdom Metazoa; phylum Arthropoda; class Insecta; order Diptera; family Sciomyzidae; genus Pherbina; species Pherbina coryleti. The sequence goes on from OX030948.1 coordinate 91,933,302, forward strand.
AAAATAAAAATCAAGTTACATATCAAAAATAACTCAATTTTTGATGAATAAAATAAAATCAGTAAATAATAATTAAAATCAATTTTTATTGGTAAAACTCAAAAAATAAAAAACAATAACCGACTTCGAAAAGGAGGAGGTTGTCAAGTTCGTTGGTTTATCCTTTGTTTTTTTTTTTTTATTTTATTTCGATAGAACATGCTGCTTAATTCATATTGAAGTTATCCAAAATGTGCTCCGACATTTGGAACATGTTGAGTTTTTGCTATTTTATTTATGGAACTAATCGTTAATTTCTGTTCCTGTTTGAAATCGATAATAATGAACATTCAACAACCCAGACTTCTACGTGTGACAGTGTTCTAGTGATGCAGACTACAACTAAGATTTATTCGTTATTTTTATACCCCTACGTTTAAAAAAAGTAAACGGGGTATATTAATTTTGTCACTCCGTTTGTAACGCCCATAAAGAGGCGTGGTAGGTATAGAAAAGTATATATATTCTTGATCAGCATCACCACCCGAGTCGATTTAGCCATGTCCGTCTGTCCGTCTGTCTGTCTGTGATCACGATTACAGCCGTAATTTTCAAGCTATCATCACGAAAATAGAACAAGAGGGGTGCAGGGTGATAGCCTACGCCGACGATGTTGCTATCGTCACCTCAGGTAAATATGTGTCCACCCTCAGAGATATTATGCAAAATTGTCTTAACACTCTCGTAAACTGGGTTACCGGCTGTGGACTTAGCGTTAACCCCGATAAAACCGAGTTAGTGATCTTTACCAGACAACACAACTTGCCCACTATTAGTCCTCCAAAACTGGGAAATACAAGACTAAACTTCTCAGAACAAGCAAAATACCTGGGTCTCATTTTAGATAGGAAACTAAATTGGAAACCCAACCTGCTCGAGAGAGCCAAAAAAGCCAATATAGCCCTATACACATGTAAAAAAGCAGTGGGTAGCAAATGGGGATTACAACCTAGGGTAACTCACTGGCTTTATACAGCTGTTATTAGGCCAATATTGTTATACGGTGCTATAGTCTGGTGGCCAGCACTAAGCAAACAAACACACCTCAATATACTTCGCAAAGTTCAACGGTCAGCAGAGCTGTGCATCAGTGGAGCGCTGAGAACCACTCCTACTGACGCACTCGATACTTTGCTCCATCTAACTCCACTAGATATCCTAACAAAACGGATAGCTGCAAACACAGCAATCCGTTTAGAAGCCACTTCCCAATGGAAAGAGGGCACAATAGGACACTCTGACACCAGGAAACTCACTCCTCAAATACCCAAGAATATAGA